>JBBBDQ010001856.1:1655000-2105000 GCA_037127315.1 Ascarosepion bandense
TATAATCGAGGCAGAAATGTTGCTGGTGCATAGGGGGTTACAGAGGATACAGGGGATGTCGAAGAAAAGGCAAGAGATACATGAGAAACAAGTAGATAAAAGATGGCATTTGACGTTGCATTTAAACGGAAATTGCGAGAAAAGAAACTATCAGGGTAGAAGAGACGGTTGCATTTATGTATGGGCCTTAATGCTATTCTAGAAGCACAAGTAAATACATGTGGTCGAGGTACCAGGGAAAAAGCTCGTCAGAACAACTGCCATGAAAATATTTGTAGAAAAGACAGAGGGAAGCCATATCACGTCGGTGAGAAAGTGACTGAAGGCGAGCTGCTAAGTCAAGATCGATTATATTGCAGATCCTCCTTTGGATTTTGTTGAGAACCATAAGATGAATAGCAGAAGAACCAGACTAGATATGGCAACAGTATTCAATGCACGGAAGAATCATAGATTTATGAATGTGCAAAATGAATTCTGAAGAGAAAATTTTCTTGGTCCGACACAATGAGCCAAACTTCATACTAGTAAATGCATCTATGTATTCAATTTAGTCATTCTATTTGAGGTGGTTTGAGGGAGTAAGGCCAAGGAGGCCCAGTGCGTTGCTCTCTAGGAGACAAGTGCCATCCATTCTAATAGTGGGCAGGAATGATTCTTTCGGGTGATTAAAGGAGAGCAGCTTCGTTTTGGAGGCAATGAATAAGGAGGCTGGGTTTTTTAATATTTTTTTAATTTAGCAATGAATCTCCAAATTAAAGGTTTAGAGGTAATTTCTCGAGTATTTAATAAAAGGGATGGTCAAAATAAGATATCACGGGTATGTTTTTATAAACCAGAATAATCGTCTTTTTGAAATTCAAATGCATGTTCAATCATTTATTTGTGTTTGATGGCTTAGTTCGTGATTGAACATTCAAAGCAATCGAAAAAGATCGGTGGATAAATTTTTGACATTAACTTGATGGAACATTCAATAATTTTGTTTTTTCCCTCGTTTACTATTTAACACACAGTTTCATAACACTATCTACCTGAAATTCAGTCTTTCTGAAAAAATAACTATTGTAATTACATTATTGCAATCTCCCATGAAACATCTTTTTTTTTTTAGAGACAAATTTTGACACGAATCTTCTTCTGCAACTCCGAGGCTTTTTATGTTACAAATTCAAATGCGTATCTTCTACCATATTTCTAACTTCTGCCATATTAATATCTTCTGCCATATTTCAATCTACTGCCATGTTGCTATCTTCTGCCATATTACTAACATCTGCCATATTTCAATCTTCTGCGAGATTGCTGTCTGCAGACATGTTTCTATCTTCTGCCATGTTGCTATATTCTGCCATATTGCTATAATCTGCCATATATCTATCTGCTGCCATATTGCTATCCTCTGCCATATTGCAATCTTCTATCATATTTATAACTTCTACCATATTAATATATATTTTGCCATATTGCTATCTTCTGCCATATTTCTACATTCTCATTATTCTATCTTTTGCCAAAATCTATCCACTTCTATAATTCTATCTTCTGCCATATTTCTATTTTCTGCTATATTGCTATCTTCTGACATATTTCTATTTTCTGCCATGTTGCAATCTTCTGACATATTTCTATTTTCTGCCATGTTGCAATCTTAAACCAGGACGAAACAAAACAGAAATGACCCTAAACCAGTTAAATCCAAACCACCTAAGCCCATTAACCTCTCCTTCACTAATATCCGAGGCATTCGTACTAACTTTGCTAGTGTAGAAGCGTTCCTGCATGAAAAGTCCCCTGACATCCTCGCGCTCTGCGAAACTAACCTTAACTCAGCTATTCCCTCCTCTGACCTCTTCATCCCTGGTTATCTTCCCCTTTTAAGGAAGGATTCTACTGTCCACATGCATGGGCTGGGTGTTTATGTCAGCGAACACCTCCCCATAACTAGGGTGACTTCACTCGAATCTACTGACTACCAATACATATGTCTCCGCTTGTCTCTCCTCAGTTCGGTTAGCTACCTATTCTTCCTTTACCGTTCTCCATCCTCTCCTGACTGCTCCCTACTAGATAGCATTGCCGACGACATAGATAAGGCTATTTCCTATCACCCATTTGCCCACATATTTGTATTTGGAGACCTCAATGCCCATCACTCTGAGTGGCTTGAAAACGCTGTTACTGATTCGGCGGGCATTCACGCCATGAACTTTACTATTTCCCAATCCCTTACGCAAGTGGTGGACTTCCCCACTCGCTTCCCAAGCACACCCTCGGGTCATTCCTCACTGCTAGATATATGTTTCACCTCTGCGCCCGACGCCTGTCAAGTCTCGCAGCTTTGCCCTCTCGGCAACTCCGACCACGCTGTAGTCTCCCTCAGTATTTCTTTCCAATCTCACTCCCCCCAGGATGCCCCTACTTATAGAACCTCCTACCTCTACCAAAAAGCTGACTGGGATGCCTTTCGCGATTTCCTCTGCGACGTCCCTTGGGGAAAAGTGTTTGACCTATCAGTTGATGACTGTGCCTCTGAGGTCTCGTCATGGGTGAAAGCTAGCATTGATGCCTTCATACCCACCAGGAAGTATTGCTTAAAACCTCATTCCTCTCCGTGGTTCTCTCCGGCCTGCTCAGCCGCCATTGCCCACAGGAACCATTACTTCCGTCTATTCCGGAGACAGCCAACTGATCACAATAGGCGCCTGTTCACATCCGCTCGCAGTGAGTGCAAGAGAACCCTAAATGACGCCAAACAGTTGTTTGCTGAGAGAATGCGACAGCACATAGCTGACCGCAAGTTCGGCTCCAAGGACTATTGGAGGATTTGTAAACGAGTGCTCAACAATAGGAAATCCTCAATACCTCCTTTAATCCATGGATTTGATGTTCTCACGTCATCTGCTGAGAAAGCTGAGTGCTTTGCCCGCAGATTCTCATCCAACTCCACACTCGACTCGTCCGGAGTGCACCCACCCGACTTCCCTATTAGAACTGAGGCCAAACTGCACGACGTATATATTACCCCGACAATAGTATCCAGAGTAATTTCAAAACTCGACCCCCATAAGGCGTGTGGAGACGATGGAATCCCGGTGATAGTCCTTAAGAGGTGTGCCCCTGAACTTTCCCCTGTCCTCTCTAAACTGTTTAACTACTGCCTTTCTGCTTCCTGCTTTCCTGCATGCTGGAAATTCTCCTCAGTCGTTCCTGTCTTTAAGAACTGTGGTGAACCCTCGGACCCATCCAACTATCGCCCTATCAGTCTTCTACCAATATTCAGGAAAGTGTTCGAGGCTATAATAAATGCTGAAATAGTTCATCATCTCACCGCCCACAAACTGTTCTCCGACAGGCAATATGGATTCCGATTTGACAGGTCCACAGCCGACCTGCTAACTACTGTAACGGAGTACATGCTACAGGCCCTTGATGAGTCTGACGAGGCTCGCGCGGTTGCTCTGGATATCTCCAAGGCTTTGGACAGGCTTTGGCACCCTGGCCTCCTATGCAAACTACGCGGTTATGGTATTACCGGTCGCCTGCTTGACCTAATCCAATCTTTCTTAAATAACCGCAAAATGAAGGTCGTTCTGGATGGGCGTGCCTCTTCGTCCTACAGCACGAATGCTGGTGTCCCACAAGGCTCTATCCTGGGCCCAACGCTCTTCCTTATTTTCATCAACGACCTCCCAGATGAGATCAAGTCCCAAGTAGGCATCTACGCAGATGACACTACAATATACTCCCGCTCCAGTAAGAAACCTGTCGTGGCGGACAGACATAATCTCGCTGCTGACCTTGAGCGGGATCTACACTCTGTGGTGAACTGGGGCATGAAGTGGCTTGTCAACTTCAATTCATCTAAGACCAAGCTGTTGTCTGTCAACCATTACAGGCAACCTCTTCTGCCTCCCATAAGCATGGACCAGATGATTCTCCCGGAGAGTAATACACTACGCCTCCTCGGACTTACCCTGTCCTCAGACCTCAAATGGAAGCACTGTATTGAATCCATAGCAAAATCTACTGCTAAGAAGATTGGGTCACTATGTCGATCCAGGATGTTTTTTCCACCTGAATCCATCCTGCATATATACAAGTCAACCATCCGTCCGTGCATGGAGTACTGCTGCCATTTATGGTCAGGTGCCCCTGCCGTTCTCCTCAGTGTTCTTGACAAGCTCCAAAGGAGAGTCTGTAATGTGATAGGTACTGATCTGGCGACTCGTCTGCAGCCACTTTCCCATCGTCGAAATGTGGCCTCCCTCTGTCTCTTCTATAAATACTTTCATGGCTTCTGCTCGGATGAGCTTAAGTCACTGATGCCTCCTCAACAGGTGTTTACCCGTTCAACCAGACTGACAACTGGGTCCCACCCATTCACAGTCAGGTTAGCCAAACGCAGACGACAATTCTACTCCTGCAGCTTCCTCTCTCGCACTTCCCGCCTGTGGAACTCACTCCCGTATTCTTGCTTTCCTGACGGCTACGACCTCCAGAAATTTAAATGCAAAGTTAATACTCATCTACTAACCACTGGACTCTAGCTCTCTCCCCTCCCCTGTATAATCTTCCCTTTCTCTCCGCCCATGTATCTGTCATTGCACCTGCTTTCTCAGCTTTCTATTGTTCCTTTCTAACTAGCTTGTACTCCTCACTCTTTTCTAATTAATCTTTTTACATTTATGTAACCCCCTGCACATCAGTGGCGTTTCTGCCTTGCTCGGGGTGAAATGATTAAAAAAAAAAAAAATATTTCTATTTTCTGCCATGTTGTAATCTTCTGACATACTTCTATTTTATGCTATATTTCTATCTTCTGCCACATTGCTGTCTTCTGCCATATTGCTATCTTCTGACATATTTCTATTTTCTGCCATGTTGTAATCTTCTGACATACTTCTATTTTATGCTATATTTCTATCTTCTGCCACATTGCTGTCTTCTGCCATATTGCTATCTTCTGACATACTTCTATCTTCTGCCATATTGCTATGCTCTTTCATAATCCTATCTTCTGCAATATTGCTATCAGCTGCCATATTTGTATCTTCTGTCATATTACTGTCTTCTGCCATATTGCTATCTTTTGCCATATTTCCATTTTCAGTCATATTACTATCTTCTGCCATATTTCTATCTTCTGCCATAATTATATATTCTGCCATATTGCTATCTTTTTCCATATTGCTAACTTCTGCCATAATCTATTTCCTCCCATATTTCTATCTTATGCCAAATTGCTATCTTTTGCCATATTGCCATTTTCTCTCACATTGCCATTATCTGCCATATTGCTATCTTCTGCCATATTGCTATCTTCTGCCATATTGCTATCTTCTGCCATATTGCTATTTTCTGCCTTATTCAATCGACAAAATATGTCAAAATTTTTACACCACAAATGCATACTGATATATTATCTGTCATGATACATTCAAAAGCAATCATTTTGAATGAATTTAAATATCATTCTCTTAATACCCTCTGACAACAAGCGCAAAGCAATCTCGATGTCGAAAATAGTATATTAACAAATGTTATGATTTGAAATCCTGGTATTTTTTCATGCATATATTTATGTGTATGTTCATGTGTATGTTCGTGTGTATGTTCGTGTGTATGTAAGTGTGTATATATAAAAGTAAGTCCAGAGTAAAAATATAAGTTGTTTTAAACCGATTCTCTTCTCCGCCGACCATGTCCCAGTGTCAAGACATCGAAATTAACGATAGAACAGGGCGCAGAATGTGGTTTCCTTCTTTATCCAAGACCTTATTCGATGCATTTGACTCTAAATTAATAGAAAAAAAAAACGCATACGCATTGGGCATTACCTCAATAAAATCCATATATTAACTGATAAAATCAAACACACACACGCACACACACACGTAGATGTTGTAATTGCCTTTATGTATACGTAACCTTGTTTGTGTATACTTGACAAACCTCATCGTCTTTCACAGATTTTCCTTTAACAAAGAACAATTTGTTTATTTCTTTCTTCTTCATCGTTTGAATCAATGAATCAAAAATGCGGTAAATTAACCAGAATCAATGAAAAAAATAAATAAAGCACTTCCTGTTATGTGATGGTTAACAAGGGATAAATAAATAAAAATAGATCAACACATGAGTAACGGACTTCAAGTTATGTGATGAGTAACTTGAAATAAATGATTAAATATAAATATACGAATGAATAAAGGACTTCCTGTTGTGTGAGTTGTCATATTAGATAAATTAATAAAAATGAATAAACAAATAAATAAAGGACTTCATGTTATGTGAAGTGAAAAATTGGATAAATGAATAAAATTATATATACAAATGAATAAAGGACTTCCTGTTATGCAATATGTAACAATAAATAAATGAATTAAAGAAATTAAAAAAGAAATAAAAAAATTCCTGTTATGTGATGTGTAACATGAGAGAAATAAATAAAAATACATGAACAACTGAATCCAGAACATTCTGTTGTGTGTTGTGTACAATGAAATAAACTAAATGAATAAAGTAGGTCAGTCAGTTAAGTGCCATACGTGATACACGCTTGGGCGATCATGTCTCGAAACAAACATGACTGACTGGGCAGAAGATTATCCTGCAGTAGGTTACCATTGCTTTCTGCGGTAGACTGGTTGCCAGGCAAGGCTATAGAACTCAATGTCCTATTATTTAATCCATAACTGGAGGGAACAATCTGTCCTGTTATTTGACTTATAGCTAGACGGGGAAGAGATGTATTATATTAAGTAGTAATTAGTGGGGGATCAGTATATTACTCTAAACAATAGAAAACCGATCCCCCACTTTATGCCCAGTAGAAGCCTTAATCATGTTTCCAACTATTATATTCAGTCAGTCAGTTAAGTGCAATACGTGATACACACTTTTGGCGATCATGTCTGGAAAAAGACATGACTGACTGGGCAGAAGATTATCCCGCAGTAGGTTGCCATTGCTTTCTGCGGCAGACTGGTTGCCAGCCAAGGCTATAGAACCCAATCTGTCCTGTTATTTAACCCATAACTGGAGGGAAGAGACGGATTAATACCTTTCCCAAGGGTATTTGTGCGTAAGTGAATGCAAGGAATTCAAATGGAATTCGAACTCGGCTCTCCGATTTCTCGTTCCGAGCCGATATCCACTGCGCCACAACACATAAAGTAGGTACCCCACCTAAATCACTTTTTGCATACAGCAGAATAGGAATAAAAAGGTGCCAAACTTAATAAAAACTAATTTTTCCATAAAAATGTTTATATTTTTATTAAAAGGAAAGATCAAAGCAATTTGTAATTATTATTTCAATTTTTCTAATCTCTTCTAACATGTTCGAAATTTTGGTAGAAAAATCTTGAGTTAGCGGCTAACCAAAACGTTACGACTGTTTGCAATGGCAAGCGTAATGATGACATTTTTCCCGGTGATAAACACATTTAGAAATTCTCGCAAAAATCAAATAATTGTCGGATTTTAATAAAACTGTCGGTACTCATTCGCAAATGAATTAAATTATTTTTTAAATTATTATTTTTTTTTAAATCTTAGTAAAAATAATTTTTACCCCTGTTACCCCCGCCTCCACGTAAATCCATGAAATTTTAATAAATTTTAGTCTGTTGTGGTCTTTAATTTTATTAGTTAATGCAGAAATCATGAGAGAATATAAATCATCTATTTTTTTATTTCGCCTCTGTATCCTAAAATCTGCTCCAAAGAGTAAAATAAAAAATGCAATAAAACTCTAATATTTGATAAGCTTTTAATTAATTGAATAAATAAGAAAAATTAAGGATATTATAGTCTGAAGAAAAAGTTATTTCCGATTAGTAATGAAATTTTAAAACAATTGTTTTCATTTTTTTTTTTTTTGTTATTATAATAATTTATAAAGTTTCAAAATTATTTTTAAAATCTTTAAAGAACTGTTGCGGTTAGATGTTTTAGTTAAGAATTAATGATTATATTGCCTATCAAAAATTGAAAAATTTAATAAAAATCGTTCTCCCTCCATATTTTTTAAATAATTTTTTTTTTTTTTGTGCATTTGAAGTTGTTTTTTCTTTGTCTCCTATGTGTAAATTAAGAAGATAGAGTTTACTCCCTTACTCGAAAAAATATTTGTACAATTTTGTTACATATAAACGTCATACATTTTCATCTCTAATCAAAAACCCGTCAACAAATTCTTGATTTATGGCGCTGACAGGTCTAATGTTCAAATTTGTGATTAAGAAATACTTTTATTCTAAATTACACGCTATAAATAAGTAATACTTGTGTAAATCAGATTAATTTCACATAAAATTTGCTAATTTTCCAGAAATAATGTCACGGATGTACATTTTATTTTTGCAAGATTTTTTAAACCCAGAATTAACTTTTGTTTACAAATGTGTCGATCGCTCAAAAATGGCTGAAATATTCAAAAATTGAAAAAAATCTCAAACTTTTATATTCCAATCAATATAATTTCTGTTTGAAATAAACCAGTAAATAGTAAACTTAATCATTTAGCTTTCAATTAAAACTAAAATAAAAGTTTCAGGAAAACGTTTTCATTTTTAAAAATTCAGTTTAAAAGTTAGATATCGAAAATGCCGTGGGGTACCTAGAATAAAGGCCTTCCTGTTATGTGATATGTAATCTGTGATGAATTATCAAAAATAAATAAAGACATGAAAAAATGAACTTCCTCTTGTGATGGGCAACATGGGATCAATAAATAATAAAGAACTTCAGATTCGGTATATTTTTTGCGAATCCTTGTCTTTTCTAGAAGGCCCTTGGCGATTCTAAATGCATCTCAGGACGGAAGTGGAAGTGTTCCCTCACATTAAATTTATGATATAAAAGGAATGGTTTTGGGATGAAAAGTGGAAGATGGGGAGAAAGGACCGAGAGAGTCGCCTGTAATAACTAGGCGGATGTCTTTCTCTCTCGCTTTCTCTTTTCTCTCCTCATCCAACGCACAAAAGTAATTTGCATACACATAGGGCCTCGAATCGTCTGCCTGGGGCCGTCAAAAAAATCAGACGACACTCATTAAATCTCTCTCTCTCTCTCTCTCTCTCTCTCTCTCTCTCTCTCTCTCTCTCTCTCTCTCTCTCTCACCTATTCTTTCTTCCTTCCTCAAGGCTGTCCGACACCAAAAAAAAAAGAAAGAGAGGAACAAAGAATCAACGCACGGAAATTTACTACTATTCAATTACGCGCGTAAAAAATAACGACTAAACATTTCTTTTTAAATTCAAGAAACTGAACTCTTAGCAAACATTTTTACACAGTAAAATCCCTCTGATAACTACATAACTTGATGTAACAAATTAATTAACATCATCATTATTATTATTTTTTAAAAAGTGAGATTTTTATTGTTGTAGGGTCTATAATAGACTCGTCTAGCGTATACATATACTCCTGCATAGAAGCAAGACGTCAGACATCGAGAGATACAGCGTCAGTAGTTCATAGTAGCTCTGAGCTCCACTCAGCAGAATATTATTACACAGCACCTGTCAGCTTCCGACGTGGACATAATAATTCTACTACGGCTTCACTTAAGATACATTGTATATATCCGTCTTACTAACTGTATTTCTGGATTACTGACATGTATGGATGTTATGGCTCTTTCTGCTGGGTTGGTTCTTTCACCTAAACATCCAAGACTTGTTGAATAGCTTTCATCTCTGAAGTAAATAGGCAAAGAGAAAAGAAAAGATACAGAGACACTAGAGGGACAGTTTGGACACTGATTTTATTTTTTTTATTCCAACGACCTCTTGCTGGGGAAATTCCTTCCCGAATACTCGGCACGTCTTTACCAAAACCAACAGAAAAAGAGGTAGAGTTTATTTTTGACGCCAGGAAGCCTCTCTTTTTGGACATGCGTAAATTATCTTTCCTGTGAGAGGAATCCTGGGAGATTATGTTTATTTTGTTTATTTTGTACTTTTATTTTATTGTGTATTTTTATTTTATCCCTACACATACGTTCAAGTTTGTATTCTTTACGTTTAATATACTTATTTTTCTATCTCAAATTCTGTCTGTTTTTGTGCGGTTCCCATTCCCGGGTTCAACAACATTTATCTTTCAGTTATTGTTCAACTTTCTAAACTTTAAAATGTGAAGAGTTTGTTTATGTTTAGAAAAGAGCAAAGTTAACAAACATGATACATTTTCCCTACAAAGAATAATGAGTGGCATTGTTACACTTTCATCATCTGATCTTTTTAATGATTTTAGGCACTAAACCAACTTTATGCACATCAGTTTAGGACACAGTACATATCTAAGGCGGATGTGCGTTGTGGTGCAGTAGATATCAACTCGGAACGACAAATCGGGAAGCCGAGTTCGAATTCCAGTTGAATTCACAGAATTCGCTTACGCACAAATACTCTTGGGAAAGGTATTAATCCGTCTCTTCCCTCCAGTTATGGGTTAAATAATAGAACAGATTGGGTTCTATAGCCTTGGCCGGCAACCAGTCTGCCGTAGAAAGCAATGGCAACCTAGTGCGGGATAATCTTCTGCCCAGTCAGTCATGTCTTTCTCGGGACATGATCACCCAAAGCGTGTATCACATGGGGCACTTAACAGACATATCTAAGACGCAACTATTTCTAATAAGAAGCACAAGACACACCTGTCTAACATACACCAAATAAATACACACACACACACACACACACACACACACACACATATATATATATATATATATATATATATATATATATATATATATATCGCAGAACCTAAATACACAGCTGGCACTCGCCAGTATTTCCGCCAAGAAGCCAATCTTAGCCATCGAATAGTAAACCTCGTAGCAAATTATCTCAACTATGAATATCAGTCTGTGCGTCGTTTCATAAGCTTAATGAGAAGGTCACATGATGCTACAATGTTATGTGGCGCCCAGTGAGAATCGAATTCACTAACGAAATGGTGTATGAGACACAATGGATAATCACTGTGTACTACAAGAGGCACAGCAACGGAAAAATTATCATAAAATGTTGTAAAGTGTATTTTCTACCTTTGTTTTTTTGTTTGTTTTTTTTTAAATGATCTCGGCTCCATCCCTCTCTTGGAGGAATTTTCTCTTTTTTTCTTCTGTTAAAGCAAGAAACTCTCACAGAACTGAGAAAAATCACAACCGGCACAAAAGACCAACATTGTTCGATTTCTTGGAAAAAAAAAAAAAATTCAAATGGAATGCATTCTTAAAAATGAAAGTGAATAAAGAATATTTCAATATCATTGAAATAGTGTTGGAATAAAGAAGAAGAGGAGGAGGAGGAGGAGAAGAAAGAGGAAGAAGAGAAAGAAGAAACAAAAGAGGAGAATAGCGAAAAGAAAGGAAAAGAAAGAAGATAACGAAGAAGAGAAAAAAAACAAAAATGACGAAGAGCATTGATGAAAAAACGAAATTTGGTAGAAGAAAAAATGGTTTCAAAATGACAAACAAAAACGATTTTAATCGCCTTTAGCCTCGTTTGCATTCAACAGTTTTCTTTATTCACGGGAAGTGAAGAAAAGAAACAAAAGCTTGTATTGATATTTTATTTACTAAGCGCCGCTTATGTGGCACAAGGCCGAAGGTATGAGATACCCGGTGAGGATTGAACTCACTAGTTAGTTGTAATGGGATGAGCTTTCTAACCATTACACCACGACGGGGTACCAAAAGCTTGTATTGATATATATCTGCATACTGGCCTACTTCGCTGTATCACAGCTCATCAGTGAAGCTAGACATCTGATTGCTTCCAACCGGGATTATAACTCGACCGATTTGGCATCATATATAATTTTAAAGAAAGAAAATATTTTTTGCAAACCTCCGAGGAACCTTTCGACCAACACTTTAGCGGAGGGTACTGTTGGCAACAAATTAATTGACAATAACATAATAAATTCTCATGGCATTAACTTTGATTTTTAAGAGGAGGGGCTGAAAAAGAAGAGGGTAGTTGAAACTTGAATAAAATTTCAAAAGTCGTTTTTAAAACAAAATTTTAAAACTCGTTTTCAGATCCTCTTTCTAAAAATAATCATTAATACCATGACTTATGATATTATTGTCAATTATTGTGTTGTCATCGGTACCCTCCGATGAAATGTTGGCCAAAAGTTTTCTCAGGAATTTTCAAAAACATGTCTCTCTTAAAAGATTTTTATAAGTTCTGTGGTATCAAGTCAGTGTTCATATATATATATTTTAACGAAACTTGGTTAAGCAACCGACAATTTGTAATGAATTATTTTGAACATTATTTTTACCGATACTCGTATTTAAGTAGATATTCTGTTTTTAATTAAACAGTATTTTTATATTTATATCTACCGGCCTGATTATTTCACGATAACTTTTTATTGCGAAAATGTGTGCTATCCAGCAGGATTCGAACATGCGACCCCTATTTATATAGGGGAAGCTACCATTTGATCTGGTACCGTCTTGACCACTCGACCATGGATAGCCTCTTGATCAGACGAGGTTTTTATCATGCTTATATAACACAATTTTCGATCTATCGTAAACAAACATGTCTGCTCTGAAATGTATCGTAAATGTCAACAAATGTAAACATGTTACGGAAATTAACGAATTTTAACGAAACTTGGTTATAAGCAACCGACAATTTGCAATGAATTATTTTGAACATTATTTTTACCGATACTCGTATTTAAGTAGATATTCTGTTTTTAATTAAACAGTATTTTATATTTATATATACCGGCCTGATTATTTCACGATAAATTTTTTTTAAATGTGTGCTATCCATATATATATATATATATTATTACGTTAGAACGTGTGCAAACTGCTAACTCCTACAGAATTGTACATTTGGTTTCGACATCGAAAGAACAGTGTCTCATCAGGTAGTTAACAATGATGGTAATGTTTTATTTAAATAACTTCTTTTAAGAAATACACTTTCCTTTATTTTTGGAATTTTTTTTTCAGTCAGTCAGTTAAGTGCCATACTTGATACACGTATTAGACGATCATGTCTCTTTCGAGACATGACTGACTGGGCAGAAGATTATCCCGCACTAGGTTGCCATTGCTTTCTGTGGTACACTAGTTGCCAGCCAAAACTATAGAACCCAATCTGTCCTATTATTTGACCCATAACTGGAGGGAAGAAACGGATTAATACCTTTCCCAGGGGTATTTGTGAGTAAGTGAATGCAAAGAATTCAACTGGAATTCGAACTCGTCTTCCCGATTTGTCGTTCCGAGTCGATATCCACTGCACCACAACGCACATCATTTTTTCAGTACGAGCTAAAAAAAAAAAAAACATTAGAAAAGGGAAAGAAAGAGGAAAGAAAAGATCAGAAAATGAGATAAGAAATCAAGAAAAGGAAAAAAAAGAGGAAAAGAGAAGAAATAGAAAGTGAAGAGGAAAATAAAGGGGAAAAGTGAGGAAATATAGAGAGGGAAGAAAGGAAAGAGAGACAACGGTAACGACTAAGGGAGAGAAATTTTAGATTTTGTCCGGAAGTGTATTGCAGAGAGATATAGACATCAGTTACAATGTTTCAGCTTAAATCTTTTGATATTTTCATTTAAAAAATGATGAAATTATATACAAAAACAGAAAAATTGTTCATAAAACATAAAATAAAGGATATTTTTAAAAATACAACACAAAGAAATACATTCATTAAATTAGAAAAATAAATAAAATAAATTAAAATTAAATCAAATTAATATAGTATAATATAAATAAAATGAAATAAATAAAAATAATAATAATAATAAATATAAAATGTATAACAAAATAATAATAATAAAATAATTATATTAATAAATATAAAAAGTCAATAATAACAAATATATAACAAATGTAAGTATAAATATAAGCTAGTACATGACTAAAACTACTAACAGTGATTATCGAGTGCAATATGAAATACTTAAGGCAGTAAAAAGATCAGAATTTGTAATAGAAAATAAAGATAACATAAGAAGATCATATAGTTTGTTATGGATTCCGGAGGAGGTACCGCCAAAAATAATAAACAACAAAAACCAATATGGAGATAGAAAGTAGGTTATATTAAACGTAATATACAAACAGGAACGCGAGTTAGTCAATTCAGGAATACTATTAGTAGAAATAAATATATACAAATCTTGAAGTGAAATAGTATGTCCGGGTAACTTATTCTAGCTGAGTGAAGCTCCGAGCTAATCTGGTCACTGGGTAACTTCGATATCTGTCGGAACACTTCGATAACTGTAACGGATCTCTACGATTATTCTCCACTGTAAACTGCAACTACAACTGAGATTCCAGATCTTCAACTGTTTTCTCTATGGCAGAATTATATATACACTTAGTCGAGTCCATTGTCATATACAAAAGGGGGAGATCCCGCAACGTAGTTCAAGTAAATTATCAAGATAGTAAGATTTATACTATAAAATGTTTACAATTGCTGTGGTTTCATACCTTAGATTTAGTAATACTAGCAGGATTGTAAGGTTAATTCTTTAATATGTTTACAATTTATAATTCTTTAATATGTTTACAATTTAATATATTTTACAATTTACAATATATATATATATATATATATATATATATATATATATATATGATGGGAATGCCTGCGTGTACCTCCTTCTTGCGCTCTCTCTCTCTCTCTCTCTCTATATATATATATATATATATATATATAGTCATCCGCAGACAGATCTGTTTCGCTGTATCACAACTCATTAGTAAGGTTGACATCAGTCGGTGATTCTACCTCTGAGCTATGGGCGCTCGGTGGAGGAAGGCGGACTTTAGCGTGTTATATACAATGTTATATACAATATAAACACACGCCAGAATATATATATTCTCAAGAATTAATAATGTTTTTTTCGACATTACTTCATAGTATTCCAAATATTATTTTATGGATACTCATGTTTAAGTAGACGCCCTGTGTGAATTACGTTTACTGTCTTTGTTGTCACTTAAAACTCAAGCGAAAATAAAGAAATCAAACGGAAAAAAAATAAAGAAAGAGAAGAAAATTTTAAAAAAAAATATTCACCAATGAAATACAAACAAATAGAAATATAATTGTAATAAATTATTCGTAGTAATTTATTCAATTCGTAGTAATTTATTCAATTTGTTTGTTGTGTAAATTCTGCCCAAAACTAACCAGACTGGCTGAGCATTAATATAAAGTAAACATTTATTCATAGGCATAAATCTCTCTAGATGTTATAAGCCATGGATCTGATATGACTCATAAACTATCCCATTATCTCACAATGTCTTATGACAAAGTGTAATTCTGCTTTTCTACCCTGACCGCTGCCAGCTTTCAGACTAAATTCCAATTACAATCCCATCGACATTTTCCACCGGTTTTTACCACGGATTAAATATTCATTATTTTTGAACTGAAGAAAGATTTTGAAAGGAACATATTTTTATACAATGTCATATTTCCAGTGTGTTTTTTTGTGTGTTTTATCATTTATTTCGAGCACAAAAACAACTCGATCTAAAAATAAACTGATTTAAAAGAAGGGAAAAGAGTAACCTGTTTCTTTTAAGAAAAGAAATGCAATGTTTTGGAAAAAGAACGTTAAAGAGAAAGAAAAAGCATGTAGAAGTAGAACGAAAATAATAATTATTATTAGTAAAATTACATAAATTTGTTGAAACTGTGGTAGGATAAGAAATTAAGAATAAAAATCAACCTTTTTCTTCACTTTTACAAAAATTCACAATGACGTGTGAAATCCTGTTTTTTCCCAAATAGAAAAAGGATTGATTATGTGCTTAAAGAAAAAGTAAAAACCAGATTTTGCAAGTAGGTGTTAAAATGATTTGCTGGCCAATGGGTGCAAAACCAAAGGTGACTTCGCGATCAAGTTCGAAAATCTGAATACTATAGAATGCCCCGATCAGCATCAATCAGTCAGTCAGATGCAAGCCGCGAGATGAAACAACTAAATTCTAACTTCAACTTCAAATCGACCCGGAGATAAGGTCAGGTCGTACCTTGTTCTCGTTCTCCTTCTTTCTCGTATACTGATTCATTGTACTTCTTCTCCTTCCAAAGACATTCCTAGCAAACAAACCCATACATTCGTACGTACGCATATACTCTTTCAACAATTACTACTATGAACATTTTCTACAACTCTTGATACCCTTAACTTTCTAAATGAACATTAATTCCTACGAATTCTTGTTAATCATTCTTTTTAATAAATTTCTATTTTAAAATGGAAAATGTATATTTTATTCTTACACTATTCCACACTATTGCACCCATTCCAACCTGCAACCAACCTTCCGAAAAAAACCTTATAATTCTAATGATGATACTCCTGGATAAAACTTGTAAGCTGTAGGAAGTTCGGTTAAGTCTGACACAAGGCCGAATTAAATAAAAATTAACTAGCTCCCAATAGTTTCAAAACTGTTGTCTACATAGTATGAGAGTACCATTGCTAAGAATGAATACATTATTAGACCGGAGAGGCTAGAGTAGTATACTGCCGCTGGATTTGGACAACAACGAGGAACACGTCTATATAAAAATATAATTTTATATTTTTAATTCTTCGTTAGTGACACTTGTGTGGAGCAGTAGAGCAGTAAGAGAGAGTTCACATACACGAAGGGGCCGTCGGGAATCGGAAGCCAGCGGAAGTCTTCTCTGTATCCCAGTCAACAATTCTAGACTTAAAACTCCTACGCATTTTAGGTTTTTGGGTTGTGGCCTTGTTGACTTTATCTACGGCCGGATATATTTTTCAATCACACCCGCAGTCTATTGCTTTTCAAGCTGGTTGTCATTTGCTTTCTTTTTTCGATGTACTTTGTTGACATTATCTATGGCCGGATGTATCTGTCAATCACATGCTTGTCACTTCGTTGACTCTACCTCCTACCGGATGTACCTGTCAGTTACTTCCGGTGCTCAAGGTCATATATTACGCTATAACAATATATTTATTGGGGTATCTGTTCGAAGTATGGTATTGAAGTCCCAGATACCTGGTACAAACACCATCCGAATGATGTCACAAACTATAGAGTAACTATAATGTGAAATTTCCTAATCCTGACAGACGGGAAAATTGGACAGACTGTACGTAGCCATCAAATATTTAAAAAAACGAAATCTGCTAATAAATTGATAAGTATTGCCGACAGGATTTCTATGTTTCGAAACAAAGAATTTCAAAACCTGTCAAATTATAAGGATCTCTATATCGAAGTGACATAAATGTGTAAAGTTAAAACTATGATTATCCCTGTAGTGATAAAAGCATTTGGTAAGGATAAAGAAGACCAAAAAATCATGTGGGCAACATTTCTGGATACACCAGCATCTTTGAGCTACACAAAATGGCTTAATGCCAAACTGAACGTCCGTCAGTCAGTTAAGTGCCATACGTGATACACGCTTTGGGCGATCACGTCTCGAAAGAGACATGACTGACTGGGCAGAAGATTATCCCGCAGTACGTTGCCATTGCTTTCTGCAGTAGATTGGTTGCCAGCCAAGGTTATAGAAACCAACCTGTCATATTATTTGACTCATAGCTGAAGGGGGAAGAGATGTATTATATTATTAAATAGCAATTAGTGGGTGATCAGTTTATTACTTCATAACAATATAAAACTGATCCCCCACTTTATGCATAATAGAAGCCTTAATCATGTTTTCAACTATTATATTCAGTCAGTCAGTTAAGTGCCATATGTGATACACGCTTTAGGCGATCACGTCTCGAAAGAGACATGACTGACTGAGCAAAAGATTATCTCGCATTGATTTCTGCGGTAGACTTGTTGCCAGCCAAGGCGATAGAACCCAATCTGTCCTAATATTTAACCCATAACTGGAGGGAAGAGACGGATTAATACTTTTCCTAAGGAAAGTGTGCAAGAAATTCAACTGGAACGCACATACACCTGCTGCACGTACCATCCTTAAAATCCTCTCCATCTAAACGAAAAGCCCCAAAAGTATACAAATCACTCTTCTACGGAACCCTTTTTAATCATAGACCCTACAAGAGGCTTTGTAATTAGGCATTTAAAATTACTCTCTGGGAAAATGACACCACACACTATAAAAACAATGAAGAAGACTATAATTTGCTGTTTTTCAAATAAGGGTAACTTGGCTTCGTGCCTGTAAGCAGATCGAATGAACTAATCGTTGAACTCATCAGAATTTGTTGCTTATTAATATTTTGGCTACTTTTCCCGACAAAAATAATTATATTCTCCAATTTTAGAGAAACATTTTCTCATTTTGAAAATCACTTAAAATTAATATCAGACATCGGAAAATAGGATAACAGTTTGTTGGTTGTAATTTGGGGAGTTGTTCTCGTTCCTCCATTTCAATATTTTGTGTCTGACTTTTATGCCTCGTGATTTCTTCCTTTGATTTCCATATACTTTTCTTAAAATAATCCGGTTCAATGTTATTTGAATTTGTTTTATTGCAGATTACGCTTTTCCAAATCTTCTAAACTTCTTCAATATGATCTTTGGTTTCTGTGATGTTATTACTTTTTATATTAATTTATGGTTCCCTTTCATTTTCTGTTGATTCACCTATTCTGATTGCTGTTCATTTTATTTGTATCGGTTATTTCTTTTGATATATGTTTGACGAATGATGTTTCTTTTAGGTTTGTACATAGACTGCGGATGTGTGTTGTGATACAGTGGATATCGACTAAGAACAAGAAATCGGGGAGCCGAGTGCGAATTCCAGTTGAATTCCTTGCATTCACTTACGCACAAATACCCTTAGAAAAGGTATTAATCCGTCTCTTCCCTCCAGTTATGGGTAAAATAATAGGACAGATTGGGTCCTATAACCTTGCTCGGCAACCAGTCTAACGCAGAAAGCAATGTCAACCTACTGCGAGATAATCTTCTGTCAGTCATGTCTCTTTCGAGACGTGATCGCCCAAAGCGTGTATCACGTATAGCACTTAACTGACTGACTGAATATAATAGTTGAAAACTTGATTGAGGCTTCTACTGGACATAAAGTGGGGAATCAGTTTTATATCATTATGAAGTAATAATCTGATCCCCCACTAATTACTACTTAATACATCTCTTCACCCTCTAGCTATGAGTCAAATAATAGGACAGATCGGGTTCTATAGTCTTGGCTGACAACCAGTCTATTGCAGAAAGCAATGGCAACCTACTGCGGGATAATCTTCTGTCCAGTCAGTCATGTCTGTATCGAGACATGATCGCCCAAGCGTGTATCACGTATGGCACTTAACTGACCGACATAGACTGCAGGCATAACATGTTTTTACTTCTAACGCGAACATCTTATCTTTTATTTCTTTAAATTAATGGTTATGGATCTAGCTGAAGAATTTGCAGGGACATCATTGAGATCGTGCTGGTTGTAGGGATATGAAGATTCATTATTTGTATAGGATTTTGAAAATAAGGCAGATTTTTTTAATTCAGGTAGGTTTTTTACTGAGCAACAGGCTTCCTGTTTAAGGACCACACTGGATATTTTGTTTGATTTTAGTTCTTGTATTGTTCCTTTGAGTTCAGAAGTTCACCCGAAGCTGACCAGCACATTGGGTAACCGTCTTTGACAAACAGGGTTCCAAAACCTGTAGGCCATTGTTCACAACCTCATAAGGCAGCACCAATTCATTCCTCGACACGTTGCGGTTTTCTGTTAGGAGTTTACTGTGGAATTTTTTCATATAACAGAAATCATATACAATTATAAAAATAATAATAATAAAGAGATGATTATTTTTCTTTTGTTTTTTTTTAATTTTGTTTCTACTGCGGATTAATCCGACCTCATAACGCGGCAGTCACGATTAAGACCTTACGTTGCAAGCTGCTGTACGGAGTTTTCCTTCTCCTCGATAGGTTCCCAAAAGACAGAGGCACGATTGGAATTCAAAAAGAAAGACGTTGAAAAAAACTTTAGAAAAAGATATGAGAAAAAAGAAGCCATTCACTAAGCAAAGCATTATTATACTAAAGTATTATCTTTACATAATACAATATATATTATACTAAAGTATTATCTTTATATAATACAATATATATTATACTAAAGTATTATCTTTATATAATACAATATATATTATACTAAAGTATTATCTTTATATAATACAATATATATTATACTAAAGTATTATCTTTATATAATACAATATATATTATACTAAAGTATTATCTTTATATAATACAATATATATTATACTAAAGTATTATCTTTATATAATACAATATATATCATACTAAAGTATTATCTTTATATAATACAATATATATTATACTAAAGTATTATCTTTATATAATACAATATATATTATACTAAAGTATTATCTTTATATAATACAGTATATATTTATAAATATAAAAAAAAGAGATGGTTATTTTTTTTCTAATTAATGTTTTACTGTTAATTAAATTATTAGTTAATTCAAAAATATTATTGTTATTGCTATCATCATTCGTTTTTTTACCGAAATCAATTGTCCAAAATAGAAAAGATTTACATTCACTTAATAAAGTTTGTAATTTATACGCAGTGTAACGTATCACTGCAGTGAAATTCGAAAAATATCAATAATATTTACTATTATATTTTACTTTAATTTAACTATTAATTTAACTATTAATTTAACTATTAATTTAACTATTTCTATGCTAAAAGGGTGGGGCGTAAATGCCAATCTGATAGCCCAATTAAATTCACGAGGACGAGGCACCAGAGAAGAAAGCTCGTCAGAGCAGTTGCCATGAAAATATTTGTAGAAAAGACAGAGAGAAGCCACATTACGTCGATGAGAAAGTCGGGATGCCAGATCAGGACGGATTACATTGCAGCTCTTTATTTAGGATTTGTCGGGAATCTCGAGGTGAATAGCATAAGCACTTTCTTTCTTTCTCACACGACTCACTATAACTCTTCTTAAGGAACATAAACCCTGTTCTATAATCCTATGACTGGAATTCTTTATCTTCCGGTTAAACGTTACTTGACCTCGAAAGTTTTATTTACATATTCTATTTTATTTTCCTTACAACCAACAGCCGGTTGTTTTGAAGTTCTCACTTCTCGATTTTAATAATTACTGTCGGTAGTTATAAAACATCAGTTGGTTCAGGCCCAGATAAAATTCCTTACAGTCCATTTGATTACGTGTGTCTTAACCAATCGAGTGTAGTACTATTGTATCATACTTTTACAAAAGCAATTTTGTAAAAATGGGACAGGCTTTTTATTTGTCATTTACATATAGAAAATATAAACAAACATGTCAAAAAATTAGAGCTAGCAGCCCAATAATCTCATTTCACCTGAATAACGGCGGTTACTCGAATAATGTGTAATTATGACTGAGATTCGGGTATATTTATCATAGAATGCTTCAGAATTTTATAAAACTGAGTTGTGCTTCTTGGATATGACTATCAAGAATTTACTAAGATTTATAACATGTCCCACTCATGCTCAATGGGGTTTAAATCTGGTGAGAGCGGGGTTCAATAGGTTAGGTGGAAGTTAGTCGAATGTTCCTGGAATGAGTCTCATATCATTTGTATACGATAGATGTTTCGTTAACTTGTCGGAAAAAATCACCCGATGAAAATAACATAGACCAAGTGATACAAGTTATCGTGAACGGGAAACGTGATAAGAATCAAGGGGTACAAATGGTTTACAAAAAATCTTTGGGTGTCACACCTGTCAATGCAGACTCCATTTTGACAGATCAGCTTTGCGAATTCCAACAGAACGCAACCGACAACATAGAATCACCATCAGTTTGCACAAATGAAAAACTGGGCCATTGGCTTCTACTCACGAAGTCGGCCGTCTATTCAAAAGCGCGAGAAGTTTAACTATCATCTAACCAGACGACATGGCATCAACCTTCCATGGTCCAATGACAGTATTTGCTGGCCCAGGTAAGGAACAGTAGCTGGTATAAATAATGGTAGATCACTACGAAAGCTCAAAGAATGTATAATAACTGATGGGTTGTGTGGAAACAGCGTTGGATAAGGATGTGATTCGATGCAATGTTCTTATTCAATGACTGCTTGCCATCTTTGTTTTTTGCCAAGAATTCCGTTTTGGCATTAAATGTGGGTTTTCGCAGTCTTCATGTGCAACTGTTCAAAATACTAGTTTTTGTTCTTGCTCTGACAATGTTATTGTTTGCGAGAAGCAATTATAACAATTAAGTATTGTTACACAACATCCGCGTCCCATGACTACCACAGCTACACTACCTTTTTACCTATTATATCCCACATACGTCATTCAGCCGTGTCCAATATTGGTATTTTTATACTTAATCTTACGTTAGTATGGAAAATATAAACTTATACCGAAATGCATACCGTCTGGTGCTTTGAAAGCTATTACCACTGTCCGTCAGTTAAGTGCGATACGTGATATAGGCTTTGGGCGATCATGTCTCTTTCAAGATATGACTGACTAGGCAAGAGATCTTCCCATAGTTGGTTGCCATTACTTACTGCGGTAGACTGGTTGCCAACCAAAGCTATAGAACCCAATCTGGCCTGTTATTCAACCCATATCTGGAGAGAAAAGCAACAGATTAATACCTTTCCCAAGTGTGTTTGCGCGTATGTGAACACAAAGAATTTAACTGGAATTCAAACCCGGCTCTCAGACTCCTCATTCTATTATAGTGAACTTATTCCTCGCTGCCGGCACTGTCTTTGGGGTTTTGTGGCAATCTGAGATTGTAGATAACCTGGTTAAAACTGCATTTATAATTTAATTTTGCTACTCTACTCTGAATCATGGAAATTTATACAATCGAGTCTTTGTTGTTATTCATATGATGGTAAATGTAAATCTTTCAATCATTGAGTTAGAATTTTCCTACAATAGAATTTTAGATACAATATTTATGTGAATAACATGTCAGGTTCCGCTTCATGGAATCGGACAGCTGTTGTCCAGATAGGATTTACATTTGTGAAATAGACAAGTTCAGTGTCTAATCTTATTAAATAGTGAATTGCCAAATGTAAAATAAAAATACCCAAAGAATTTGTTTATTATATAGAAGATTAGTTTCAACATTTATTCATGTTTATTTTTCTTTTTAAGATGCATATAAAAATATTTTTAGAAATATTTAATACTAGCAATATAGCCTGTCGTTGCTCGGGTGTAATGAAAGCTTTAAAACTAATCCATGTTCCTGGAGCTCAGACTCAGCCTAAAGAATATTTATGTGAAGTTTGGTGAGAATCGGATAAAAATTATGGATTTGTATAAAGGACATACAGACAGATGAACAGACACACACACAAACATCTTGCCTTTTATATATACATATTATCGATTTTTCTGCTTTATTGTAAGAACTGCAATGGCAACATACTGCGGGATAATCTTCTGCCCAGTCAGTCATGTCTCTTTCGAGACATGATCGCCCAAGCGTATATCACGTATAGCACTTAACTGACTGATAATATAACTTAAAGCATCTATCAATATATGTAAATTCTCGTGTACCCATGTCATAAAAAATGACAGCTGATTCTTTTATCAACTGCAGTGACCTTGTTCATAATTGGCTTCAGTGAGTGATGATTTGTCGTGCCACAATTCTCGTCTCTTCGGGCAAACTAAGTAAAGCAAACGCCACCGGATCTCTTTGTAGACTTGATGGTTGGTCGTCTGACTTTGAAGTAATAATGCCCTCTCTCATCGAACAACGTGACCAATCCCGTTACTTTTCTGAATTACAGCCACAAAAGGAAGAAGAAGGTTCTTTTATGCTGGTTCACCGGTAATGGCGAACATATACGTGGAATACTTCTGGGAAATGCGTTTAGAAACGGTGCCACAAAAAACAACCGTATTGCTGAGATACTTAAAATACACAATGTTAGAATTATAAATACATGTAAGTTGGTCTTAATTACTTCATTTTGACGTGTCCAACGCGGCAGTTATGTGTAAAAAAAAAAATGAGTGACTTTGAAAATGGCTAACTTGTTAATGCTGGAAAAAATTTCCATTTTGAATTGACTTGTTGAATTCTGCATTTTGTTTTGGTGAAGAGGGACAAATCACTAATCGCTAACAAAGTATAGATCCGAAGGAGATATCGATGTGATAAGTTAATGTTGGCTTTCCTGTCAAGTAGAAGTCAAAGAAATGGCTTATGTTGTCACAAACTGCATATCACTTTCATCAACGAGAAGGAAGGAATGTGTCACACAATACACAGTATATCCTTGAAGATCAACCTATATTTCTGAGATGAGGTATTGTAATTATTTACACTATTTAAATTGCTCAGACTGCTGCCCTCATCTTAATCTTCATATTCACGACGTTTCGGCCGTTATACGCTCTGGCTTTCTTCAGGTGATATACGTTGGAATTTCTTCGCCTTTACTGTGACCAGGTATTGAACACACAGCTCCTTTGGTCAAGTCACTGGATTAATTCAATCAACGCTTTTAACCACTGAGCCATGTGCCCTTTTGGATCATAAAGGTTTCGGTTAGAAATTCTCAAGTATCTCCTCGGAAGAAGACCGGGGCGTACAAAGGCTAAAACGTCGTGAATATGACAACAGAGATGAAGACAACAGTCCGAACAATGTAAATAGTGTAAATATATCAATCCTTGTGGTAAATATGGCTGCATGACAACAGACCATTCATATTATCCATTCTAAGTTATGTTCATCGCCAAAAGCATACGATCGTCGTAACCGGACCTTTTATCAACGGAAGAAGAGTTCCTTGCCCGATGTGACGGACTTCCGATTTGATAAAGTCACCGCTATCGAGTACGGATGCGTGTCGTTATTCTGAGGAAGCTGTGACGTCAGGATTGATTGTGGGAGAAAAACAAGCAGGTCGGTGCTGTTTCCTTAATAACATTCTGCTTGTAACATGGTGTTGTAGGATCTCCCCGTTTTTATGATAATGGACTCGGCTTGAGTATACATATACTCATTCCATAATGAGATCTGTCAGTTACAGTACGAGTACCGTAAAAATCCGTAAGTTACCGATAGAATACCGCGTCCATAGTAATAGTAGCTCTGAGCTCCACTCAGCCAGAATAGTATTTCACGAATATACTAATTCTAGCACAGCTTCACTTCAAAGACTTATATATATATATATATATATATATATATATATATTCCTTACTAATCGTATTCCTGGATTATTAATCTGCATTCCAGTTGGATCTTTACGTTTAATATAACCTATTTTTCTCAAATATCTGTTTTATTGTTCATTATTTTGTGTATTTCCTCACCCGGAATCCACAACACATGGTTAAAGGTACTTTGTCGTGTTTAACTTACTTACATCATTGTCATTGATAACGATAAAGGCTTCTTCATGATGTCAATATTCTACGATATCAGTGGGATCTTTCACTAATGCGATACAGTTGACCGAAATGCATGAGTTTTACAGCAATGATTTTAGAAACCCGAAGAAAACTTCACGTCGTTGCCCTGACGACAAATCTCTCGAGATTTGATACTTATTTAATTATCTTATGGATTACTTTGTACCGGTAAGTTTTCCCTGTGGAGTTTTCAGCGTGTAACTTTTAACAGATAAGAGACTGCAAATTTCGCATTCATTCAGTCGGTTATGTGCCATACATATCACTTGGGCGATCATGTCTCGAAAGAGACATGACTGACTGGCCAGAAGATTACCCCGCAGTCGGTTGGCATTACTTTCTTTGGTACACTGGTTGCCAAATCTGTCCTGCCATTTAACTCAACGCTGGAGGGAGAAGAGAGAGATTATATTACATTATTATATTAAGTATAATTAGTGGGGATGAGTTTATTACTTCATAACAATAACAAAACGATCCCCCACTTTATGTCCAGTAGAAGTTTTAATTATGTTTCAAAGTAATATATTCAGTCACTCAGTCATGTGCCATACGTGATACACGCTTTGGGCGATCATGTCTCGAAACAGACATGACTGACTGGCCAGAAGATTATCCCGCAGTAGGTTGCCATTGCTTTCTGCAGTAGACTGGTTGCCGACCAAGGCAATAGAACCCAATCTGTCCTGCCATTTAACTCATAGCTGGAGGGAGAAGAGATAGATTATATTACATTATTATATTAAATATAATTAGTGGGGGGGATCAGTTTATTACTTCATAATAATAGAAAACCGATACCCCACTTTATGCTCAGTAGAAGTTTTAATTATGTTTCCAAGTAATATATTCAGTCAATCAGTTATGTACCATACGTGATACACGCTTGAGTCAGAAGATTTTCCCGCGGCAGGTTGCCATTGCCTTCTGCGGTAGACTGGTTGCCAGCCAAAGATATAGAACCCAATCTATCCTGTTATTTAACCCATAACTAGTGGGAAGAGGCCGATTAATACCTTTCTCAAGGGTATTTTTGCGTAAGTGAATGCAAGGATTTCAACTGGAATTCGAACTCGGCTACCCGATCTCTCGTTCTGAGCCGTTATCCACTGAAGCTTCTTTGATCAATTTTGACTGCTTTATTCTGTAGATTGTGCCTTTTGAAAATCTGGAAGAAATGGATTGTCAGTGGTCAGGAATTAAGTCAGGTTCTACTAACAAAATAATGTTATATACAGGATATATATATAGAGAGAGAGACAGACACACACACACACACACATATATATATATATATATATATAGAGAGAGAGAGAGAGACATATATATATATATAGAGAGAGGGGAGACAGACAGTCAGACAGAGTTTTAGGATATGCTATTTTATGACGCTATGAAGTAGAGATGTGCATTGTGGTCTAATGTATATCGACTCAGAAAGGCAAATTCACTTACACACAAATAACCTTGGGAAAAGTATTAATCCCTCTCTTCCCTCGAGTTATGGCTTAAATAATAGAACAGACTGGGTTTTATAGCCTTGGCTGGCAACCAGTCTGCCGCAGAACGCAATGGCAACCTACTGCGGGATAATCTTCTGACAAGTCAGTCATGTCTTGAAAAAGATATGATCGCCTAAAGCGTGTATCACGTATGGCACTTGACTGATTTTATGAAGTAAATCATATCGGGGATAGATCGTGTTTAAATATGGCGAGTGGCGACAGTCTGTTTCAAGATCGTCTTTAAACCATGATTGTGTGTGTGTGTGTGTGTGTGTGTGTGTGTGTGTGTGTGTGTGTGTGTGTGTGTGTGAGCGCACGCGCGTGGTTTATGGCACGCTTTCCTCTAACGCGGTTGTCGATAAAGAAGAGTGTTCGCCAAAAGTAGCCGATAGAAATGAACGCTTTTGTCGTTTATTCGATCATATTGTTAAATATTTTCTATGGATATTATATCTCGATTCGCTTGGAGTGTAAAATTAATGCATTCGCTTGGCATCTTCACAATTATTGCACTTGTTATGACACAATGAAACATGCTGAGTTGCGTCGTCATCCTTTTCGGTCGAGCCGTCATGCAAAGAGAACGCTCAGCTTTCTACGAATCTCATTACTACTCTCCGATCTTATTAGGAGATGATTTCTGTCCTAATAAAATCATAGAAAGCATCAGCGAATTGGCAACTACAAGGAAGCAACGGAAATAATAAGCAAAACAAAGGGAGATAACTCAAAAGAAATAATGAAAAGGATGAGACATATTGCTAGAATAATGAAAAGAGACATAAATGAGATTATGCCGAATTGAACGAATTAACAAGAGTGCGAAAAGAAAAAAAGAAGATAAAACCTGTAAAGAATTTTAAAAAACAGAAAAAAATGTAAAATATGATCGGTCCGCGAACAAAAAAGACAAATTCTTGCATTTAAAACACAAAAACGGGAAAGTTATCAAATATATAAAGACGATGATGAATACTATAGAAAATTAAAATGGCGTCCAACAGGAGAAAACAAAAAAATGTTTGATTTATACAAAATTGATCTGAATAAATAGTGTAGCAAATATGTTTGATGCTCATTGGAAAAATTACATAAGACGAAACAAAATAACAGAAAGTTATAAAACGCAAACAGTACATCCCAAAAATAAATGTAACATGGAAAATTAGAAAACGAAAATTGTCATTTATATTTAATATCGATATTTAAATAATTTAATAGCTACGAAGTATGGCAGCATTAATATAAATAACCATTCTTTATTTGACTGCAGCATTATTTTCGAGGTTATCTTGACGGACGTCCGTAATCATTCGATCATGATTGCAGACTAAACACTCCAAGACACGTCTTTTTCTGCTATTTCAAAAACGCTCGAATATCTAAGAATGTAATTTCTAGAATATTAAATACTTAAAACCTTTGTAGGAAGCATAGATCATGTTTTTTTAAATTGTCCTTGCACCAAACATAACTGAACTCCCCCATATTTAAAAAGATCAGAAGGTTAAACAAAACATCAACGGATAAAAGATATCTTATTTGATAATAAAAATGAGATTTCGAAATGAAAATATAACATCAATTTTATTGTTTGTGAGATTTGTATTTAAATGCAAAATATTCCTTTTTTGTTGAATACAAGAGGAAATGTTTTTGAAGAAAAGTGTATTTGATGTTTTTAATTCGTTTAGCAGTAAACGTCTGTATGTTGAGTTTTCCTTTCTCTCTTTCTTTTGTTGCCGGTCACGTGACACACACAAAAAAAACACATTCTCTAGTTGGTTGGTTAGTTGATTTTCTTTACAAGCATATCAACTTATAAGGCTTCTATGGGTTAATCTAATATCGAAATCTACATATTTTGTACGTAATTTTACACGTTCGACTGTAGACATCTAAACTAAACTTATTTATAGATGGAACTTTGTCTCGGTGTGTGTATGTGCGTGTGTGTGTCTGTGTTTGTGTGTGTGTGTGTATGTGTGTCCGTTACCTATAGACTCCGAAACGGCTGAACCGATTTTCTTGAAAATTTACGCAGTTGTACTATAAGCGTCTGTGAGTGTTCGTAGCTAGGCTTTGTGTCGAGGTACCCTCGATAAATATCGAAAATCGATAATCGAAAAAATCAGGTTATAGAAGGAGTGGCCCGATTTTAATCAAATTTGATACACGCATACACAAAGACATAAGAGACGATATTCAGAAGTTTCAAGGTTGCAGTTCTTACAAAAGTGCAGAAAACCGATAATATATATATATAAAAGGCAAGATGTTTGTGTGTTGATGTCTGTTTATCTACCTGTATGTCTGTATTTGTTTCAGCCCTTTAATTTTAGTTTTTGCTTCGGGTTTGGCTCTAAGTAGGTATAATTGTAGTTCTTAGTCTCAGCCATGATACCATTTACTCAGAGGTCTTATTTAGCCTTCAAAATTCAGTTTACGACGAAAAAAACTTATTTGATATCGATACCAGTAAATCAAAATTTGACTTACATCCATTCATTTTTCTTGCAGTCTACGGTTTCGCTTTAACTAGAAACAACTATTGCTTTTTAGTCTCTCGTGCCAACGTCCAAAGAGTCTGAGCTCCAGGACCATGGATTAGTTTTAAAGCTTTCATTGCACCCGAACAACGCCGGGCTATACTGCTAGTTTTATGCATAATTTTGTATTTTCAGAGTATAGTTTTTTAGGTATATAGTAGTTTGTAAATTATAAAATGTATTGTTAGTAATTTATTCTAAAATTGCTACCTGATGTAGTTTATCGTTGTACCCAGTACGATCGCACTCTCTATTTTAAATGTTTTATTTTTAATCGTATCACCCCGAGCAAGGCGGTAATGCCACTGATATGCAGGGGGCTACATAAGTGTAAAAAGATTAATTAGAAGAGAGTGAAGAGGAAGACGAACCAGTTAGAAAGGAGCAATAGAAAGATGAGAATGCAGGTGTGATGCCAGTTTCAAAGGTAGAGAGAAAGGAAAGGATATACGGGGTGGGGAAAGAACTAGAGTCAAGTGGTTAATAGATGAGGATTGATATTGCCTTTAAATTCCTGGAGGTTGTAGCCGTCAGGAAAGCAAGAATATGGGAGCAAGTTCCACAAGCGGGAAGTGCGAGTGGGCCCCTGATGGAGTGGGATCCTTATATCAAATGTCAAATAAAATCAAAGGAACACACACAGGTAATTGTTTCAGTAATAAAAAGCAGTAAGAACTTTATAAAGTCATCTGCACACAATCAGTTACTCGAGTTCAATGTGAGACGGACATTTTCAAAGTTAAAGATCATCAAGAAAAAAGTTCAGAAATTCGCTGGCCGAGGAGAAATTGGATTCAGACATGATGTTATTCATTGAAAAGGAATTGTTATATGAATTAGACGCAGAAGCAATTATTGGCAAATTCGAACAATTATCTTGTGAACATAAACAATTGCTTTTAATATCGTGGACTGCATGCAATCCTCTGTTGTGCGTTTGAACGATGTGTTAAAGTGTAAATTGTGCAGCAAATTATTTTAAAATATTAGCTAATTACTTAAAAATCAGAAAGCAATTAATAAAAATTGGTTTATAAACTTCTGTATTTTCATTTGATGTCTGCTATCAGGAAAATGTACAGTACATGATCGTCACAATTACTAGTACAGTACTAATATGTACAGTGAATAAACACTATTATTAATCTTACAGTACTAATAGGTACAGTACATAAACATTACAATTACTGGTACAGTACTAATATGTAAAATGCGTCTGAAGATTATATGCAAAAGAGTTATTGTCAAATATTTTATGTACAATTCATAGATATGTGTTATCCAATGAAATAATTTGTACTATTATATATAACGAGTAAGTATGAAATCAATTAAGTCCCAATTTTCAATTTCAGATTGATATTTAGTAAATCCTGGTTGAAAGAAAAGGGATTTGTTGAAAATTCTCTTGTGGACTGGCCTTCAAATAGCTGTGACTTGAATCCCATTGAGAACCTGTGACGCATCCTCAAGAGAGATATTTATTCTAATGGAAGGCAGTTCAACAGTAAGTGTGACCTCTGGGAGGCAGTTAAATTTTCTGCAAACAACTTACAGCTGCTAAAATTGCAAATCTAACATCAGATGTTGACAATAAGCTGCTAAGAGTTACTGAAAAGAAAGGAGCATTTGTGCAATAAATTTTCATCTTCATTTATCCATCACACCCAGATGGTGCATAGGGCAGCAACTTTTTGTTGCTGTAACAAACTGTTTTTTACGGGACAGGGTTGTTAGCCTTGCACCCAACCCCCAAACCTGGAGGACTAGTGGACCATTCTTGGTCCTTACGTTTACAGCACCTGGTATTCACAAATGGTCACCCATTTAAGTACTGATGTTGCTTAACTTCGGTGATCGGACGGGAACCGGTGTATTCAACACGATATAGCCGTAGACTGCAAATTTTAGGAGGTTCTTATTATTTTTTGTTAATATATCTGTTTTTTTAAATATTTTTTTACGTTTTTCCTTTAAGAAATTGACGAATTTGTTCTAAAATCTTTTCATATGATTTCTTACATTAGTTTTATTAGGTATAATAATGTAAAAGTATCAAAATAAATAGTTGCAAATAAACTACTGACAGTCAAATTAGTCTGTTTTGTTAACTTAGTAAATTTTTTCCAACCAAAAACAATAGTTTTCTCTCTATCAATATACATCTAAGTTAATAATATTGAGCAGAATCTAAACAACATCATAATAGGACTTTTTACATTAAAGACGCAACTCTTTATACCAATTCATAACTTGCAGTTTATAGTGAATAAACACTGCAATTATTAGTACAGTATTAATATGTACGGATGTGTGTTGTGGTGCAGTGGATATCGGCTTGGAACGAGAAATCAGGGAGCCGAGTTCGAATTCCAGTTGAATTCATTGCATTCACTTACACGCAAATACCCTTGGGAAAGGTATTAATCCGTCTCTTCTCTCCAGTTATGAGTTAAATAACAGGACAGATTGGGTTCTATAGCCTTGGCAACCAGTCTACCGCAGAAAGCAATGGCAACCTACTGCGGGATAATCTTCTGCCCAGTCAGTCATGTCTCTTTCGAGACATGATCGCCGAAGCGTCTTTCACGTATGGCACTTAACTGACTAATATGTGCGGTGCATGAATACTGCACTTTCTTGTAGTGTACTAATATGTACAGTACAAAAACACTGCAAATACTAAGAAATACATATTTTTCCATAAGAACTTGTAACCTTTTTGCTTATATACATTTTTAATTTCATTTATTCATTATGAAAATTAAACAATAGCCTTTAAGTTGTGAGAAGGTGCTTTGTCTTATGGCCATTATTACTTTAGACTCAGTCCGCCACTGGAAATGTGTGTGTGTGTGTGTGTGTGTGTGTGTGTGTGTGTGTGTGTGTGTGTGTGTGTGTGTGTGTTCAAGAGAGAAGTTTCGAGTTTGACAACATTTAGCCAGTATCTGGTTATAATTAAACTATTTTAAATTCATAAAAATTTCTGAGCGCAAAGCAAAAACGTATTAGTGATTAATTGACATTATTAATGGGGAAAAGGAATTTTATCTGGAATAAGGCCAAGTCTGAATAATCAGGATGATGTTCATAAGACAAAAAAATGCTGTAATATTTTTATGGGGCGCTCATTTAGACAAAGAACAAAAAAATAAACAAACGACATCGAAATAAAGGTGGGGGGGGTTCATTTTTACTTTTGCTTCCTGCTAATAATTTTATTAATTAGCAATGAAACCCACGACGAAATTATTTGCGAGTGGATCAGCACTTCGAAGTATCTGTGCGCTTTGCCGTTGGACCAAGTATCGCTTTCCGACAATTCTCTTTATGATCAGTCTAGTATCTGTGGATGTGCGTTGTGGTACAGTGGATATCGGCTCGGGCCGGGGAGCCGGGTTCGAATTCCAGTTGAATCCATTCTATTCACTTACGCGCAAATAGACTTGGGAAAGGTATTAATCCGTCTCTTCCTTCCAGTTATGGGTTAAATAATAGGACAGATTGGGTTCTATAGCCTTGGATGGCAACCAGTCTACGGCAGAAAGCAATGGAAACCTACTGCGGGATAATCTTCTGCCCAGTCAGTCATATCTCTTTCGAGACATGATCGCCCAAGCGTGTATCACGTATGGCCCTTGACTAACTGACTAGTATCTGTTCATTTCCATTCTCCAGCAGGATATAAAGAAGATGTAAGAAAGATCGAGGAAAACGAAAAAAAAAAGTGAGTGAAAAGAAAAGAAAAAACATGTAAACAAACATGTCATCTTCAGTTTTGTTACTCCTTTTAATCTGCTACTCCTTTTAATCTGCTACTCCTTTTTAATTTGCGACTTTAACTTGTTCTCTTTAATTTTGTTAATCCTTTTAATCTGTTACTCATTTTTGTTACATCTTTTATTTTTTTATTTTTTACTCTGTTGTATCCTGAACGAGGATACAATTTAGCAGTGGAAATCCGAGTTGGAAAATTACCAAGCCAAGCTTAAGAGAATAAAATGTTTATTCATCACATGAATTATTGCCGGCGATAATAATACTACCAGGTTCTAAACCGTAAGCAAGACGGTATTTACCCACTCCCCACCAAGGCGGACACTACACAAGGTCAATTAATGTGGGGATTCTGAGCTCTTAAGCTCAGCGAAAAATATCCCGTAGACCCAGTTTAAGGTTGGGTCGGGCTCTTGTTTTTTACCCCAAATGAGAGATTATCCTTTCGACAGAGCTTCATTTGGTTTCCTCTATGCTCGGAAGCAGAGAGTTTATCAAGGAATGGTTATGCGACTCAATCCGTAAGCAAGACAGTACACGATCCTGACCGTCGGATCTAGGATGGTGTACCGAGGTAGTAAGATGATCAATTGACAGGGTTGTACAAAAGTCCTTAAACTCTTTGCCTGTAAATTAGGTTCCATTATCGCTGACTCCAAAACAGTAAAAAAAAAAAAAAAAAACATTTCGGGCATTAATCGTATTTGCGGCATTTGAGTATTTGCATTTAATTTCTTCCGGTCATTTAGAATAAATGTCAACAATTACCAGATAATAATGACCATTTATGGATCCGGCATAGTCCAAATGCAATCTTGATCACGTGATGTCTATTTCTGGCCATGGCTGGATTTTTATAGCCGATGCTTTCGCCGCGAGTAAGCAACATTTCTTCTACATTCTTTCACTCAATGTCTTTTTGTCCATTTTTTTTTTTTTTTTGCTAATACGTGAAACGTGGATATGCCTAAATGTCCAATGTAGAATTATTTCAGAATTTTTCTCTGAAAATATAACAACTCTATTCGCATACAGATTTGTTTGTAAATCGAAAACGGTGATTTTTTTTTCTTCCTTTTTGTTATTTCTGTGAAGCTATAGATGTTTTTTCGTTTTTCTTCTAAACTCATTTTTCCGTTGCTTCCTTTATATCCTCCAAATGTCACGGGTAAATCATGGATAGTTCCATTTTCTTCCCGTGACGCAGTAATCACTGTGTCTTCTAACGGTTTAACACACTTCGGGATTAATCTAGAGAGTTTATCAGCATGGACTAATTCCTTCGAGGTCAAAACTCCATTTTATAGTTGTAATTTAATAAAATTACTCCCCATCGTTATAGCTTGTTTGCCGTAAGGGTGGGTACACGCCTTTCAGAGGTAAAAATTCTCAATAATGGCCTGTGGTCAACTTGTAATACGAATTTCCTTCCATGAAAAAAAAAACGGTGACATTTCTTCGACAAGCTTTCCGTTTCAATCTGACTGTAGCTCTTTTCTGAAGATAATTACGTTCTCGACGCATGGGCTATTGGCTTAGTTGACCAATCTTTAAATTTTTGGAGATTTTCAGCTTTAATGCTATAATCACTGGCATTCGAAGCAACATTTCTTTCTCTGGGTCATAATGTACTAATGATAAGTCAGATAATAAACATTTTGTTTTTTAAATTTTTAAATTCGTCCTTGCATTTTCCTGACTAATTCCATTTTCTATCTCTTTTCAATAACTCTTTCAAAGGGGATCTCAAGCCATGCATATTATGAATATACATGCCATAATAAATACCCCTGTAAATTATTAATGTTAGTTGGAAGTGACGTGTTCTTGATAGCTTCAGCTCTTTCTGGATCTGGTTGCTTTCCATTTTAGTCGATTAGATAGACTAAACTATCGCCCGGTTCACACTCCACCCACGTCTATTGAACAGGTGAAAAGGCTCATCCCTTGTTTCCTGTTTAGGTTGTGGTTTCCGCTTTCTCTCTTTTCCAATCTTTTCACTCTTACGTAGCCCCCTGCACATCAGTGGCGTTACCGCCTTGCTCGGGGTGATATGATTAAAAAAAAAGATATTTGCTCCGTGAAGAATTCTCTTTTCAATACTTGAATCCATATTCATTAATTTTTTTTAACTGCTCGTACATGTTTATTTATGTTCTTTATTATTTTGGCTTTTTACCAAAATATCGTCCAAGAATGCTGTTGCAAATTCCAGTCCAGCTAACATCGTATCCATTATTTGCTGGAATAAATTAGGGGTCACTTTCAGTCCAAATGGTAGACGATTTAGTTTAAAGAGACCTCTCTGCGTATTAATGGCTAACAGTCTTCATTCCTTTTTACTTATAAGTAGGCATCCGATAGGTCAATCTTAAAGAACACCTTGCCGTCGTTGAATTTAGAAAAGCTGTTTTCAGGCGACAAAAGCGGGTAAGTGTGGTCTTTGATGCAGTCATTTAACCCGGTGGAGAAGTATGTAAAAACAATTATTTTCTTATTCTTTTTCTTGACAGACTGTAGGGGATGCCCATTCAGAAAAGTCCATTTTTGTTATTACTCCCTTTTTTTGCAAATCGTCCTAACTCGTTATTTATCGGATCCAATGCAGCAAATGGGAAGCTTCTCTTAGGTTTGAACACTGGTTTAACATTGTCTTTGAGTTCAAATTTGATTTCAATCTTTGTACAGAATCTAAGATCTTCTGCAAACACTCGTGGAAATTCAGAAATTAATTTTTCTGTTGCTTTTGCTCTTTTCTTTATGACAACATCCATCTTGTTACAAAAGGAGTTGATGGTTAATCCCCATAAGTCGAACAGGATTATCCAATCAGTGCCAAACACGTTCGTAGCACCTGGGAGTACGTAGACTTTTCAATTTTTAGTCCTTTCGAACAATGAAATATTACAACTAAGTTCGACTTTAAAATTTAGTTTTTTTACCAATCATTTCCAAGCCTGCAAATGTCGGACAAAGAATCTTTTTCCAAAGTTGTTCGTTTATAATTGAAATTAGCAATATAGTCCGGCGTTGCTCGGGTGTAATGAAAGCTTTAAAACTAATCCATGGTCCTGGAGCTCAGACTCTTTGGACATTGGCACGAAAGACTAAAAAGAAATAGTTGTTTCTAGTTAAAGCGAAACCGTAGACTGAAAGAAAAATGAATGGATGTAAGTCAAATTTTAATTTCCTGGTATCGATATCAAATAAGCTTTTTCGTCGTAAACTGAATTTCGAAGGCTAAATAAGTCCTCTGATTAAATGGCATCATGGCTGAGATTAAGAAGTACAATTATACCTACTTAGAGCCAAACCCGAAGCAAAAACTAAAATAAAAGGGCTGAAAAATACAGACATACAGGCAGATAAACAGACACACACACACAAACATCTTGCTTTTTATATATATATAGATTATCGATTTTCGATATTTATCGATGGTACCTCGACACAAAACCTAGCTAAGAACACTCGCAGACGCTTATAATACAACTGTGTAAATTTTCAAGAAAATCGGTTCAGCCGTTTCGGAGTCTATAGGTAACGAACACACACACACACACACACACACACACACACACACACACACACATAGATAAAGTTCCATTTATAAATAAGTTTAGATTAAGATATCGCTCCAAATATCAAGAAATAATTTTACTCTATGGCCATTTCTTTTTACGTATTTCCTTTTTTCGTTATCCAGTATTTCTTTTCGATAATACTACATTCATTTCCGTTTTCATTTTTCTCTTCTTTTTCTGTTTAAGACTACAGTGCAAGTTTTTTGGGGGCCCACGGTGACCGTATGAAACAGATCTTATCTCTGAAAAAGCAACATGCATCACACGGAAATATCTTGTTTTCATTTTCAGGCACTTTTTTTTTTTTTTTACTTCGTGTATACGAGAAATACTCTTCTCTAAAATTGTCCTTGATATTAATTAACCTTTGTCATTCTTCGGTTACTTTTTGAAGTGTAATGTCCCTGTCCTGTTCAAAGATTGTTAACACACGGGATCTAATTTCTTTATCTTTCGGGGCTGTCAATCCTTATACAAATATCAGACATTTGAACATGTCATTTCATAACTCGCCCAATTTAAACAATTCGCATTGCGAGTTTACAAGTCCGGCATATGTGACGAAATCATCCTGTTCGTCCTTCACAATATTCAGGCATTTGTACCGTGTATGAAACAAACTATCCCTTTCGTCAAAAAATGTTTGACTAAATTCTAATTGTCTCTCCAAAAGACATTTCCTCTTTTTTTCTTTTTTCGGTAGAATTAAATTCGTGTACTTGCTATTCTCTTCAATTCCTAGTTTTTGTAGTAGGAGAGCGTTTTTCTCCTCGTAGGACCATCCTTGACATCGTTTCGTAAAAATAGTTTCATATCAACAATAATATGCAGGAAAGGTTATACCAGTTTCCGGATCAAATATAAACTCTGATACTGAATTTGATATCCCTTCAGGGGAAGAAAAACCTAGGGTTCCGTTCCTCCGTAGATATATACATTATAGTTTTAGATAACAATCTCGTATCCTTAGCCTGTTGCTTTTGAAACTGTAAAAATTTCATCTGAAAAAAGTTGGTGAGTTTTCAATTTTTATTTGTTGATGCTGTTTTTCTTGTTGTAACATTTGTTCTTGTATTAATTTAATTTGTTGTTACAACTGTAAGCTGATTTGCATAACCTTCGTTAAAATCCGTCAATTTTTCCATTTACGAAAAACACAAAATAAAATATATGCAAATATACAATTGTAGCATTCAAAACAAAAAACATAGAGTTTTACTGGCAAAGTGTTACGAGGTAGAAGGGAAGGTGAAGGAATCAAGTAGTGAAAGTTCTATTACTGAAAATCCTCAAATATGTGTATATAGAGATTAATTTTTAGTTTGGTCAATGAAAATATTCAAAAAATCCTATTTACCAGTTTAGTTCCAGAAGGTCTTCTTTTTGGGTTTTTGTTGGTCGGCAACTTTTCATAGAGATTCTTATGGCGGGATACAATAATCCTCGAATCAAAAGTCGGAGTTGATAATACCAGAAATTCCTTTTTTACAACTGACGACTCTCTTTAAAAAAAACTATACTTTTAGGGGCTATCACCTAATTAGCATATTTCTGGAATCATCTAGATTTTTCTAGAATATACTGGAATGATCTAGAATCTTCCAAACGTTCTATTTCTATTTTCTCTGTTTTACAACTACTTCATGAATGAAAACTTTTTCTAATAATAAGCAGGACTCAGTAGAATCCCCTAAAATAAATTTTAACCTTTTTGTTGACTTTATTAATATTTCTTATATAAATGCATCCTCGTAACATAGGGCTATTTTTTTATAACAAGAACATTCAACCAACGACGATATTTGCCTAAGAATTAAAATGTCGTGATTGCAATTTTCACCAACCAGGCAAGTGACTTCACAAATTTATTTCCCAAAAAATGTGTACAATTTTACAAAGTTTTTTGTGCGCAACGATTTCGTCAAGAAACCACCAGCGCCATGTTATAATGGTTCTTACGACGTTTGTGACAGAGCGGATGAATATTTTACAATTCTGTGCAATGATGAAAGAGAAACTATATCCATTGATAGAATCAAACGAGCTTACCTAGACACAAAAGACATGACAATTTTATAGTCACCAACATTTTCAGGTGATATTACATCACCAACATCACAATAGGCAGTTGGTCCTGGGTATGACGGTAAACTGCATCCGGCAGCAAGGCTTCTGTTTGGGAGGTTGTGAGGAACATGGAGTCACCTCTTAATTGCTGTTGTTTCCAGGTCCACACTGACCCGGAGTGGTAGCACCTGTTAGGGTCCCAGCTATGGGCAAATAGTTAACCTCCAAACTGGCGCCAAAGCAGTATGAAAGTATAAAAATAGACTTTTATATAAATATATATATAAAAATAGACTTTTATAGAAAAATATACATTTTTTAAGAAAAAAATCTGACCAAGAATACGTTTTTGAAGGAAAAAAATTACCAGCAATATATTTTTAATACAAAACTGGAAGACAACTTCAGTTTTCTAAAATTAAAAAAATAATTATATCAAAATCTGATTAAATCAGCCTTCTCACTATAATCAAACATTTTAAAATAATACCTTAAAACCCCACCTTTTTGGCATTAAATAACCCACAGAGGTGTTGATATGCCGTTAAACAAAACTCAAACTCAAACTTACAACAGGCAGAAGTGAAGATCACTCCACAAAACACAGCACGGCCTTCTACGAAATCTGAGAGAAGAGTTTCGTGGCTTAAACATTTTAAAAACCATGATCCTCTCAATTAACAATCTTGTGGGGGTGCTGTCAGGTCAACCAGAAGTTGCCGTCTCAAAGTCCATAGTCGAATGACAAAAAATAAACATCTACGTGTAGGCTCCGAGTAGCACTTCCGGCAGCGTTTTAAAACATTCGAAAAATACAATTGATATTATTATTCAACCACTGACAGCGCTTCCTTCGCATATTTAAAGGGTTTCACTTTTAAGCCAACACCTGCTAACTGGAAACAATAAATACGAAGTATAATAAAGAAAAGGGTTCAGAAAGGGATTCGTTTTGTGTGAACCCAGTCATGGATTCACTCTCATCAACTGAATCGACTTTTCCCGCTTTGCCGACATAAATTCTCCAACAAAGGTAAGTAACTACTTTTCCCTTTTCAACTGTTTTATTAAACACAAATCAATGTGTATGTGAACTTTTTCATTTTTTTTCAAAGGTTTTATCAAACACACTTCACTATGTGTAATTGAACTTGCCTTCTTCTCAAGGGTTTTTTGAACACACATCAGTGTGTGTAAATCAACTTTTCCTTTCTTCGCAAAGGTTTTATTAAACTCACCACATGGCGTAGAAACATCAAATAAGTTGTTATTTGTTATAATATATATGGCAGTGAGACATGGACAATGTACGCCAGGCAAGAGAGGCGTTTGAACACCTTCCACGTGAGAAGTATCCGACGTATATTGGGAATCTCATGGCAAGACAAGGTTCCCAACACTGAGGTCCTGTCTCGAGCCGGTCTGCCTACCATGTTCACACTCATTAACCCTGTAACAGGGTCGTGGGGTATCGGATACCGATGCTCTTTGTTTCATTGATTACGACCGTGTTCCAGGGATAAACAGATCAGACTCCGCTGGCTAGGCCTTGTCCATCGTATGCCAGACGGTCGCATTCCAAAAGACCTCCTGTATGGAGAGCTGGCCTCTGTATGAAGAACCAGTGGGCGGCCACAGCTGTGGTATCGTGACATCATATAACGCGATACGAAACCTGTGAGCATCAACATAGTCATGGGAGAGTGTAGCAGTCAACCGGTTTAAATGGAGAGGAACGCTGGCCCAACAACTCAAATCAAGGAAAGAGCAACTAACACAAGTCGCCATGGAGAGGCGGGTTCGCAGAAAGCAAAATGACAGCTCCGAGAGACCAGAAACAAAACATAAATGTGTGACACGATAACTAGGCATATATGTATTTTATTATAATAGATTAAAATAGAAAATGGTTAAGAATAGAAAATAGTTTAAAAACATATTTAACAAAAGTGAAAAAGAAGAGGAAAAAATAAATAAATTAACGCTTTTTTTTATGAGGAAAATTGTGGAAGAGACAAGAGTATCCGATTACTGTTTTAAATCCTACCACTCCTCCGGTAAATATTTGACTCAGTGATTTAATGTGATAAAGAGATAAAGTTCAGCAGGTGGGTTTTCGAATGACCCGGTCAAAGGCTGTCCTTTACTGTATCTTGACCACACATTAAGAATTTTCCGGCGGAAGCTTTATTAAGATAAAAAAAAAAGATAACTGAAATTTCAGACTTACAGTCGCCAATGTTTATCACCGGTGGTCTAAAGCATTTCCGGATTTCTGGATTTCCGGATAAATTTTAAAGAAATTCAGGTAATTTTTCAGAGTAGAGTAGAGTTGAATTCAGCCGGGCGCGTGCTTGAAGTAAAAATCTCCGTTCGTCTTGTTTCGGTCAGTTCGGATTTGTTGATCTCCATTAATTAGAGTTGGAGCTGTGTGTCACATTCGCCTGCCCTAACCGAAAAGGCTAACTCTAAACAAAATAAAGCATCGTTTCAACTCATCCAAGTTGTGGAATTGTGTTCCTTATAGTTTAATCTTGTACCCCCAGCTTGAGGCTCCGACATTTTCAACAAACTCCCGACAAACATCACAGGGTAGAGAACGGCCGCCGGAGAAAATTGTTCGGACGGGTCCGTTGGGGTGTTACAAATGCAGCCTCTGCAACAAAGACTGTCACTTCCGCATCGGTTTCTACAGTCACAAACGCCGATGCTCCGGCCAAAGTAGACAAATAGGATATTACCTATGGTCAACACTGACCGATGGAGGTCTACTACTACTACTACTACTGTTAGAACAAAAATCCTTGTATTGCCTTTCATTCTAAATTCGCTTGCTAAATTTTAATGCATTGCATAAAAATTATGGTTTTAAGTTTTGTTTGTTTTTTGAAGTACGTAATTTCAAGATTGTCTTATTCCGGACAACACCTGGAATAACTTCTAATCACAGCTACCTAAATTAGATCGTACGCCAGCAACTTAATATGAACCCTCCCTCCCCGCCCTAACAGAATAAGCAGAGTCGTCAGTTTTAAGTTATGTTACGACATCAGGTGGCTTCTTATACAAGCCTTAAAGAATCCAATCAAAGAGTGGGGAGGGTAGGTAACGTTCGTTTTTTAAAAATTCCATTCTTGTCTTTCGCAATTCTTTTGATCTTTAATTCAACATTGACGACATCGCTCAAACAATTATCGATAAATTTCAAGGTAAATTCCAGTAGTAATATAAAAAGTCTTCAAATATAGTAAAGTAAATTATAGAATCAGGACTGATTCACACGGTCTGTCTGTAATGTCTATGCGTCTGTCTGTGTTGTGCGTGAGTGACGTAACATGTGTTTGTGCCATTTAATATGTGCACACACACATAGACCCACAAGTTGATTGAGTTTCAAATAAAACACTTAAATAATGCATTATTTCGTCGCGGTCTGAATACGCCCCCCCCCCCTCTCACAGCTTAGCCATAAAGCCATAAATTTGAAGATAAAAAAAAGTCAATTTTGTAACCCCTTAAAAGGTCCTGGTATGACAATAAACTGCATTCAGCAGCAAGGCCTCTGATTAGAAGGTTGTGAGAAGCATGAAAGCACCTCTTAATTGCTGTTGTTCCCAGCTCCACCCTGACCCGGGGTGGTAGCACCTGTTAGGGTCCCAACTATGGGCAAATAGTTTGACCTTCAAACTGACGTCAACACTCTATGAAAGTATAAAAATGAACTTTTATAGAAAAATATACGTTTTTGAATTAAAAATATTACCAACAAAACATTGTTGAAGGAAAAAGATTGTTACTATAAAACATTTTTGAAGAAAAAAATAATAAAATCACTTTTCAACAAAATCTGGCAAAATCAACCTTCTCACTAGAACTGAACATTAACAAAATATCTTAAACCCCTACCTTTTGACATTAAATAACTCACAGATGTTGTTAAACAAAATTCAAACTCAAACGAGCAAGGTTAATATGCCATAAAAAGCCAAATAATCAACCTACTGTTGAATAGTACTACGTTAGGTCTTTAATCACTGCAAGTAAATTTGGTAGTGAGAAATAATTACATCAATTGGCTATGCAAATGAATTAATTATTTATATTAGGTTGTCTCAAAAGTTCGTAAACACTTGCAAAAATTTAAATTTTACTCGCAAAAACAACAAAAATTATTGCTCAAAATAAAGACCATCATTTTCCAAGACTTTCTACCATCGATCTGCAAGCTTTGGGATCTGGTCAAAGTACCATTCAGCCGGCTTCGAATCAAAGAATTCTTGACACGCTTCCTCGACTTCATCAAACGAGTCGAATCGGCGGCCGTTCAGAAAGTGTTGCATTGAACGGAAAAGGCTGTAATCTGATGGAGCACAGTCAGGACTGTAAGTTGGATGTGGCAGAAACTCAACGCCGTCTAGCTCTTCAAACTTGTCTTTGGTCTTCCTGGCGGTGTATGGCTTGGCATTGTCCTACTGCATCAAAGCGCGTTTTCGGTTGATCAGAGCCGGGTACTTTTGCTTCAACTTTTCGTAGACCCGCTCAAGTTACTGACAGTAAATTTCGGCACTGATGGCACGACCATTCGGAACCAACTCAAAATGTACGATTCCTTCAAAGTTCCACCAAACGCACAACATGATTTTCTTGCCGAATCGATCTTGTTTTGCCCTTTCTGAACCCATCGCTTTTCCCGAGCGTGCTGAACCAGATAGACCCATTTCTCGTCGGATGTCACAATGCGCTTCCAAAAACGCTCGTCTAATGGATTGCTGAGCAATTGACGGCAAATTTCAACTCGTTTATTGACTTGAGCTTCGGTGAGTTCGTGCGGATCTTGGCGCGGCTTTTTGTGAACAAAATCAAGTTGCTTCAAATGTCGGTGAATTGTCGATTTACCAACTCCAAGCTCGTCAGCCAATTCTCGAGTGCTCGATGAAGGCGCAATGTCCAACCCGGTTTGCAAGTGTCCATCATCCAACTTTAATGACCGTCCCGAACGAGGCTTATCTTCAAGATTCATGTCGCCAGAATCGAAACGCTTGGACCACTTTGAGATCGCCGCATATGCAATTGTTCCTTCACCTTCGGCAGCACAAATTTCTTCTGCAGCTTTTCTGGTTGAAAGACCTCGCTCCCAGCAGTAACGAATCAAAACTCCCGGCTCAATGTTATCAGTTGCCGTCTGGAATACAAAGATGAAGATCACTATAACAATATAAACGCAAAATTGCATAAAAATTCAATTTGTCGCAAGTGTTTACGAATTTTTGGGACAACCTAACATTAAATAAACTAACTCGTGACAGATAAACAGATTTGAAATTCGGGTAAGAGTAAACGAGCTGTGGATTAAAGAGATTATCCTTAAATTATGTTTACAAATTATATATATTTAATATATATGTGTATACTGGATTTGGCATTAAATGACCCATTAAATGTTAATATGCCATAAGAATCCAACAAACCAAACCAAACGCTTAAAAATCAGATAATCAGATTGTATTTGAAAAATACATCATTTAGATGCAGTTAGGACACATCATCAGTGATGTTACCATGGGTCATTGACGGTTTCGGTCCTTTAAAAACATCATACCTTCTCCCCAGGTTGACCCAGCCAAGGTGTGGTTTATGTTGTATTTTTGTTAAAGTTATATTTTGGAATAACTGAACGATATTTTGAATTTGAAAAATACATCATTTAGATGCAGTTAGGACACATCATCAGTGATGTGACCCTGGGTCATTGACAGTTTCAGTCCTTTAAAATCATCATACCTTCTCCCCAGGTTGACCCAGCCAAGGTGTGGTTTATGTTGTATTTTTGTTAAAGTTATATTTTGGAATAACTGAACGATATTTTGAATTTGAAAAATACATCATTTAGATGCAGTTAGGACACATCATCAGTGATGTTACCCTGGGTCATTGACAGTTTCGGTCCTTTAAAAACATCATACCTTCTCCCAAGGTTGACCCAGCCAAGGTGTGGTTTATGTTGTATTTTTGTTAAAGTTGTATTTTGGAATAACTGAACGATATTTTGAATTTGAAAAATACATCATTTAGATGCAGTTAGGACCCATCATCAGTGATGTTACCCTGGGTCATTGACGGTTTCGGTCCTTTAAAAACATCATACCTTCTCCCCAGGTTGACTCAGCCAAGCTGTGGTTTATGTTGTATTTTTGTTAAAGTTATATTTTGGAATAACTGAACGATATTTTGAATTTGAAAAATACATCATTTAGATGCAGTTAGGACCCATCATCAGTGATGTTACCCTGGGTCATTGACGGTTTCGGTCCTTTAAAAACATCATACCTTCTCCCCAGGTTGACCCAGCCAAGGTGTGGTTTATGTTGTATTTTTGTTAAAGTTATATTTGGGAATAACTGAACGATATTTTGAATTTGAAAAATACATCATTTAGGACACATCATCAGTGATGTTACCCTGGGTCATTGACAGTTTGGGTCGTTTAAAACATCATACCTTCTCCCAAGGTTGACCCAGCCAAGGTGTGGTTTATGTTGTATTTTTGTTAAAGTTATATTTTGGAATAACTGAACGATATTTTGAATTTGAAAAATACATCATTTAGGACACATCATCAGTGATGTTACCCTGGGTCATTGACGGTTTCGGTCCTTTAAAAACATCATACCTTCTCCCCAGGTTGACTCAGCCAAGGTGTGGTTTATGTTGTATTTTTGTTAAAGCTATATTTTGGAATAACTGAACGATATTTTGAATTTGAAAAATACATCATTTAGGACACATCATCAGTGATGTTACCCTGGGTCATTGACAGTTTCGGTCCTTTAAAAACATCATACCTTCTCCCAAGGTTGACCCAGCCAATGTGTGGTTTATGTTGTATTTTTGTTAAAGTTATATTTTGGAATAACTGAACGATATTTTGAATTTGAAAAATACATCATTTAGATGCAGTTAGGACACATCATCAGTGATGTTAGCCTGGGTCATTGACGGTTTCGGTCCTTTAAAAACATCATACCTTCTCCCCAGGTTGACCCAGCCAAGCTGTGGTTTATGTTGTATTTTTGTTAAAGCTATATTTTGGAATAACTGAACGATATTTTGAATTTGAAAAATACATCATTTAGGACACATCATCAGTGATGTTACCCTGGGTCATTGACAGTTTCGGTCCTTTAAAAACATCATACCTTCTCCCAAGGTTGACCCAGCCAAGGTGTGGTTTATGTTGTATTTTTGTTAAAGTTATATTTTGGAATAACTGAACGATATTTTGAATTTGAAAAATACATCATTTAGGACACATCATCAGTGACGTTACCCTGGGTCATTGACGGTTTCGGTCCTTTAAAAACATCATACCTTCTCCCAAGGTTGACCCAGACAAGGTGTGGTTTATGTTGTATTTTTGTTAAAGTTATATTTTGGAATAACTGAACGATATTTTGAATTTGAAAAATACATCATTTAGGACACATCATCAGTGATGTTACCCTGGGTCATTGTCGGTTTCGGTCCTTTAAAACATCGTACCTTCTCCCCAGATTGACCCAGCCAAGGTGTGGTTTATGTTGTATTTTTGTTAAAGTTATATTTTGGAATAACTGAACGATATTTTGAATTTGAAAAATACATCATTTAGATGCATTAAGGCACATCATCAGTGATGTTACCCTGGGTCATTGACGGTTTCGGTCCTTTAAAAACATCATACCTTCTCCCCAGGTTGACCCAGCCAAGGTGTGGTTTATGTTGTATTTTTGTTAAAGTTATATTTTGGAATAACTGAACGATATTTTGAATTTGAAAAATACATCATTTAGATACAGTTAGGACACATCATCAGTGATGTTACCCTGGGTCATTGACGGTTTCGGTCCTTTAAAAACATCATACCTTCTCCCCAGGTTGACTCAGCCAAGCTGTGGTTTATGTTGTATTTTTGTTAAAGTTATATTTTGGAATAACTGAACGATATTTTGAATTTGAAAAATACATCATTTAGATGCAGTTAGGACACATCATCAGTGATGTTACCCTGGGTCATTGACGGTTTCGGTCCTTTAAAAACATCATACCTTCTCCCCAGATTGACCCAGCCAAGGTTGATCACACCCCGGCCTGTGTCCTAATCTCTGTTTGCTACGTTATTGGAATGCAAGATGTTTTTGATTGCACAGAAGAAGAAGAAAAATTTCTAGAATAAGATCGTCCACAAATAAATGAATGTCCAGTGATGATAATGTGCAAATGGTTCAAGTAAAATCCGGAAAAAAATAAAAAATAAAAATAAAAAATAAATTGATTTTTCGTGATATTAATGTAAAGATAAATGGTTAAAATAACTAAATGACCAGATAGAGAAAAAAGATCATTAAATATAACTTACTTTTATTTTGTAGAAATCATTTTAAGTCTGTCACTGAATTAAAATAGACATGCGCGCACACACACGGACATGCGCACACGCTAACGTAGATACCCACACAATTTAAATAAATTCGAAATGAACATATGTCCCGGGTACTAAGATAAAAAGTACAAGCAAAAAGTGCGGCCCTTTGAAATTAATTTAACAACTCCTGCTTTTAAACTGAATGTGTGTCGTAATGCAATGGATATTGACTTGAAATGAGAAATCGGAGAGCCAGGTTCGAATTCCGGTCAAGTTCATTGCATTCACTTCCGCGTAAATGCACTCTCTTCTCTCCCCAGTTATATGTTGAATAACAGGACAGGTTTTATAGCGTTGGTTGGCAACCAGTCTACCGCAGAAATAAATGGCAACCTAGTGCGAGAGAACCTTCTGCCTATTTAGTCATTAATTGAAAGAGACATGATCACCCAAGCGGGTATCACGTATGGCATTCGACTGACTGACATATTTTCTAATAAACATTTTAAATTTAGATTCGATTATCTTTTGTCGTCGGTGAATTAACAGGTTCCAAACAAGTCGCAAAGAAAAATTACGACCTATGCCAATAAAAGTCAACACAGTTGTTTTATTCATTTTGATAGATTCACGTTTAGAACCTTGTAGCTTTATTTATATTTTTTATTTCCAAGTCTGTAAGTACAACTTCAATTTCACCAAAACAGGTTTAATTTTTGTGAAAATCTCAACGGAAATAACATTTTGCAACCTTCAAAACAATTAGACCGTGCGACAAAATAAAAACTGTCCATAAAATCGGAGAGATATGGAGGGAAATTATTCAGTCAGAACTAAAAACAAAAAAAATCATCATGACAAGAAAACACAAACTACACTATTGGCCAAATGTTTAAGAGTCACCGTCTGTATTTACTCTAACAAAACGGGAAAAATAAACGTGTAAGGACGCTGAAAAAAAACTTAGTAGAAAATTAATTAAATCTTCCCTGTCGGCCTATTTAATGAAAGATGCTTGAAAGAAAAGTTACTGGACAAATATATATAATTGTCCAGTCATCCACATAGAAGCCTGTTTCGCAGCTCATCAGGGAGAGTTAGACACATCCACTTGCTTTAGGCCGGGATTGAAACTCGACCGATTTGGTGTTAATCGGAGTGGCTACCCGCTAAGCCATACACACATGGAAACCGAGAATGGAAAATTTAACGTGTTTTATTTATATAAACAGTGTATACAAACGCCAGTCACCGAAAGAACTCAATTAAATTTTGAAGAGTAACACATATATCGCAGAAGTGGAAACTGTTTTTAAAATTTTCTTCTCTAGAGAGCTTAATCGGAATGAGAACATATAATATATTAGTCATCCACATATATATATAATGCAGAAATTTCTTATGCTGTAAGAAACAATTCTGCTGTGAACAAAAGGGAAAAGGAAATAAAAAAAATTCAATACAACACAAAGGGTTCAAATTAAAGAAAATTTACTACTTTATTAAACACAGAGAGGAGTTGTGAGCTGACTGCAAAATAGGTCCGTTAGCAATGGCTAGGTTATAGCCTTGGAACCACAAGAAAAAAATTTAAAGTCCTTTACAGTTACCGTGTAGATCTGCAGCTTCAGTTCCCTTTTTCTTTTTTCTTTGAAGAGAGAGGACTTAGGGGAGAGTAGCGACTCTGTTTTCTATAATTTTTTGTTATGTTCAGTGTTCGAAGTTCGGTTCTTTGTCTCAAACCTGGAAAAAAGTGTTGTTTTTTTTTTTTTTTTTTTGTTAAGTCTCTTCTTCAAGCTTCGTGGGATGTGGGCCGACCTGAGAAACTGTCCCTTTTTTTCTGTAAAATAAAATTTCTTTCTTCTTCTGGAAGAAGTGACGTTCAATCTTATTTTTCTTCCGCCACGTGAGTTAATGACAAACAAGGGAAACGGTCCTTTTTAGAGAAATTCTCTTTCTTCCTCCGGAAGAAGTGTCGTCGAATCTTTTGTTTCTCCTCTGTTCGTCTGAAGGAATTCCTTTCTTTTCTTCTTCTGCGAGCTTCTCAAACCCGAAAATAAATTCAGACTTCTTTTTACGTCTTTGGTCTGAGGAGCTAAAGTTTTCAGGACTGCTCAAGTCGACGAAAATCAAAAGACTGAGGGTTCCCGCTACTTCAAATTCTATCAAAGAGAGCCAACCAATCAGAGGCGAGATACGCGACACGTGGTACCGCAAAGACATTTCAATTTCCCAACGGCCTTAGCGAGAAAGGGAGAGAAAGAAAAACGAAGAAACGAATGAACGAATGGACGAATAAAATTTCAACAATAATTATGAATTAAAAGTACATTGTGACACCGAAATGTCCATGTTTCGAGAGAGAATCTCGTCATCAGGCAACATTCAACATTTCCTGATGACGAGATTTTATCTCGAAACATAGAAATTTACGTGTTGCAATGCACATTTAATTCATAATTATATGATTATATTATGCTCTACAATATTTATTGTATTGAGCATTGTTGATAAAAAAAAATAAATGCCAGTGAACTCAAAATCGTAAAAACTTGGGTTCTCTTTACCTGGATATATATATATATATATATATATATATATATATATATATATATATATATATATATGTTAACATGTACAATTTTTTTTTATATAAAAAAAATTGTACATGTTCTAAAGTATATAAATATTATAATAAATATTCATATCTGTATATTATATATCGAACACTGTTTTAAATTAATGTTTTGGACGTTGTAAATTTTTCTTCGTTCCTTATTCACTCGGATATATATATATATATATATATATATATATATATATATATATAATTTCGTAAATAATCATATCGGCCGTACAACTACGAAACTGACTCGAAGACTCAAGCTGCGTCTCTCTGAACGAAGCTCAATTCAATCTCCTTTAAACACACACAAAAACCTACTAAACCCTATCCGTAACATACTTGTTGACAACACAAATATCATACTTTGTCCACATGCAAAAAAGAGACTAAACATAATGGAGGCATTATTGATAAAAAAGAAAAACCCTATAATCAATAATATCAACTACAGACACGCTAAAAACATGCTTACCGTTTTCCATACGTAATACATACACACTACTCTAGAAACATACATAACACTACATACATTCTGTCACACGTAAAATAACATCCATCCTCGATAATGGCTAAAAGTATAGCCGAAAGCGCTCGGAGAAACAAAACATTTGGATAATTTTTTATATGTCCTCAAAAGAAAATAATCATAAGATCACATGAATAAATTACATAAAACCACAATACCTTGTCTGTCATTTTAAACAAAACCTATATATATATATATATATATATATATATATATATATATATATATATATATATATATATTTCTTTAATCCAAAGTGGAAGAGTAGGAAGGTAAATTCCAAGAACCTGATCCTAATCAATATTAAAAATGTTTAATATTAAAAAGTGATGCAGGCAGAGAACTCAATGTATTAAGAATACAGAGCCAATATAAATTAGAGAAAATTTTCAAAATTCAAAGGTGTCAGATGTACATTTCGACATAGGATCTCTAATAGAGACTCTACATCACGTTAGCAACATTGTTCTTCCAAATCGCCATTTGGAAGAACAATGTCGCTAACGTGATGTAGAGTCTCGATTAGAGATCCTATGTCGAAATGTACATCTGACACCTTTGAATTGTGAAAATTTTTTCTAATTTATATATATATATATATATATATATATATATATATATATATATATATATGTATGTATTTATATATATATTAATCATGTCACCCCAAGCAAGGCATTCCACTGCCACTATAGCGCAGGGGGTTACACAGGGCGATAGACGAGTTCGGATGTACATAGAGGAGAGTTGGAGAAAATGGGTGTGGGTTAGCGTGTTAGGAGGTGTCTATTGACCTTACATTTAAACAAAAACTCTCTCCACAAACGCGTCACGTGATGTAAACAAACGCGTCACGTGATGTAAACAAACGCGTCACGGGATGTAAACAAACTCTTCATTGACGCTCTCGCGAAATCTCGCGAAATACGTTACTAACTCAAATTTTAAAATCATTTGTTTCTGATGAAGGACCGAGAACGGTCTGAAATATAAAATATAATAGAAATAAACAAGTACTGTCAAAAAAACACATTTTAAAACTCAAAACGTTTTAATATTCTTTCCTATACATATGAAGACAGTATACGTGGATCATCACTACGCTATATATATATATATATATATATATATATATATATATATATATATATATATATATATATCAGTATGTAGTGTGGGTATAGAAGAATCCAAAGGAGTATCCTGTACATGCAGTGGTAGGGTAACTCTCTAAGAGAGCTCTAAACATATATGCATATAAATACACATAGAGCAAATATAAGAAAAATTAAGACAGACGCGTTATTTCATGGTAATTCGGAAGTATATGCCTATTTCAAGCGAGCCATCTTCAGCTTCCGTCTTTATTCAACGAAGGATTCTACATGGACTAAGTAGAATGTAGAAGGATTCTACATGGACTAAGTCCCATGTAGAATCCTTCGTTAAATAAAGACGGAAGCTGAAGATGACTCGCCTGAAATATGCATATACTTCCGAATTACCATGAAATAACGCGTCTGTCTTAATTTTTCTTATATATATATGCGTAGAAATACATGGTTGATGTCCAGGCGCTCGGTAAACCAAGTGGGAGTGAGAGGCCCCTTAGGTGCAATTGCAAGGAAACTCTAATGTAAAAATCTGCGGCCTATACTAATGTATAATCATCTTGCTACCGGCTTGTCATCAAATATTTATTGTCAGAGGAGGATATGGTACTATGCCTGCAGCACAAGGACGTCGAATTATGTGCAAATATCACTTCATTCTTAGTCCAAAAGATGGAGGCGTGGCGACGTGGGGAGGTCTAATAAACTAGGAGTCCACAATCACAACTTTGTACATAGACTTATCGTCACTTGTTGACTGGACAGCAACTCGTTTCGGTGGAGACCTGGGTGACTGAGCAGTCCTTTTTAGGGTGTGCACTGCTCACCCCGCTTTAGGGAGAGGTCTAGAAAAGGTCACCTAAAATTGTCTATTCATCTCTCTTACTGGTCAGTTTTCTGCGGTTGACAGTTGTTCATTTGTGCAGAGCAAATACGAAAAGGTTACTTTCTCAAATTTATTTTTCAAAAACCTGTAAAATGAATGTATGTTGTTGGAATGTACGAACACTTCTTGATCATCACAATTCAAATCGTCCTGAAAGGCCCACTGCACCTGTTGGTGAGAAGTTAGCTCGTTACCAAATAGATATTGCGGCTCTTTCTGAAACGGCTTACAGCCATATCACATTGAATAAACCGGTTCTCGCTTGATCACCGAAGTTAAGCAACGTTGAGCCTGGTCAGTACTTAGATGGCTTGGGAATACCAGGTGCTGTAAGCGTATAGTGACGGATGTGCGTTGTGGTGCAGTGGATATCGGCTCGGAAAGAGAAATCGGTGAGCCGAGTTCGAATTCCAGTTGAATACCCAGCATTCACTTAAGCACTGGTACCCTTGAGAAAGGTATTCATCTGTCCCTTTCCTCCAGTTATTGGTTAAATAACAGAGTAGGACTTGGGGAACCTGCCCTTAAAAACAAATCCCAATGAATCTTGATACTCGAAAAAGAAAAAGTATTACTAGACACAAAAACTTATGTAAAAACAACAATAAATTGTTGAAAGAAAAAGGTATTACCAGCAATAAATAAATAAAAATTTAGTTGGCAATAAATGACTCGCCGAGGTTGATATGCCATAAAACAAAAACAACCCATCTTTCTGAAACCCCCTAAAGTGAGGAAGACTATCTGATTAAAAAAAGATACTGGATACACTTTCTTCTGGAAAGGAAAAAGCTAAGCGTTAAAGGGTGAGGCAAGTGTTGCTATCTGATCTGATTTGACTAAGTACCTGGATGAGAAATCGGGGAGCCGAGTTCGAATTCCAGCTGAATTCATTGCCTTCACTTACGCGCAAATACCCTTGGGAAAGGTATTAATCCGTCTCTTCCTTCCAGTTATGGGTTAAATAACAGGACAGATTGGGTTCTATAGCCTTGGTCGGCAACCAGTCTACCGCAGAAAGCAATGCTACCTACTACGGGATAATCTTCTACTCAGTCAGTCATGTCTCTTTCGAGACATGGTCGCCCAAAGTGTGTATTACGTATGGCACTTAACTGACTGACTAAATAGTTGGAAAGGAAATTAATGCTTCTACTGGGCATATAGTAGGGGATCGTTTTTCTATTGTTATTAAGTAATAAACTGATCCCCCACTAATTACTAGTTATTAATATAATTCACCAGTCTACTGTAGAAAGTAATGGCAACCTACTGCTGGATAATCTTCTGCCCAGTCAGTCATGTCTCTTTCGAGACCTGATCGCCCAAGCGTGTTTCACGTATCGCACTTAACTGACTGACTGAATATAATAGTTGAAAATATGATTAAAGCTTTTACTGGACATAAAGTAGGGGATCAGTTTTATATTGTTATGAAGTAATAAACTGATCCCCCACTAATTACTACTTAATAATATAATACATCTCTTCCCACTCTAGCTGTGAGTTAAATAAGAGGATAGATTGGGTTTTATAGCCTTAGCTGGCAACCAGTCTACCGCAGAAAGCAATGGCAACGTACTGCGGGATAATCTTCTGCCCAGTCAGTCATGTCTCTTTCGAGACATGATCGCCCAAGCGTGTTTCACGTATGGCATTTAACTGACTTGCCTGGAGCAGCCTCAAGGCATTAGTGACCGTTTCATAGTGTTGAGGCTTCCTTTATCTCATAAGCGTTTTTATGACCGTCATTCTATGCGCCCACTCTCGCAAATACTGAAGAAACTGTGATGGCTTTCTACCAAGATCTCAGAAATGTGTTGACAAAAATTTTGAGGGCCGATAAGATTGTCTTACTTGGTGATTTCAATGCCAGACGAGTTAAAGACAGTAACAGCTGGGATGATAAAAAAATCGTTTGTAAAATATTTATGTTAAACAAATAAAAATTCAGATATGTCGGTTAATGTCAGTTTCGTAAATTTCCGTATAACTCCGTAATGTTGTCTTCAGTTGAGTTTTATTTTGAAGCTATAGGAAGATGGTTAATGTTTATTAACTCGGCCTTGTGTCATACATAACCGAACTCCCTACAGCTTACAGATTTATTCGTAATCATCAGAAGGTTGTCGGCAGGACAGAATGTGTGGATTTTATGGAAGAATAAAAATATACATTTTGCATGTTAAAATAGAAATCTTTTGATAGAAAAGGATAACATGAATTGTAGAAGTTAATGTTCAATGAGAAAGTTAAGGGTATCAAGAGTTCATAGTAGTATGTGTGTATGTATGTTATCATTGAGTAGGAAAGTTGAAAATAGAGAAGAAGTAAAAGGAATCAACACACGAGGAAGAAAGAGGAAAAAACGAAAGTGCGACGCAATCTTACGTCCGGGTCGACTTGTTACATTTTAGTGTGTCGTGTCGCTGCTCCCATCTGACTGACTGACTGACTGACTGACTGACTGACTGACTGACTGACTGACACTGACCGAAGCCTTTTATAGACATTTAGTCATTTTCGCACTGGATCGCTAAGTCTTCTCGGTTTTGCAAATCTCTTCAACTGGTCAGAAAATCAATTTAACATCTACTCACGAAATCCTGCTTCAACTTTTTCTTTAAGCACGTGATCAATTCTTTTTCTATTTGGCAAAACCAGGATTTCACACGTCATTGTGAATTTTTGTACAAATAAAGAAGAAATGTGCTTTTAATTCATAATTTCCTATCCACCACAGTTTACATTCGATACAATCTGAGCAGATATTAATCGTGCGCTAAAAATTAGGAGAATACCTATATAAAGGTTAAATTGAATCGCGTTTGCCGTGGAATCTTTCGTGGGTCGATTGATAAGACAGGTCTGATCTAAAGACGGCATCACTCCGTTGTGGGAGTTTGCAGGTTCGATTTATGTCGGAAGATAGATATTTTCCAAGCGATTTAGGCCAGTGAAAATTATAATGTACTGTTTAACTATACATATATTTTTAATCATCTCACCCCATGCAAAGCATTCCACTGCCACAATTGCGCAGGGGTTTCATAGGGGAAAGTGATGAGAAAGAGTGGTTAGTTATAGGAAATGTCAGGAGGGGGGTAATAGACGGATGAGGATACCGAGGAGGGGGTGGAGTAGATGGAATAAGAGCTTGAGAGAATGGATGCGTGTTAGGAGATGTCTATTGACTTTACATTTAAATTCCTGGGGATTGTAGCTGTCGGGGAAGCACGTATATGAAAGGGAATGCCACAGGTGGGAAGTGCGTGAAAAGAAGCTGTTAGAGTAGAAATTGCGGTCACACTTTATCGGTTTCACTGTAAAAGGGTGGGACCTAGATGCTAATCTAGTATCTCGTGTAAATTCAGACATAGGGGGCACCAAGGATCTAAGTTAATTGGAGCAGAAGCCGTGAAAACATTTATAGAAGAGGCACAGGGAGCCACGTCACGCCGGTGAGACAGCGACTGCAGCCAAGTTGCCAAGTCGATATCGATCACATTACAGATTCTCCGTTGGATTTTGTCAAGAACCCAGAGGTGAATAGCATGGGTACCCGACACCAGATATGGCAGCAGTATTCAATACACAGGTGGATGGTAGATTTATATACGTGCATGGATGGACTCAGACGGGAAATACTTCCTGGGCTGCACAGTGAACCGACCTTCTTAGCAGTGGATTTATATATATATATATATATATATAAAATAGAATTCTTAGTACTTGGTAAAGTAAATTCCACTGGAGATTAAATCCAATGAGAACTCAATGTTAGGATTAAACAGAGTATTATAATAATGAAAATAATTTGAATGTTTTTATAAACCCATTGGTAATATTTTATTTTGTGGATCTCTTATAGACCGCTCATCAGACCAAATTCATACAACAATGAATGGGTTAAAATTATCCAGAAAGAGTCAAGAAAAAGGGAAGAAAAAAGAAGTGAGGCGGTTAGGTTTACAGTGTTAGATATTAGCGTTTGTATTATATCTAGGCGACAAGATGGCCTTGACCTAGATTTCCAATGACAGTAGCTACGGGATTCAGTATATTTTGACTAGAAGTTTTTGTTGGCTATTTTAAGATGCATGACATTAAAATTAGGGGTTGAATTTTCATTCCTGCAGAAAGTAATAGCAACATACAGCAGGAAAAATCTTTTGCACAGTCGCCATGCCAATTCATCTTCGGATCTCAGTACTTATTTGGTCGCCCAAGCGTGTATCACGCAGTGCACTTAACTGACTGACTGAATATAATAGTTGAAAACATGATTAAAGCTTTTACTCGACCAAAAGTAGGGGATCAGTTTTATATTGTTATGACGTAATAAACTGATCCCCCACTTATTACTACTTACTAATATAATACATCTCTTCCCCCTCTAGCTATGAGTCAAATAAAAGGACAGATTAGGTTCTATAGCCTTGGATGGCAACCAGTCTACCGCAGAAAGTAATGGCAACCTACTGCGGGATAATCTTCTGCCCAGTCAGTCATGTCTCGAAAGAGACATGATCGCCCAAGCGTGTATCACGTATGGCACTTACTGAACTTATGTATGTGCATATATATATATATATATGAAAGAGAATTTTTTTTTCTTTCCAGATCAATAAGGTCTCCTTTGTTTTTCCTTGGCTTTCATCTTTTGGCATGTGAGCTGAAACACCAAAATGTATCATTCAGTGAGGCTACACGTTCTTCCAAAATCATAAAAATGTGCTGATTACAAAAAGAAAACCAGAATTTATCCAATGTTCTCTGAGATATTTATCCATTCTTTCAGAACTGCCGGCGCAAAGAAACAAATCAGTAGGGAAAAACAACGAATGTCCAATGCAAAGTTGCTCGTATAAACTTCTTTTATGTGCCATGTCATTTCAAGACGTAAGCGATCACGGCTTTCCACGTCTCCCTGTCCCTGGTGGCTCTTAGCACGCATTCTCCTGTTACACCACGCAACCCTCATTCCGTCATCCACCTGATCAGGTCCTTCAAATATGTTATTCGCTGCTTTCCTCTGTCTCTTTTTCCCTCTATCTGGCCTGTTAGTATCAGGTTCTCCAAGCCCTCCTTCCTCATTGCATCTCCCAGGAACTTTAGTTGTCTCTTTCTGATGTATTAATTATAATTATTGTTAAGTATATATTAATTTCCTTTTCGTCTCCATCCTTTCCAAAACCTCATCATTGCTCACATGCTCGGTCCATTATATCCGCAGCATCCTTCTGTAGAACCACATTTCAAGTTTTTCCTTTATCTTCGAAGATATTGTCCAACATTCACTGACATATTGAATAACCACATCACATAGCAATCCAGTACTCTCCTCTTTATTTCTAGTGAAATTGTCCTGTTTCTTAATACTTTACTCAACTTCTGGAATGCTTCTTTCGCTATGCCAATTCGCCTTCGGATCTCAGTTGAACAGATAAACAAATAAGTACTATCTTAATTATTTCAACTGGTAAACGAGTGTTGCAGCATTTTAAACAAGACATAAACGGAAAACTTTTTAGACTGATGTAAATATTTCTATGTCTCCAGCCATAAGTAAAGCTAAACATCTGTTTAGTCAAAAGTATTTAACTTTTTCTACAAGCAACTATACAAAACTATTCACAGTGAAGTAACTCTAGTGACAAATTGAATAACGATGTCAACTTATGCCAGTGACTTATTTGTATGCTTCTATCAGTCAAAAGAAGACGATGGCATCTACTTGGGTGACGAGGTAATCCCTGTTGCAGAGTCTACTCAGACACATTTATGTTTTTTCAAGACATTCAAGACACACAGAGCCAAACTATGGTTTATACTGCAACTATGTCAAGCAGATATTAATTAAAGTTTCTTACACCCCCCACTTGCTCCTTGCAGTAAAGCAAAGGCTTCTCTAACTTGTCTTTTTTACGGGTTGTTGGACCTACGCAAACCCTTTTACCCCCCCCCTCCGGGGTATGGTAGACTAGGTGCCAGCCAAGACTATAAAACCCAACCTATTCTGCTATTTAATCTATAGCTAGAGAGAAAAGAGATGGATTAATACCTTTCCCAAGGGTATTTGTGCGTAAATGAATGCAACGAATTCAACTGGAATTTGAACTCGGCTATCTGATTTGTCATTACCGAGCCGATATCCACTGCACCACCCACGCACATCCAAATAAAGTTTCTGAGAGATAGCAAATAATCAGTAATTAAACAAGGCCAGTATACTCAAATCCTCTGTCACGATGACTTGTGACTTCATGCTAATACAACTGTGGATTGTTTCCAAACAGTTTTGTCAATTCAATTTCACTCAAAAGGCTTGGGTGAACCACTGTGTTGTGGGGTAGGATTGTTTCCCAAAGTCAGTCCAATCTATAAAAAAAAGTCACCTCCTCCTTGACAAATTGTCATTGTTGAGATTCAAACTTTGGTTTCATTATTCATGCCACTTGGTCGGATATCAACAACAAAAAATACGGAATGCAAAAATAAATCCAGAATTAAAAGAAATATTTTCTTGTATTTATAAATTCATGAGACAAAATGCTTTTTTCCCAGGTTAGCATTCACACTCTGATTGTTTTTAACATCTTTTGGCTATTGTACCCACGAATCTTTAACTTGACAACTTTCAAAGTTACATAATAAACACTGAGAAAATTTTAATGTCTGCAAAACGAAGCTGCTCTCCTTTAACCACCATAGAGAAACCTTCCTAACTTCCATTAGTATGGATCACACTAGTCTCACAGAAAGCTGCACCTCCCCGGTCTCAATCTCTCAGTCGACCTCAAGAGGAACGACTATATCGAATCAATAGCTACATCTACTGCTAGGAAGGTTGGGTTACTGTGTCGGAACAAGAAGTTTCTCTTGAGAATCCATCTTGAACATATACAAATCTACTATTCGTTTGTGCATTGAATATTGTTGTCATATGTGGTCGGGTGCACCTGCTATTCATCTCGAGGTTCCTGATAAAAATCAAAAGAAAGATCTGCAATTTAATCGGTCCTGACTTGGCATCTCGACTTCAGTCATTTTCTCACCGACTAGATGTGGCTTCCCTCTGTCCTTTCTACAAATATTTTCAAGGCTTCTGCTCTGACGTGCTTAACTCCCTGGTAACCCCTCTACACGAATTTACCCGAGCTACTAGATTGGCAACTAGGTCTCACGCTTTTACAGTCAATACAGTGAAATGTAACTGACACTTCTACTCTATCAGTTTCTTTTCTTGCACTTCCGGCCTATGGAACTCCTTACTTGCTTCCTTGATAGCTACACTCTCTAAAAGTTTAAATGCAATGTCAATTGCCATCTCCTTGATTCCCATCTTTTTCCAACACCTCCTGTACCCTGTCCTCCTTTTTGTTCGCCTCTCCTTTCATGTAACCCCCTGCGCATCTGTGGCTGCACTGTCTTGCTTAGGATGAAACTATCATAATTTTTTTTTTTTTTTTTTTTTTAGATATATTGGAAAAGAAGCAAATTTTAGAGAAATTGAATTAGTAGGTATCAGAGCCTCAAATTAGGAAAAAAAAAACTTGCATTTTGAGACTCAAACTTTACACTCTGTGGTTACCCTTTTATGTACACCAACCCACCCATCTATTATTTTTTTAAACTTCCTCAAATAAACATATAAAAAACAAATATCTAAAGTTGAAATTTTGAAAGTCATGATTTGCAAATGTAAAATTACTCAAACCAGAACCATAATTAGGGTTTTTTAAAAGACTTTTTTGCAATTGAATTTATTTTTTATTATGTTTTTAATAATACACGATATTGTTTGTACTTATATAGTTTCATACTTGTCTATGTGCGTGGGTGATGCAGTGGATATTGGCGTGGAATGAGAAACCGGGGAGTCGAGTTCAAATTCCAGTTGATATTCCTTACATTCACTTACGCACAAATATCCTGATAACTATAATCTCGAAAAGTTTAAATGTAATGTGAATTGCCATCTCCTTGATTCCAATCTTTTTCTGACACTTCCTGCACACTGTCCTCCTTTTTGTCCGCCTCTTCTTTCAGGTAACCCCCTACGCATCTGTGGTTGTACTGTCTTGCTTAAAGTGAAATGATTACAATTTTTTTTTTTTAAATATATTGGAAAAGACGGATTAATAGAGAAAAGCTAAACTTGATGTCTAAATACAACAGAGACCAGAAATTTAAAGCTTGGCATCCCAACATCTTCAGCCTTTCCTGCCAATGTATAAATTATTAACAACACATTTGTTTATATATTCGTTACCTCTCGCATATATTTTCATGGTAATTGATCTAAAATTTCCACTATGGTACCTAGATTTTATGAATTTAAGTGCAGTACTAGATTGGCAGCAAGGTCTCATCATTTTACACTTGAAATGGCTAGATGTAACCTTCCCTAAGAATACTTTCATGATAATTGTTTTTTTTTTTTAATCATCTCACCCCAAGCAAGGCATTCCACTGCCACTATTGCGCATGGGGCTACATAGGGGAAGGTAAAGAGAAGGAGTGTATAGACATAGGGAATGTCAGGAGAAAGGTGACAGATGAGTAAGGATAGCGAGGATGAGGGTCGGGCAGATGGGAAGAGTGCTTGATATAATGGGAGCAGGTTAGTGTGTTAGGAGGTGTGTATTGACCTTACATTTAAACTCCTGGAGATTGTAGCCGTCGGGGAAGCAATCGTTTGGAAGAGAATTCCACAGTCGGGAAGTGCGAGGAAATAAACTGTTGTAGTAGAAGTTACGGCTGCATTTTATCGGTTTCACTGTAAACGGGTGGGATCTAGTTGCTAATCTAGTATCTCGTGCAAATTCGTATTTAAGGGGCACCAGTGATCTAAGTTCATCGGAGCAGAAGCCGTGAAAGTATTTATAGAAGAGACACAGGGAAGCCACGTCTCGCCGGTGGGAGAGAGACTGCAGGCGGTCTGCCAAGTCGGTATCTATCACATTACAGACCCTCCTCTGAACCTTATCGAGAAGCCCGAGAACAGCAGGGGCACCCGACCAGATATGGCAGCAGTATTCAATGCACGGGCGGATGGTAGATTTGTAAATGTGCAGGATAGATTTAGACGGAAAAAACTTCCGGGCCCTACACAGAGAACCGACTTTCATAGCAGCGGATTTAGCAATGGATTCGATATAGTCATTCCATTTGAGGTCCGCTGAAAGTGTGAGACCAAGGAGGCGTAGTGTTTTACTCTCTGGGAGGCAAGCCTGGTCCATGCTAATGGGAGGTAGGTGAGATTGTCGATGATGGTTAATTGACAGTAGCTTCGTTTTAGAAGCATTAAAATTTACTAGCCATTTCTTACCCCAGTCCAATATGGATTGGAGGTCTTTTTCAATCTCGGCTGCGAGTTTAGCTTTGACGCCTACACCAGATTTTTGTTGGAGGCGAGAGTAAACTGTGGTGTCATCGGCGTACAAACCTATTTGGGTTCTTATGGAATCAGGGAGATCATTAATATATATCAGGAAGAGTGTAGGACCTAAGATGAAGCCTTGGGGGACACCTGCGTTTGTATGGTAGTTCTGAGAGGCATGTCCGTTTAATACCACTTTCATTGTGCGGTTAGAGAGGAATGACTGGATTAGTTCAAACAAATGTCCAGCTATACCATAGCTCCGCAGTTTACATAGAAGGCCAGCATGCCAAACTCTGTCGAACGCCTTAGATATATCCAATGCAACGGTTCGAGCTTCGCCATTCTTGTCGAGTACCTGGTATATGTACTCGGTGATGGTCGTTAGCATATCAGCAGTAGACCTGGTGAAGCGGAAAGCATATTGCTTGTCCGAGAGGAGCCTGTGTGCTGTGAGATGCTGAACCACCTCGGCGTTGATAATGGCTTCGAACACTTTGCCAAAGATCGGAAGAAGGCTGATAGGGCGGTAATTTGCAGGGTCAGAGGGTTCTCCAGTGTTTTTAAATATAGGAACTATAGAGGAAGATTTCCAACAGGCAGGAAAACAGGAAGCAGATAGGCAGAGGTTGTAGAGCTTAGAAAGGATAGAGGAGAGTTCAGGGGCACATTTCTTTAAGACTATGGTTGGGATTCCGTCACCACCGCTCGCTTTGTGAGGGTCAAGTTTTAAGATTATCTTAGAGACAAGCGAAGGTGTAATGTGGACATCATTCAGTTGTGCCTCGGTTCTAGGTGAGAAGTCGGGTGTAAAAACTCCAGATGAGTCCAGATTCGAATTGTTCGAGAATCTGCGGGCAAAACATTCAGCCTTATCTGCTGGGGAGGTGAGGACCTCAAATTTGTTGATTAGCGGGGGTATTGTGGACTTGCTCTTGTTAAGTACTCTTTTACAGAGTCGCCAGTAGTCTTTAGAGCCGAATTTAGAGCATGCTATGCGTTGCTTCATTCTGGCAGCAAACATCTTAGCTTCGTTAAGTATCCTTTTACACTTATTACGAGCTGAAGTGAAAAGGCGCCTGTTTTGTTCCGACGCATAGTTACGATAGAGTCGGAAGAAATGATTCCGGTGGGCAATGGCAGCCGAGCAAGCGGGTGAGAACCATGGAGACGAATGAGATTTAAGCTGGAATTTCCTAGCAGGGATGAAGGCATCGATGCCAGCCTTAACCCAGGAGGAGACCTCGGATGCACATTCTTCGATGGAAAGACTAAAGACGTTGTTCCAAGGGATGTCATAGAGGAAGTCTCGGAACGAATCCCAGTCTGCTCTTTGATAGCAGTAGGATATTCTACTTGTCTGTGTTTCATGAGTCGGGCGGGAGTGGAGTGAAATATTGACGGACACTACAGTGTGGTCAGAGTTTCCAAGTGGGCAGAGTTGTCTGGTAGTGCAAGAGTCTGGGATGGAAGTGAAGCAGAGGTCTAGAAGTGAGTCCCTTCCGTTAGGGTTGTCGGAGAAACGCGTGGGGAAGTCCACTACTTGCGTAAGGGATTGGGTGATTGAAAAGTTCATGGTGTGGACACCAGCAGCGTCAGTGACAGCGTTCTTCAGCCACTTGGTGTGGTGGGCGTTAAAGTCACCAAACACGAATACATGGGCAGAGGGATGGGTAGAAATGGCTTTGTCAATATTGTCAGAAATGATGTCAAGTAACGAACAGTCAGGGGAGGAAGGAGAGCGGTAGAGAAAGAAGAGATAGCTAATCGAGCTGAGAAGTGAGAGGCGGAAGCACATGAAAGAATGATCTGGGGATTCAAAAGATGACACCCTAGATAAAGGAAGGTGTTCGCTGACATAGACACCAAGCCCATGCATATGAACATTGGAGTCCTTCCTGAAGAGGGGAAGGTAGCCAGGAACGCAGAACTCAGATGAGGGGATAAAAGGGTTAAGATTAGTTTCACATAGGGCTAATATATCAGGTGAGTTATTATGGAGGAAAGAATCTACGCTGGGGAAGTTGGTGCGGATGCCGCGTATGTTAGTGAAAGAGATGCAGACAGGTTTAGGCGTTTTCAAATGAGCTGGTTTAGTTTTGTTATTATGTTTGCTTTTTTCCATAGTAATTCAGTTAAGGAGTGGTCTTAGAATAGAATCAGTCGGTCAATCATTTGCAACTTGTGAAGGATGGAGACTGGCGCGGCCTACAACATAATGTGGCCTCGGGGTTGCCCACCGAACGTTCATGCAGTGACGCCCGTCCATGCGCGATATGGCACTACAAGAACCCCGGTATTATTCAAAAATTCTGATGAACTTTCCTCTATGGTACTTAGACTTTATGAATTTAAAGGCAGTACTAGATTGGCAGAAAGGTCTCATCATTTTACAGTTAAAATAGCTAGATGTAACCGTAAGTTCTATGCTAACAGTTTCTTCTATTGCACTTCTCATTTTAGAAACTATCTTCCAGCTCCTTGATTTCCAATCAATTTTGATTTGTAAAATTTAAAAGCAATATTAATAATTATTTGTCCTTTCTCCTTAATAGTAGTTTTTCTTATACTAACTCAATAATCTCGTGTCCTGCCAACTTTTTTTACCTTGCTTGAGGCAAATGATTAAAAAATAAATAAAATAAAATAAAAAAAATAAAAATATTTTAATCTGATGAAGCCATTGTGAGGGACAAATTGCATTAGTTTGTTTTTTTTCCATTTATTTGATTTTTAGGGTTTTTTGATTGTTTGTTTGTTTGTTTTGTTATTTGTTTTGTTTTTTTTTTACACCCTAGCTTATCACCCTTTTGTAGTGTATTTAAAGTCAGAAAGCTTCTAAGATTGCAAGAATTTTGGGAGGTAATAATGATTTACCGATACAAGACCTACTAATATAACTGGAAGTGGGAAAAAGAGGTGGATTCATGCCTTTCCCAAGGACGTTTTGTATGTAAGTCAATATAACAAAACTGACTGAATTGGAAATTGCTCACCAATCGTACATTGCACCATCTGCACATCCAAGCTTACATCATTTGGTATTCCCAAGCAGTCACCCATCCAGGTAATGACCAGTTTTAATGTTGCTTAACATCATTGATCATACAAGAACTGGTGTTTTAAGATGACATGAAAATAAAACAATTTCCTTTTTTTTTTCATTTTGCTATTCAATTGTTGAGCTTAAGAGTGAAATTCACTTTTAGAAATGCAGAAAGCATTTTATAAAGAAGCAAGTGTCAATCATATACTCAGTCATGAACATAGCCCTCCCTGCTCAATTGTTGTTTTCAAACTTTTGAATGAGTACATACAAGCATATTTTACCTGCTTTCTTTGCCATGTGCAAATTGCCTTCTTCACTTTGCCATCCTTCTTGTCACCCTCTGTGCCTTCATGGAATCTGTCAGCATTCTGGGAAACGACTTCTCTAAACACAAGCAATACCATAGCTCGTCCAAAAGCTTTCAAAGATTTTGAAATAGGAATTCTGAGAGCCTGTTTAGCCTTCTCCTCATTCCCAGGAGCAAACCTTCTCCTGTGCAAACAATCACTAAGAATCCCTTTCTCCTCTAGGATTACCATTAATATACACTAACCTCCTGTAAATGTCTGCAACAATTACTTCCAAAACCAGAAACTCTATGACAGATCTCTATTTTTCTTTATATATATATATATATATATATATATATATATAATCACTTCAGAGGGGTAGTAAATTTGAAATAATACTCTGAGTAAGAAAAGAGAAAATAACTCCACTAAATTTTCCCCTCAGCTTCTAGACACTTTAGGATCTCGAGTTTGATAACAATTATGTAAGAATCCCAATGGTTTTTCAAACTAGATCCAAGCAGCTATTACTTTTTGACCTAGCCTCATATTTCAGGCGGAGAGGAAAAATCATTCCTTTAAAAGAAGAAAAAAAATAAATATGAAAGCATTCACAAAATTTTATACGTAGTAAATATAATCTATAAATATTTTTTTGAGAAAACAAAAAAAGTTCATATGAAGAAAAGTTTATGATTTTTCATCTTGCTTAAGAGATAAGAGATAGCAGGTAAAAAAAAAAAAAAAAAAAAAAAAACCTAAAATAATAATTTGTCAACAGGCAAAACTAACACCAAAACACTAAAGATCTGTTTTATGTAGGTAGGTAGGTAGGTAGGTAGATTTTAAATTTTAGCCATTCCTGACAAGAAATAAAAATGATTTCAAAGATGGTTTTTATTTTTAAAGTTGACCTCAAAAATATTAATAATAAATAAACTAGATAATATTAAAATATAAATTTCTTTAAAAAGCATCAACAGTCCTCTACCAAGGGAAAAGACTGAATATAAAGCATATATATATATATATATATATATATATATATATATATGTGAAAGTGAGAGATAAACTCACACAAAAAAAGAAAAATCAATTAGGAGAACATTTTTAAAGAAAGTTAAGTAAAAACAGATTGAAACTTCATTTGAACAGAAATTTTACACGCACACAAAGATGGCAATATTTGTCATGCACAAAGTGAATATATTCTGAAATTTTCAGAATTTTTTCCACCAATTTCACATCACAATTATCTGCATCTTTGTTGTTTTTATTATTTCATTCTGATTGGTCGTTTCTTTTTATCAAAACATTCAAATATTTTCTCTTCCATTAAAACAAGCCATATCAAGTAGGAATTAAAAATTACATTTTATATATGTAAGATAAAATGAATTCCGACGTTCAAATCAGTTGTATGGCCATTTCTACATGAAATCCCTAAGAGAAATTTCACGCATCATCGGCAACTTCTTTATTACAAAATAAACCAAGATATTTCACCAGCAGAAGTTAAAAAAAATATACATGACAGAAAAATTAATCCCATCCCCACCCCTTTTTTTTAACTTCCGCCAGTAATACATCTTCGTTTATTTTTAAATAAAAAAGTTGCTGATGATGCGTGAAATTTCTCTTAGAGATTTCATGTAGAAATGGCCATGCAACTGATTTGAACATCGAAATTTAGTTTATTTTATAATTGGCTCTGTAATTTAAATATTAATTACATTGAGCCCTCCACCTTGATCAGTTTTTAATATTAATGTAATTAATATTAATTAGGATCGGGTCTTTCGGATTTGCCTTCCTGCTTTTCCTTTTAGATTAAAGTTTTATATATATATATATATATATATATATATATGTAACTACATTTGTACTCTGTTTAATAAGCTTTCTATGGCTAAATTGTTTATGGTGTTGTCCATTAAAGACAAGATATTTGGGTAGGGGATAAAGTTCATGCTTTATCAGTGGCTATTTATATATTTTGACTTACTATTATTAAATTCATAAGTGTTCTTTTCTTGTTCTCAAGGTAGATACCAAAGGGGAAGCCGGCAGAGGTAATCCAGGAATCAGTCTAAAATCTTCCAGCTTTGGAGCAGATTTTCTTTTTACAATTCCATTTTTTTTTTTTTTTCCCCCCCCATTATGGAAGGTCATGTGCAGACTTTTGTTTTTATGCGAAACAATTAAGATAAAAAAGCAACACATACAAAAGCCAGAGAAAAAAAAAAACTGGGAGGGGACATCAACATAAAATTCAATACAATGTTGCCAATTAGCCTCACCGGTCACTGATTTTTTTTTTTATTTTATTTTTTTTTAAAGTTTGATCCTAGACTTACCCCTGTTTAAAGGAATCTTTAACCCTGCATTAGTTACATGGGGGGGTATGTTTTATTAGCCCAAATTTTAAGGTATTTGTAATCCCTAATTTGCAATTTGGTTGTTTTGCACCTTCCCGCTATTCTCCTGACTTAGTGAAGGTGTGTAGCACAGTCGTTGTGGGAGACAGATGTCAGGGAACTATCCATTTTCAGAAATCCAAGGTAGTTAACCACCAGAACCATCTTTCAAACCGGACTTGGAAAAAACACCACACACAAAGCCTAAAACTAAGGATAAAAAGATAAGGGAAAAAAGAAAAAAAAAAAAAAAAAAGAAAGACAATCGGATGTTCAAAAGAAAAGAAAAGTATTCAAGTATACTTTTTTTTTTTACACATTCCTTTGGGAATACACCTTATGTTCAAAGCTTTCATTTTTCTGAAGTCTTTTTAGAAAAAGCATTTTCACTATTATCATTTTAGTACAATTTTACTTTTTCATTAATTTTTTAACCTAATTCTCTTATTAGTTTGATTATTATTATTATTGCTTCTTTTTACATCATTTTGGATTGATACATTCTACAAATGCTACATACTTAACAAGAATTCTTTTAAGAAGGTGTCACACTATTACCCAGTAGACAAAAAAAAAAAAAAAAAAAAAAAAAGAGGTCAAATAAATACTATAAGAGTCAAAGTGGGGAAAATGACTACAGATTTAGGTTCCACTTAATCATTAAAAGATTCTGTGATCAAAATGATAAAAGCAACGTTCCTGAAGAAATACAAGTCTTGTTAGAAGACAACTTATTTCCAATTTCAAACTCAGTTTTTAATCAGTCAACACAGAGCGTTGGGGTCATAGGGAAAGAAGGTGGAGTAAAACTAAATCCAAAATAATAACAGTGAAAATGTTTCATCTAAGAACGTCGACCGGTAAAGTGAACAAGCAGAAACTCAAAGGAAACACAAAATATCTATGCTTATTCTTCCTTATCTAAGAATTTATTTCTGGAAATGTGTTATTCACACATTCAGATTTTGTATCAGTGTTGTGATGTATATATTAATATATCTTTCCATGGTAACATGTAGTGCATTAGAGAGAGAAAATATGCATATAATATCCATGTTGCACAAATGGAGTAATATATAAACACGTACATTTTTTTTATACTTACTTTTTTTTTTGCATATTTTTTTAAGACATGTCATTATTTCAAAAGATCCTTATTTTGTAAGAATTCCTTTTTTATTTTTCTATGCACCAGCTAAATATAGAAGAAAAAAAAACTCCCACTTCCTTTGAATGTACACATCAAGATACATTCAATTTCAGTCTTTCATCAAAAGTCAAAAATAAAAAAATTTTTAAATTTAAAAAACAAAAACCAGCCAAAATCTCTTGTCAAACAACTGACAGCAGACAAATGATTGTGGTATAGGCATGGTATAACTTGGGTAAAATCCGTTTGCAATTAGACATAGTGTGTACTGGGGGTTCTCCATCTTTGGGGAGGTAGGTGAAACCCACCTCACCGTTTCCAAAAAAGCCAAGTAATGGTGTCTTGGGGAAAAATTTTCTAAAGACATCAGCTTCCACATTGGAGATGCCATAGTGAGTCGAACCCCGCCCAATGCAGGCAAACATGAACGCAAAGCTCTGTTCTTCGGAAAGCTTGCAATTTTTTAATTGTCGCATGGTGGCTTCAACTTCTTTTCTGTTGTTCACGTGCTCCTCAATGATTATTGATGCCACCTTCAACCGGGGACCACTGAACGCAATGCACTGCAAAGAGGGATCGGAAAGCCTAAAATGATAAAAAAAAATAAATAAATAAATAACTGTCGAAGAAATAAGCAGAGGAAACCTTTTTTTTTTCAAAAATATCTTTGTATTCATCACTGAAGTTATTAAAAAAAATAAATAAATAGGATAAAATTACCATACAGCCATTCCTCATTAAACACTGCACCTGTTTAACAACTCCCACCTGAAATAACTTAGGACCTACTATGAAATCTCACAAAATAAAATAAAAATAATTCGTTGATACATTTTTATATATTTTTTTTTACCATTTCTTTCTCTAGAAAAAAAAGAGGGGAAAATATTTACTAGTCTTGTATTTATACAAACCAAAGTAATTACATTATTTACATTGTTTGGACTATTGTCAAGTTTACAACATTTCAGCCATTGCATGCTCCAGCCTTCTTCAGGTGCTAGAAATTTCAAACCAAACCTTTTATTTCAATCACTGGGGTATATCATTCTCATTCTATGTGCAATGTCACTTCTGGATGCCATGTAGATATTGCACATAGAATGACAACGATATACCCCAGTGATTGAAATAAAAGGTTTGGTCTGAAATTCTTAGCACCTGAAGAAATCCGGAGCATACAACGGCCAAAACATGGCAATAACGATAAGGACAACAGTCCAAACAATACAAATACTATCTCATCTCACAAGTATAGACAAACCAAAGTAATGTACAGAATACAGAACAAATTTTCCATTTTGTTTATGATACTGTATAAACGTATAGTGTGACACGATAACTAGGCATATATTTTATTATAATAGATTAAAATAGAAAATTGTTAAGAATAGAAAATAGTTTAAAAACATATTTAACAAAAGTGAAAAAGAAGAGGAAAAAACTAAATAAATAAACGCTTTTTCTTTTATGAGAAAAATTGTGGAAGAGACAACGGTATCCGATTACTGTTTTAAATCCTACCACTCTTCCGCTAAATATTTGACTCGGTGATTTAATGTGATAAAGAGATAAAGTTCAGCAGGTGGGTTTTCGAATGACCCGGTCAAAGGCTGTCCTTTACTGTATCTTGACCACACATTAAGAATTTTCCGGCAGAAGCTTTAAGATAAAAAAAAAAGATAACTGAAATTTCAGACTTACAGTCGCCAATGTTTATCACCGGTGGTTTAAAGCATTTCCAGATTTCTGGATTCATTTTAAATAAATAGAAGTCAGTTAAGAGAGTCAGTGAGTTGAGTTCCGCCGGGCAGTTGAGTGAGTAGAATCTCCGTTCGTCTTGTTTCGGTCAGTACGAATTTGTTGATCTCCATTAATTAGAGTTAGAGCTGTGTGTCACATTTGCCTGCCCCAACCGAAAAGGCTAACTCTAAACTAAATAAAGCATCCTTTCAACTCATCCAAGTTGTGGAAGTTCGTTCCTTATAGTTCAATCTTGTACCCCCAGCTTGAGGCTCCGACATTTTCTATAAATTTCCGGCAACATCACAGCGTGGAGAACGGCTGCCGGAGGAAATTGTTAAGACCGTCAGTTGGGGTGTTACAATAGAAATATATTAGACATGTTAGAAATGGGCCAAAGTGACATTAAAATTCCCTAAAGTTGGTTGATAGAAACCGATTAGATGCATAATATACCTTGATATAGCGGTCAGTGCATTTTGATGTAATGGATATTAGCTCAGAATTGGAAATCAAAGAGATGACTTAGAATCATTCCTTTATGCAAAGACTCTTGGGGAAGGTATGAATCCATCTCTTCTCCCTCCAGCTATGGGTTGAATAGCAGGACAGATTGGGCTCTACAACCTTGGTTGGCAACCAGTCTACCATAGAAAGAAATGGCAACCTACTGCTGGAAAAATCTTCTGCCCAATCAGCCAAGTCTCTTTCTAGACATGATCTCCCAAGTATATATCATGTACGGCACTTAACTGAATGGCTTGAATAACAGGATAGATTAGGTTCTACAGCCTTGGTTGGCATCTAGTCTACTGCAGAAAGAAATAGGAAAATTCTGCCTCGTCAGTCATGAATAAAAAAAGACATGATCGTCCAAGCGTACATCACATGATGGCAATTAACTGACTGAAAACGGTCAGGTGAAACTTTGCACTTAGTGACCAGCTTGTTCAAATGGAACCAGTTGTTAAGTAAAGACTGGCTTTATTTAATATAAAAATGGACTACATTTGAGTGCATACAAGACAGCCATTAACCTAAAATGAAAATAAATAAATACTTAAATTTTTCCGCAGGTCTTATACAAGTAATTGTGGTTATCTGATCAACTAATGCTTACCAAAACACGGTAGACGACCAGAACTTGTACTCTATAATCTACAAGATTAAATAAAAGAAAAACGAGATTGTGAGGAGTCTTATACGATACCAAATTTGTTAATGCAATCTTTACTACAAATACTTTTATTTCTTTTCTTTTGTTTGGTAATCATTTCACCCCAAGCAAGGCAGGACAGCCACTTGTGCTCAGGAGGTTGCAGTGAGATAAAAAGTAAGGGACAGTGGATATCGAAGAAAGGAGAAGAGATGAATGAGAATCAAGTAGAGAGGAGATGGTAACTGACATTGCATTTGAACTTTTGGAGATTGTAGCTATCAGAGAAGCAAACAGCAGAGAGTTCCACAAACAGAAAGTGCAAGAAAAGAAACTATTTGAATAGAAGAGGCAATTATATTTAACTATTTTGACGGTGAAAGGGTGGGACCTAGATGGCAATCTAGTAGAACATGTGGTCAGGGAACCAGGGGAAAAAAAGATTGCCAGAGCAGTTGCCATGAAAATACTTGTAGAAAAGCCACATTGCATTCTGCCTGTTGCCTTTTTTTAAGATTTATTTTTCTCAACCAAATCCACAGAAAATCAGAATGAAGAAATCAATTCCGACAAAGAACTTCCATTTTAAAAACTCATTTTAAATAGAGAATTTCTTAAAAAAAAAAAAAAAAAAAAAAAAACACACAAACAAACATTTTGTTCAGACCTTCACAAATAAGACCAGCCATAGTATATCAACCATAGTCAATGCAAATGATCCTTTCCTTAGGTGCATAATATGTACTTTACCAAGGCTACATACATTTTAAATCCAGAATTTTCCTTCTCCTAGACCAGTTGCCACCCAGGTTATAGAACCATAGTCTGTTTTATTTAGCCCGTATCTGGGAGAAGAGTTGGATACATACCTTTCCCAAAAGGTATTAACCTGTACATAACAAACTTCTTAAGTGGAATTCAAACTCAGTTCTTCTATTCCTTAATCCGAGCTGCAACCCATTACACTACCCAGGCCTCCATCAACGTAAACAAATCTTCCCAATTCCCCTCATGTCTCATTTAAAAAAAAAAAAAAAAATTCTTCCAATCTATAAATATTTTAGGTCTTAAAATTATTTGCAAAGGGTTGATAAGCCATAAAAACAATGAATTCAAACAGAATAGTTTCTTCCTACAAACTGCTTTTTGGAATAGACTCCTAAGAAGATGCTTTCTTGATCACAACAATCTTTACCTCTTAAATGATTAACTGTCATCTTTCTCATGTGTCCTTATAAATTGTACCTCTTTACCTCTTCCTGTTAATCCCTCATACAAATTCCTTCAATAAGTCTCTACCTTGAATGTTTCTTGAGCCTTACATGGGATGGAACTAAATTATATATATATATATATATATATATATATATATATATATATATATCTCATTTTATCAATTTATAATAATATTGTAATCAAAATTTTATTTTCTCAGATTCCCCTTTGAGTAAGTATTTCAGCAACACCTTCGGACAGACATTAACATTTCAGCTGAAATTCCTCTTTCCACACAGAATTTTCTTTTTACTTGAATGATTTAAAGATGGGACAAGTGAACCATAGATTCTAAAGTTATTTCAGCCATTAAACTTCATTTGAACTTGCTTTCTATTTTTGACATTTACAGCAACATTAAAAAAAAAAAAAAGTCAAAATGACAGTTATTTCCTTGATATCACTATTACTGTAAACATCCCCCCCCACACACACACACAGGTTAGGTTCGTTTTAAAAAGCAATGATTATAATTTTAATAAAACCAAAATACATGAAGGTTGATTTATACATTTTCCTTACTCTTGAAAACTGATAACAGGTACAAAACAGTATTTATATATTTATTAGATTGCTTATTTAAAAAGAGCTTATGGCCATATCACGTTGAATACACCGGTTCTCGCTTGATCACCGAAGTTAAGCAACGTTGAGCCTGGTCAGTACTTAGATGGGTGACCGCTTGGGAATACCAGGTGCTGTAAGCGTATAGTGACGGATGTGCGTTGTGGTGCAGTGGATATTGGCTCGGAAAGAGAAATCGGTGAGCCGAGTTCGAATTCCAGTTGAATGCCCTGCAGTCACTTGCGCGCTGGTACCCTTGGGAAAGGTATTAATCCGTCCTTTCCCTCCAGTTATGGGTTAAATAACAGGGTAGGACTTGGGACCCTGCCCTTAAACAAATCCCAATGAGACTTGCTCTGTCAGGGAGGAAGCCGGCTCAACCCGACTAAGGGGAATGCGGCATACATACATACATACATACATACATACATACATACATTATTTAAAAGACAATTTTATATTTAAGAGAAGAATTTTATATTTACAACATTACAAAAACACGTAAACCAACTAGACTGAAATATTTACCATTTTATGAAAGAAATATGAAGAGAATTTTCTTTTTATTCATAAATATTAAAAATATCTGAACTAAAATATTTAAATCTTTAAATAAACACATGACAACAAATAATTAATTATAATTTCTTTGAAAAATGCATTTTCTTGGCACTTACCCCATATAAATTCACTAAAATACTTATTCATAGTTATTGATAAAATTGTAAATAAATATTGCACTATAGCCGATTGACAAATTTTGATAATTTTTATAAATTTCGTAATAAAATGATCTTTCAAATTTATTCTCGAAAATGGTAATTAATAAATATAACATAGTATTTGGTCGATATATTTTTATAATCTTGTAAATAAACATTGCCAAGGGAGTACGAAACAATAGGAGTGTCAAGGGAATAACCATCCTTCTGACTCACCAGTCTTGTTGCGGCATGAAAGGATCAACATTAGTGAACTTATATTATAACCTGGAAGACACAAAATTTCAGTTTCCGATTTTAATTTTCTACCAAAACTTAACTTTCACTTTTCAGTTAATGATTGAATAAGTTCATGGCGGGTTTTATGACAATAGAATATCTATCGCATTGTTAAATATTTGAGCAAAACAACTTTAACAAAATATTACAGTAACAATCATAAATATGAATGCTGGCTGTTATTTTAAGAAGTAAGGGGGTACAAATGAAAAGATTTTAAAGTGATCATTTTTTCCATTTCACTGAAACAGTCGTTAATTCTATCTTCCTTTTTCATTTTTTTTTTTTTTTTTTTTACTAAGGCCAATTTACACATATTCAAATTGGAACAGTCCATTATTTCTGAGGTATTGGCAGGAGATATTAAACACTTCTATCTTATCTTTCTTCTACTCACTGAAACCAAGTAGTGTCTGTTTTCTCACGGGATCAAAATGGAATATTCCATTATTTATGAGGTATGGGCGTGGTGTAACAGCCGTGCAAACTAATGAAAGGACAAAAAATGCAATTATAAAATTTTTTTGTAAATAAAGGGAGTCAGTCAATTAAGTGTTATATGTGATACATGCTTGGGTGATCATGTCTCGAAAGAGACACGACTGACCGGGCAGAAGAAGATTATCCTGTAGTGGGTTGCCATTACTTTCTGCGGCAGAAATATTACTAACCAAGATTATAGAACTCAATCTGTCATGTTATTTAATCCATAACCTGAGGGAAGAGACAGATTAATACCTTTCCTGGGGGTATTTGCATGTAAGTGAATGTAAGGAATTCAACTGGAATTCAAACTCTCTCCCAGACTTCTCATTCTGAATCAATATCCACTGCACCACAACGACATACTAAACAAAGGGAGACTACTCTGTAATTAGCCAATCCTTAACCATGTTTCAAATTAGCATTACTTTCACATCTGCTAATCCCCATTCAGCTGGAGTTGGGGTTAAATGTTTTGTTTTTTTCAAATAAATGCATATAATTAAAACAGGTAAAGAAAAATGAATTTTATAACAAAAGAAAAAAAGAAATAAGACGAATTTTTTTGCAGAAAATAATTCTTATAAAAACTTTTTTTTATATATAAAAATAAGTAATAAAAATGTTTTTTTGTTTTTTTTTTTAAGACATTTTATACAGTCATTTTTTCTTTTCAGTATTGGTTTAATTTTCAGTTTTTTTAATAAACACAAAATTCAGATCAGGTTAGTTTAGAAAGATGCCACAATAGATATTTTCAAATTGGAATGGAAAAAAATTGAAATAGAGAGAGAGAGAGAATTTATACACTGTTACGATGTACCATTTTTGCCATTAGGATAATACACTCATAAACAAAAAATTAGATCATTATTATAGAATCCCATGGTATATTTCTATCTTCCCTCGTCCTTTCTACATCATACCTGGTATATTATTCTTTTCCTTCTCTCTACCTTTGCAACTGTCTTCACACCTGTATTCTCATCCTTCTCTTGCCCTTTCTCTGACACCCTCTGTAACTGGTTCATCTTTCTTCTCACTCTCCTCCTGCCTCAACTTTTACTCTCTTATGTAACCCCCTGCACATCAGTGGCGTTACCACCTTGCTTGGGGTGAAACGATTAAAAAAAAATAAATAAATAAATAAAAGATAATTAGATACTGAACATTTTATCAACATTCTTCTTCTTCTTCTTCTTCTGTGCCTTGTCCTTTTAGGACGTAAGCGATCATGGCCTTCCATGTCTCCCTATCCCTGGTAAATCTTAGCACGCTTTCTCCTGTAACATCTTGCAGCCCCAGTGCTGTCATCCACCTGATTAGGTCCTTCAAATATGTTATTCGTTGTTTTCCCCTGTCTCTTTTCCCCTTTATCTGGCCTGTTAGTATCAGGTTCTCCAAGCCCTCCTTCCTCATTGCATGTCCCAGGAACTTCAGCTGTCTCTTCCTGATGCTCAGTATTAATTTCCTTTTGTTTCCATTCTTTTCAACACCTCATCACTGCTCACATACTCGGTCCACATTATCCGCAATATCCTTCTGTAAAACCACATTTCAACTGCTTCAAGTTTTCCCTTCATCTTTGTTGATATTGTCCATGATTCACTGCCATTTTGAAGAACTTACATCATATAGCAATCCAGTACTCTCTTCTTTATTTCTAGTGAAAGTTTCCTGTGTCTTAATACTTTACTCAGCTTCTGGAACGCTTCCTTTGCCATGCCAATTCGCCTTTGGATCTGTGTTGCACTTTTCGTCTTCAATTAGAACACTTCCCAGATATTTAAATTTTTTGTACCTGCTTGATTTTAACATCCCTCACCTGTATTTGACACTTTGGGCTGCTCTTTTTGCTGATGACCATGCATTTGGTTTTCTTGCAGTTTATTTGTAATCCTTTCATGTCACTCTCTTCAGCAAGGTCCTGCAGTTTCCTTTCTGTGTCTACAATCAACACTGGGTTGTCTTCATATCTTATGCTGTTCAGATCGTAGCCTCCGATGAAAAATCTTGGTATAACATCTAGGGTCCTCAAAATATTCTCACTGTAGTTGGTTAATACTAATTTCATTATGAAAACAACAACTAGCATAATAAAATTTGATAGCATTAAGTTTTTATTGCAATTTTTTAATGTATATATTTATATAAAGCTACCTCATTTAATATTCAAATAATCTTGATTCAATGATAAGTAGCCGTCTACCCACTGCATACAAATTTTCAAATCCCACCAAAAGCGGTTTCTTGTAATCTTATTAGACATCAGGAAAAGTGAACAGAGAAAAGAATAAAAAAATAAATTGAGATTTGTGAGGAATTATTATCGACAGTTGTGCTTATCTTGGTTGTTATAGTCACAACGTTTCAGCCACTCTACCCTTATTTAGATGGATGCTGTTTGGTAAACTTTCAGGAATTTTAAACTGAACCCTTTATTCAATCTTCTGGCTAGATTTTTTTCATTCTGCAGTCCATGCAAGGGGAGATAATTCTTGATCATATCCTTATATGGTCATTTGTCTCTTCTGAACTAGATTATAGGACTTCTTTTAACTTACCTGACAGGGAAAAAAACTCATGACCACCGGGTAACTAGATCTGCTTTATCAACCAAATGTTGCCCAGTTCAAAAACAAGCATTTTTTTTTTTTTTTTTTACTTTTTTTTTTTTTTTTATAATCATGTCACTCCAAGCAAGGCATTTTAATGTCACTGTTGTGCAGGGAGTTACATAGGAGGAATGTTATGAGAAGTGAGAGGTTGCAGGGGGTGTCAGGAAGAGAGTAGGAGAGGGAAGAGATTAGTGATGAGAGTGGGGTGGATGTAGAAAAGCATGAGAGAGAGGATGTAAGTTAGCGAGACAAGAGATAACTATTGACTTTACATTTAAATTCTCGGAGATTGTAACTGTCAGGAAAGCAAGTATGCAGAAGAGAATTCCACAGGTGGGAAGTGCAAGAAAAGAAGCTGCTGGAGTAGAATCTGCATTTACAATTTATTGGTTTCACAATAAAAGGGTGGGACCTAGTTGCTAATCTTGTGGCTCGAGGAAATTCGTATATAGAGGGTACCAGTGCACTAAGTTCATCGGAGCAGAAGCCGTGAAAGTATTTGCAGAAGAGACACAGGGAAGCCACACTGCTCCGGTGAAAAAGCGACTGTATCCTAGCTGCCAAGTCGGGATCAATCACATTACAGATTCTCCATTGGATTCAGTCGAGGATGCCTGAGTGGATAGCAGGAGCACCAGACCAGATATGGCAGCAATACTCAGTGCACGGGCGGATGGTAGACTTGTAGATGTGCAGGATTGTTTGGTATAGGAAAAACTTCCTGGCTCTACACAGAGAACCAACTTTCTTAGCAGCAGATTTAGCTATGGATTCTATATAGTTATTCCACTTGAGGTCTGGTGTGAGAGTTAACCCGAGGAGGCGCAGTGTTTTGCTTTCAGGGAGAGAAGCCTGATCCATGTTAATAAGCAGGAGGAACGATTGTCTGTGGTGGTTATTAGAGAGCAGCTTCATTTTGAAAGCGTTAAAATTTATGAGCCATTTCTTACCCCAGTCCACCACGGATTGGAGGTTCTTTTCAAGCTTGGCAGCGAGGTTTGCTTTTTCAGCCTCGGTAGATTTTTGATCAAGCATAAATGAATTATTGCTGCATTGAATTATCCCTCTACCTAAGTCAAATATCAAAATGTTAAATTTATGAAGATTTTCCTAATCCTTCCTTCCTTACTTTTTCATTGCCAGATTTAATCCATATTTTTCATCTTGTTTATATATATATATATATATATATATATAAGAAAAATTAAGACACACGTTATTTCATGGTGAATCGGAAGTATAGGCCTATTTCAGGTGAACCATCATCTGCTTCCGTCTTTATTTAACAAAGGATTTTACACAAATGAAGTTCACAAAAACCTAAAAAAAACGAATAAAAATAACAGTCACTCCCTTAAAAGAAAAAATTAAGATGGAAGCTGACGATGGTTCACCTGAAATAGGCATATACTTCCAATTCGCCATGAAATAACAAGTCTGTCTTAATTTTTCTTATATTTGCTCTATATGTATTTATATGCATATATGTTTAGAGATCTCTTAGAGAGTTATCCTACCACTGTATGTACAGGATACTCCTTTGGATTCTTCTATACCCACACTGCATGCTGAGATTATATATATGAGAGAGACACACACACACGCCAAATTCAAATAGTAACTCCAAACAATAAAAAAGAACCAGATGACCTAACATATTAATGAAATAATTTTAATGTACTAATGAGGGAACCCCAAACCAAAATCATTTCAAATTGGGGTAAGCACTTGATTCATTCATCTATTTGTTTTTTTTATTTATTTATCTGTTTATCCATTTATACACATGCTGGTGTGAGAAACCACAGACAATTCAACCCACCAATATTTGATTTATTTTATTTTATTGATTTATTTTTTTTTATTTTTCTACTTACTTAATTATAAACAACAACTTGGCCCTCAGAAACAAAAGGAACTCGTACGTAAAGCCACAAGTTCATTTGCCTGAAGAGAGTCAACTTTAGACTCAAAACACGTGTAGCATCATAACATGTATAATAACAAATATACACTTAAAACAAAATGTTCACAGCCTCTCACACCTTTTATTCTATACCAATTTCTCTCATTGGAACAACCCTATTTCTTATATATATATATATATATGTTAAATATAAGAGACAATGAATGTCTATTATGTTTAATAATGAGCCGTTCTAAATGTTGTATTTTGGCTTTAATTTCAGTTGAAAATAAAGACAAAACATTCTCCAACATTTGGATAATTTTTTTATGAATTTGGTTCTAAGCTTTCGGCTCACATGAGCCATCTTCAGAGAGGTTATTAAGACGGTAATACAGTAACATCCACCATCACCGACGATTTTATTTTGTGTCGACATAAAACTCTGCTAGGCAACGACAAGTTACCAAAAATAAACGCAGTTCGCAAATTTGCAATGCGGTTCTATGATGTCACACCACGTGACAGCGTGAAATGACAACAAAACCATGTATTCAAATGCAATGTAACGTTGCCTAGTGGAGTTTTATGTCAACACAAAATAAAATCGTTGGTGATGGTGGATGTTATAATATTTCAGTTTAAACAACCTCTCTGAAGATGGCTCATGTGAGCCGAAAGCTTAGAAGAAAATCAATAAATAATTATCCAAATGTTGGAGAATTTTTGTCTTTATTTTCAACTGAAATTAAAGCCAAAATACGATGTTTAGAATGGCTCATGATTAAACATAATAGACATTCATTGTCTCTCATATTTAACAGTACATGTTTAGAAAATCATTTGCTGCCTCAATACACTATATATATATATATATATATAGAGAGAGAGAGAGAGAGAGAGGGAGGGGGACCACCCCCTCAAAAAAAAAAAAAATTTTTTAAAATGCGATATTTAGCATTGAAAATTAATTTTTAAAAATGAAAAGTCTTTCTTGAAGCTTTTACTTTAGTTTTAATTTCAAGCTAATAGATTAAATTTAATATTTCAAATAGTATATTGCAGAGTACTTCAGCTATTTTAACACTAATTTTTGCTTAAAAAAAAAAAAAAAAAAAAAAAAAAAAGACTTCTGCACCATTTTTAGCCATTGTCCATTGAAATAAAATTCTCTTTATTAAAAAAAATCTTCCAAAAGTAAATATACTTTTTACACATCATTTGAGGAATATTAGCTGAACTGAAGTTTAATTACCCTAGTTTGAAACAAATATTACTTTAAGTTTAAAATATTGCAGAAATACATTTTTTCTAATAGTGCAGTAGCTGCTTATTTAAGCTGTTGACATGTTCAGAGTTGGAATGACAGTTGCAGGTTTATTTAACGTTTTTCTATGGTGGCTAGATCTGTAAAAAAAAGTAACTGAATTGAATATGAGTGCCTTTATTTATATAACTTAAGTACTCAGTAAGCTTAAATATTTATAAAATATTTCCATATTCTAATGTTTTATTGAATTTTAGATACTTTAACTTTACTATAGTTATTGTCCACATTTTATTAAGAAACATTCATATCTGCAAAAATCGGCACATTTATACACAGACACAAAAAAAATTCAAAATTATTTTAAAAATATTCAGTGTCCTTAAATTGCAATAAGCTTTACAAATTATGATTAGTTAATTTAGTTTTTACTTAATAACACTATCCCCTAAACTTTAAACTGCAGAATCAGAATTTTTAAAACTTTACAAATTATTCTAATTGAAATTTAAAAAAAAAAAAAAAAAAAATTAAAATCTTGTAATAATGAAAAAAAATGTTGATTGTTCTTTATACATTTGATTCACAAAATCAATTAAAACATTTTTAATTAAATAATATCAGTTTATTGCATTTTTATTTTATGATTCCAAGCAGATTTTCACTAAGTTGATGTACTCTTTTACAAAGATATACTGAGAATTTAATTCTCCAAAGACTTCTGATTTTAACTAATATAAACATTAAGCTTTTACGACATTGGAGATTTTTATAATAAAAAAAAATTACATAAGTGGTGTGTAACAAATAAAAGAAAAAAAAAATTACTAAAATAATTTCATACACTTGTGATTAAGTCCTGTAAGTTTCATTAAAATCTGACAATTATTAATTTTTTTTCAAGAATTTCAAAATAAAAAAGACACAAAGAATTCCTATGCTAATTTATAGTCTACCTGCTAAAAACAAGATTTTCAACCAAAATTTCAAACATTCTAAAAAGTATTGAAATATGTAATTAAATAATCCAAAAATATTTTGGTCTTATGAAATTTGAGGCATTTTATCATCATGGGCTATATAGCCCTGATGAGTGAGAATATCAACGCCTTCTCTTTAAAATGATATTGAGCACTTTACGATAAAACTCCTGCTTACCAAAATATACTTTATCAGTATAATCTAAAAAGATCTATATAATGATATAAAATATTAAAGAGATAGATCTATATAGAGAGCTCAATGGATATTATCCAGAGCAATATAATATATATAAAGGAAAACTCAACAGATCATCTGAAGATTTAGATGAGGTCTTCAGTTTTCTTTATATATATATATATATATATATATATTTTTTTTTTTTTTAAATTTAAAAAGCTGTTTCCTTATTTTATCATTCATTCTTTTGTTGTCTGGTGCTATTAGTAATCCATCATCTCTATATAATCCGTGGTTGTCAATATGGATTATTTTGTTTATTTTGTTTAAAATGTATATTCCCATCAATTCTGAGATTTCTGCTCCATCATATGATCCTTGTGGTACATCGAATGCTCCGTTGTTGGATTTCTTGATCCATGCTATACCTTTGTGGAAAAGTATAATTTTCAGCAATGTAATATTATATCAATATGCTCTGATATTTTTAAAATTATTTAAAGAACTAGATTTTGATATTACAGTGGACACAAATAATAAAGTGATACAATATTTAAATGTAGAACGTAATTTACAAACTGGAGATGTTTCGCCATACATGAAAACAAACACTAAGTTATCATACATAAATACAAAGTCCAATCATCAAAATAATATAATTAAACACATTTACAAAGGATAAGAACACAGACTATCTGTTTGTTTGTTTAACGGCCTATCAACATCTAAAGGGTCATTTAAGGCCAGAAGCGTATTTTCATTTTAAATGAGAGTTATTCCCTGGAAACAGGCATATTCGGAACACAGCATGCTATTTTACCCATAGCTAAGAGGAAATGTTATAGTTTGTGTCTATGTTGAAGCTATATAATAAAGTTAAATTTTATTAAATAGGTCAATTTTCCGAAGGAAGGCTAGTATTTTGTCCATGTTGATGTTTTCAAATAAAGATCTTAAGTTCTGTACTTTATAAAACTCTTGAATTTTTGCCAGATCTGTACAATCAATTAGTATATGTCTTATGCTATTATTCATCTGGCATTTAGAGCATTTGGGCGGATCTACTCCTCTTAACAGCCAGGAGTGGATAAAAAAGGTGTGTCCTATCCTAATTCGAGACAATATTATCTCTTCCTTTCTGCACCTCTCCACTCTCCCAAATTTGGTTTAATTTGGAAGAGTTTGTTGTTCTGACAGGTCGACCAACGTTTTTGCCATTTGAGTTGAATATATTTTTTTATTGCAGGCCTTCGATCTGTGAATGGGACCTTCATATTGAAGATATCCTCTCTCAGAGACTCCTTTGCAGCCATGTCCGCTTTCGTGTTACCACAAATGCCAATGTGACTGGGGATCCAACAAAAGACAATATTCTTGGTTTTGTTCATCACATTTAATCGATTTAAAAGTTTAACGATAATCGGGTTATTGAGATTCTTGTCGTGGATGGACAATAGTACAGAGAGTGAATCAGAGAATATAACGAAGCTGTCACTTACATTGTCAGTGATTAGATCAAGTGCCAGCTCAACAGCTGTGGCTTCACCACTAAAAATTGATGCTCCATCGGGTAGACGTCTTTTTTTGTGACGTTATCTAGTAGGGCACAGCATCCACATTTCTCACCTTCTTTCGATCCATCTGTGTATACATGTTTATAGGAAGGGAAACTATCGACAATCTTGTTCAGTTCTTCGTAGAAATCAGTAGGGTTGGTCTTTGATTTAGGGAATTTGGTGAGATTTAGCAATACTGTTGGTTGGATGATTTCCCATGGAGGGCTTTCTGAAATGAGTGATTCGTGGATTCATTCCAGGTTTATATTGGATTCTCTGATGATTTCTTTCATCCTTAGGCCAAATGTATTAATTGTTTTCTTTTTCCTATCATAGAGAGGGTGATATAATGGGTTTACAATACAGTCGTAGGAAGGATTGGATGGGCAAGAGAGGATTTTGGTCAAATATTGTAAAGCTAGTTTGTTGCGGCGAATTGATAATGGCAGTTCATTGGCTTCTGCATATAGACTATCAATGGGAGAAGTTCGAAAGGCTCCCAAGGCCAGTCTAAGCCCCTGATGATGAACAGTGTCTAATGACTTTATATATGACATTCTGGCGGCGCCATATATGTAGCAGCCACAGTCCAATTTCGATCGCACTAATGATCTATATAACTTCAGCAAGGTTTGTCTATCAGCTCCCCAATCTGTGTGGGCAATAACTCGCATAAGCTGGATAGCTTTGTTACATTTGTTTTTTAAGTGTTTGATGTGTGGAATAAAGGTGAGCTTTTTATCCAGTATTAGTCCTAAAAATTTATGTTGGTCTACAACGGGAATCTTAGTCTCGTCCAGTTTTAACAGAGGATCTGGATGTAATTTTCTAAGCTGGCAAAAGTGCATGCATTTTGTTTTGTTAGTGGAGAACTTAAATCCATTCTTGGTTGACCATTTTTTTATTTTGTCAATGCATTGTTGAAGCTGCCGCTCAATTATGTAGATATACCTTGAGCTGTAGCAGATTAAAAAATCATCGACATACAGTGAGCAATCCACACCTGGATTTATACATCCAACAATATCATTGATTTTTAAGTTAAATAATGTTACAGATAAATACTCCCCTGTGGAACTCCCATTTCCTGTTCCTTGGGGTCTGAGAGGCATGCTCCTACACGGACATTAAATAATCTGTTGTTTAAAAAGTTATTAATGAAAATAGGTAGTCTTCCCATCAGTCCAGCTTCTTTGAGATTTTTCATGATACCATATCTCCACGTGGTATCGTATGCCTTTTCCAAGTCAAAGAAAATAGCAGTAATATGTTTTTTTTTGGATAAAGGCATTCCTAATAAAAGTTTCCAGTCTTATTAAATGATCCATAGCACTCCGCTGTTTTCGGAAACCGCATTGAAGATTGGTTATTGTTTTATTGATTTCAAAAAACCAAGCTAATCTGTTTTTTACCATTCTTTCTAGAGTCTTACATACACAGCTTGTTAGTGCTATGGGGCGGTAATTGAAGGGGTCAGATGCATCTTTTCCTGGTTTTACTACAGAAATGACTATGGCTTGTTTCCATATGGCAGGAATATTACCACTGATCCAGATGTCATTAATAATGGAGAGTAAATACTTCAATGATTGATCAGGTAATTGTTTTAAGAACTCATACGATATCTCGTCTGGTCCCTCGGCTGTGTTATTAGCCTTCTTTAATGAATCCTTTAGTTCTTTAATAGAAAAAGGTTTATTATACTCTTCTTCATTATTACTTTTAAAGTTAAGCTTTATTTTTTTCTTATTCCTTTTTAATAGTCTGGAATTTTTTAATGTGATTTATGGATGATGAGTTATTTGCAAGAGAATCTGCAAGCAGGTTGGCCATGTCTTTTTTTTTGGTTATTTTGTTGTTGTTTATACAGTGGTGCTTGGGGGGGGGGGGAGACTGATGTTTTTTCCAGAAATTTTTTGCACCATATTCCATATGGTTTTACTTTTGGTGTTATTAATTTTGGAAACAAAGCTCTTCCATGACTCCCAGTTGGCTCTTATTATTCGGCGTGCTTTAGCCCTGTAATTTTTAAAATGGTTTAAATTCTGAACAGTGGGTTGGTGGTTGAATTTTCTTAATGCAGCACGCCATAGCCTGATAGCCTTTTTACAATCATCATTAAACCAAGGCCGGTTATATTTAGTTGAAGTTGTTTTAGGGATACATTCCTCAGCTATAGAAATAACAGTATCTGTAAAATGAGTGATCGGGTCTTTCTCATGTTTTCCAGGTAGGAGCTTATATTTGCATAATTGTTTGAATTTATTCCAGTTGGCTTTTTTAAGGTTCCAGTGAGGTATTTTTGATATTATTTCAGGGCCAGCATGTTCTAATGTTATTGGGAAGTGGTCACTTCCACATGTATCCTCATGAACAGTCCAGTCGTAATCCACAAAGTTACTTGGATCACTTATAGAAAGATCAATTGCTGAGAACGTGTTTGTAGCAGAGTGAATAAAAGTTGGTTTCTTATTATATATACATAGGTTGTTATTGTTGATAATATTTTCTATTATGATTCCTCTTCTGTTTGTGTCTGAGCATCCCCAGCTAGTGTTGTGACTGTTAAAGTCACCAAATAGTAGGAAGGGACGAGGGAGTTGGTTAATAAGATTTTCTATTTCTGTTTCGTCTATAGGGTCATTTGGAGGTAGATAAATGGAGCAAACTGTGACAGTCCAATGTAAAGTGGTTGTAACAGCAATTGCCTGTAAATTAGTTTGTAAATTTATCTGGCTTTGTGCTATTTTGTTATTGATAAGAATGGATGTTCCTCCATAAGCTCTACTTGGGTTATTTACAATGTGGTTGTATTCAGCGAAGTTGCGGGGTTTAATGCTTTCAGACGGTTTTAAAAAAGTTTCTTGTAGACAAATTATGAAAGGACATAGACTGGATATTAGTAGAAGTTCATTCAGATTGGCTTTTATACCTCTGCAATTCCACTGAATTATTTTGCTGGTCATGGTTAAATTTTATGTATTTGATTTCTGTTTATCTTTATGAGTATTGTAATGGTTGTTTTCTACAGGAGGGATACTCTCCGTTTCCATGTCTTCTGAATCTACAGATGTGCATCAGTTTGTTTTTTTTTTGTGTTTTTCTCCACTACAGTTCTTTGTTTAGAAGATCTCTGTACAGTGTGCTCCTGAGTAGTAGTGACTTTCTTTGGAGGAGGGGACTTGGATTCCTTCCGTAAAGTCGACTTTTTTTGGATAGTTTCCCTCTGAAGAAGAAGTTTTTGTTCCACCATCGAGGTATTTGATGTTGATGGTTTTTCCATGCTTGAAGGTTCAGTGTTATTGTCAAGTTCAGTGAGTGGATTAATTTCTTTCAAGAAAGTGGGGAGTGTTTCTGGTGTAAGTTTTGATAATTTACTGAGTAGGAGTTTGCAAGAATGGCATTCTTGTTTTTCAAAGTTGTTTGGTTTTGGTTTAGTAACTGATGCATATGATTTAGTGGGGAATAAGCCAGTTGTTTCGACTATCTTTCTAGCTTCAGAGAAGGATATATTACGTGCAAACTTGATAGTGTTGATCTCTTTTTCTTTTTTCCAGATTATACATTGTTTGGAGTCTGATGGGTGATCTTCAAGACAACACATTTTGCTTTTTTGTTACATTCTTGCCCATGGTGGTCAGAGTCTCTTTCTCCACATTTTCTGCATGTTGGAAGTCTCGTGCACCTGTCTTTATGGTGTCCAAAAAGTTGACAATTGAAGCACCATAGAGGGTTTGGGATGTACTGGTTGACCTTTTCAATTGTAAATCCTATTTTTAATTTCTTCGGGACTTTGGGGAGGTTGAAAGTGAATATATATGTGTTTGTTTCGATGATATCTGTTCCTTTTCTAATTTGAATGCATCATACATCTATCACACCTTGTGTTTTTAGCTGAGTCTTAATTTCTTTGATAGTGCAGAGTGAAAACTCAGTGCTTCTGACTACCCCTCTAGATTTGTTCAGTGTGTTGTGTGGATATGCTTTTATCTTTGTTTCTGAAAAGGTTTTCATTTTTAAAAGTGTATCAGAATATGATTTTTTCTCTACTTGGACAAGTAGCGTACCATTTTTAAGTTTCTTCACCATCTTTGGTACTATAGCACCAGAAAGTACTTTTTCAATAACAAATGGGGATATCTTTGTTAATTGTTTTTCTTATAACGACTCCAAAACAATAAACTGGGGAAAATGTTTTGTAATAATAAACTCACTTTCTGAGTCTGATGGAGATTCTATATGGAGGCGTTTGGAATATTTATTAGACATATTATATAATATATTATTCATTGGAGGGTTATCCCCACCCACCAAACCAGGCTGGAGTGCATGAACGGGATCTGTCAGGGGGAAACCCATTCGCCCTGACTGATCAGGGACTTCCCCTCCAATATACTCGACGGCGCGAGAGACCCGGAGCACCTGTCTCCTCCCTCTGTGCACCGCCCCATAATGTAGGTGCACAGCTGGATGGCTTGCAGCCATGTCCGGGCCTATGTATCTTGCACCGCCGATTGACCCTTAGCCAGCGCCTTCTAACATCTATTCATAGAAAGCTGGTGGTAGTTTTATATAACTTTCCATGGTCTGGTAGTTTTTTGGGGTTTTTTTTGGGGGGGGGTATATGTATAGTAGGATACATCAGTCTTGGTAGAAAATGTTTTTGGAGGGTATGTTTGGGAGTAGATGTTAGGGCTTGACCTGACCAGCCGGTTGATCAGATCGGGCCTCTCCGACCACCCGTCTAGCCCAGGTAAGGGCCAAAGTGATGTGTTGCAGAACCATGACCTCTTTGCACCCATGGCCTGCTCAATCACCAGGATCCCGTCCCCAGACGACACGGGTCACCACCCACAGCCAACAGGTGGCCCCATTGAGAGACTTTTACTCTCTGCAGGGGAGCAGTTGGCATATTCTGATGCCTTGCCAACAGGGCGACAGACTATCTAATAATTCATCAAACAAATCAATATTTAATGAAAAGAAAAATATCTATGAAGATGCAATAAGAAATTCTGGCCATAAAAACATTTTACAATATAATTCTCAACCAAACAGACAAATCAAAAACAACAATAGAAAACGAAACATTATCTGGTTCAACCCACCATTTAATTTAGAAGTAAAAACCAAAATAGAACAAAATTTTTTAAACTAATAGATAGACACTTTCCGAAAGAATCAGAACTAAACAAAATTTTCAACAGAAACACAATCAAGCTAAGTTATAGTTGCACTAATAATTTAGATGGTTTCATAAAAAAAACAAAAAAAGAAACGCCAGAAACTTAAATAGCATCGTACAAAACAAAACCAACAAAGAATGCAACTGCAGGGACAAAAATAAATGTTCACTTCCAGGACTCTGCAACAAAAAAGAAATAATTTACAAGGCAGAGGTGGCAATAAGAAAAATTATCTCATGGCCAAGAGGAAGGCCAAATCTGTTGTCTATACTGCTAGGAAATCAGCACAGGAAGCGAAGTTTGGTAGAAACCTACTTTTCAAAGAAGCAAGGAGGACGAAATGTGAAAATCAGGACATTGTCGGTGACAAATGCGTGAGAGATGATGACGGAAATCTAGTTGTTGATGAACAGGCAAAACTTAACGCCTGGAAAACTCACTACGAGAGACTCCTCAATGATGAGTTCCCTTGGGACAGGAACAGTCTCCCCGAGGAAAACCCTGTCCAAGGCCCACCCGTTGACATCACTGTTGAGATGGTAGCTCAAGCGCTTAAAAGATGAAGAAAGGGAAGGCCCCCGGGCGATCTGGTATAATAGTGGCAATGATCCTAGCAGCCGGCGACAACTTGCTGGTAGCAATTGCTCATCTCACAAATCGGATAATCAGTGAGTCTGCTATACCAGAGGACTGGGACCTATCGTACATCGTAAATTGCTACAAGGGTTAAGGTGATGCATTAGAAAGAGGAAACTACCGTGGGTTAAAACTGATTGATCAGGTACTTGAAGTTGTCGAGCATATACTTGAGGCAGTGATCAGGTCTAAAGTCAGTATTGATTTGATGTAGTTTGGCTTCATGCCAGGTAGAGGCACAACAGATGCTATTTTCATCCTACGTCAGATGCACGAAAAATACCTCTGTAAAAAGAAGAGTGTTTATTTCGCCTTTGTAGATCTGGAAAAAGCGTTTGATCGCGTTCCAAGTGTGTTGTGGTGGGCAATGAGAAAGCTAGGCATTGATGAATGGCTAATTTGCACCGTCCAAGCAATGTATGTCAATGCTAAATCCAGTGTCCGTGTGAACGGTCAGTTCAGCTCTGAATTCAATGTGAAGGTTGGTGTTCACCAAGGCTCTGTCTTGAGTCCGCTCCTCTTCATCATTGTCATGGAAGCACTATCATACGAGTTTCGTACTGGCTGTCCCTGGGAGATCCTCTACGCCAATGACTTGGTCATCATTGCCGAGACCGTTGACGAGCTCATGACTAAACTGGCTGTCTGGAAAAACGCAATTGAGGCTAAAGGCCTCCGTATGAATATGGGAAAGACAAAAATCCTTTGTAGTCGACATGATGCTTCGAAGTCCATCGAAAACAGTAAATATCCATGTGGAGTGTGTTGTAAAGGTGTTGGCCATAACTCCATACGGTGCACAACATGTGAACATTGGGTACACAAAGCCTGTACTGACCAGAAGGGTCGACTCGTAGACGATCCCAGCTTCAAATGCAGACGCTGTATGGGTTTGATCCCTACAGAAACCGCTCCTGCTCTTACCCACTTGGAGTTAGATGGAGAACAACTGGAGGTTGATGATTTGTAAAACATTTATTTAATAAATGACCAACAAAGTCAATAAATATTCCGAGGCCAAAACTGAATTACTTTCATTGAGATAGAACAAGGGCAGGTCCAAAAACTTAAATTTTTTAGCATTTTTCTCATTGTGCTTTTATTTTGTCTAATGTCTTAATAATATACAATAAATACTTTTATTATTATTATGCTTTTAATTTACAATTGGAGTAGATAGATTAAACTATCACCTGGTTCACACTACACCCTCGTCTATTGAACAGGTGAAGAGGTTCATCCCTTGTTCCCTGTTTAGGATGTGGTTTCCGGCTTTCTCTTTTCCAATCTTCTCACTCCTATGTAGCCCCTGCACATCAGTGGCGTTACCGCCTTGCTCGTGGTGATATGATTAAAAAAAAAAAAAAAAAAAAAAAAAAAAAAGTGGTCAAATGAAGGCAAAGCACTTTAACCAAGAAAATGTGAAGATAAAGCAGCCAGCTTGCCAGTGAGCAAACATTACTCAAAATAAATAAATGTTTAAAAATACCTCCCCACTTCCATATTAGTCAGCAAGCCTAATTGGTCCCACAACTTAAAAAGTCACGTGTCTAGTTCCAGCCGCTCTACAACAAAGATTTTAAATAATCTAACATTTAATTTTAATACTTCCAAAATGAAGTTGCGATCTATTAACCATCACTGACAATCGCTCCTACCCACTATTAGCATGGATCAGGCTAGTCTCCCTGAAAGCAAAACACTGCACCTCCTTGGCTTAATTCTCACAACAGACCTCAAGTGGAATGACTATATAGAATCCATAGCTAAATCCGCTGCTAAGAAAGTCGATTCTCTATGTAGGGCCAGGAAGTTTTATTCCACCTGAAACAATCCCGCACATATATTAATCTACCATCCACCTGTGCATTGAATACTACTGCCATATCTGGTTACTCAAGCCACAAGATTAGCAACTAGGTCCCACCCTTTTACTGTAAAACCAATAAATTGTAAATGCAAATTCTACTCCATCAGCTTCTTTTCTCGCACTTCTCGTCTGTGGAATTCCCTTCCATTTACTTGCTTCCCTGACAGCTACAATCTCCAAGAATTTAAATGTAAAGTCAATAGTCATCTATCTTACTAACTTGCATCCTCTCTCTCATGCTCCTTTCTCTGTCCACTCAACTCTCATCGGTATTCTCACCCTTCTCTTACCCACTTCCTGACACCCCCTGTAACCTGTCACTGTTTCTCATAACTTTCCTTCTATGTAACCCCCCCTGCAAAACAGTGGCAGTAAAATACCTTGCTTGGGGCGATATTATTATAAAAAAAAAATTCTCAACCAGGAGTAGAAATCCAACATTCTGACTGCAAGTCTATGAACACATGTGAAAAGAATGGCAGAACTGCCACTGGTGTGCAGGGGGTTACAATAAGGAAAAAGACTGGGTACAGGGGAAATTGAAGAAAGGATAAAAGATGAACCGGATTCAGGAAGATAGATGGCAATTAATGTTGCATTTAAGCAAGTAAATGAAAGCAAGTTCCACAGGCAGGAAGTGGGAGAAAAGAAACTATTCAAGTAGAAGTGACAGCTACATTTAACTATTTCAACAGTAAAAGGGTGGGACCTAGATGCCAATCTAGTAGTGCGCTTAAATTCATGCGGTCGAGGAACCAGGGAAAAAAAAGTTTGTCAGGGCAGTTGTTCTGAAATTATTTGTAGAAAAGATAGAGAAAAAATAGAATGAAAAAGTTAGTGAAGTTGAGATGCCAGATCAGGATTGATTACATTGCAGATCCTTTTGAATTTGTCAAGAACCTTGAGATGAATAGCAGAAGCACCTGACCAAATATGGCCAACAGCATTCAATGCACGGGTGAATGGTAGACAGACACAGTGACCCAACCTCCCTAGCAGTATATGCAGCTGGAGTTTTGATGTCATCGTTCTACTTTAGGTCAGTTAAAAAAGTGAAGCCAAGGGGGCACAATGTCTGGCTCTCCAGGTGACTTATTATTGATCATGCATGAAAAACAAAATTATCATAACCAAAATATTTTTATTTTACTATTTTTAAGGAATTTTGTACATAATCTGTGTTAAATAACAAATTAATAACATCAATTTAATAAGTTGTAGAAAAATTTACAAAGATTTTGCTGTGTTTTAACATAAAATAAATGTTTTAACATAAAATATATGAATGCAATTCAACAAAAATTAATCATGACTTTTTAAATTGTCATTTTTGTTAGAATTTCAAAAGAAAAATAAATTTAGATTCAAGATATTAAAAAACAAAATTTTCTAAGTTTTACTTTGAGTTTCTGAACTCAAAAATAAATTATCAAATTCTAGTATTCCATATTTTCAATTCAAGAAATTTTATATAAATAGCATATCCAAAAAAATCTTTTAAATTAAAAATTCCAAAATAAGAATCACAATTGAAAAAGATTTAATCATTGAAATCATTTTTTAAAATCAAAAATTTTAGACTTAAGAAAAATACTTTTAGGATAAAACCTTCACCACCCCTTCATTGTCGATTTCTTTACATCCTTCTTGCAAAAAGACAAAATAGATAAAAAAATAAAAAAAGAGAGGAGCTCACCCTGTTGGATCATTCATACAGTTTTGTGGGCATATCAGATTGTCAATGTAACCGCCAGCCACAACTGAATTGTGGTAATTTTGCATTAATGTGTAACCAATTTCTGGTGGACAAAATGGTTCATTGCAAAAAAACAAAATGGCTTTGACATCTTTGTCTTCTGGAATGCTGGTGAATTGTAGGCCACTACCCGGTTCAAAAGGATTGTCAACATTTGTGGCATAAGTGTGGATGTCAATCGTGAAAGTGTCAATGTCCAAACCATCCAGTTTTGGTATAAGCAAATATGATAATGATTTTTTACCTTCTATTTCATGCGAATGAGTTGCTTGTGCATTTGTTCCTGTAAAAAAAGAAAAAAAAAATTGTATTTAACAATTTAACATTAAAAAAAATCTAAAAATGGCTTCACAAAATGGATAGATGGGAAAACCAAGTATCAAAAAACATTGGTGAAATAATTGCTTTTAACAGGCATTTTTGGGAAACATTCCATTTTCAATAAATAAGTCTTGATAAATATTAAATTGTTAAAAACAGAAAACAGAAAAAACAAGTGAAATACTTTAAAAGTACAAAAGAAAAAAAATGTGAGAAACACGGTAGTACATTTTAAAATTTACCAACATATTTCGTTTGATAAGAATTGACCACTATCTGATAATTAATTTTAAGATGTCTTTGCTTAAAGCTATATGTTTCATGAAATAAAAATATGAAGTTAGAATTTCCTATAAAATAAACAAACAAAGGCAGAAATAGAAAAGTTTTTCTTTTTTTTTTTTTAAGTTCAGACAAAAATAAACAAAACTGGAGAGAAAAGTTCAAATTCCAGCTAAGACAATTTCGGTTCATTTCATTACACAATCTGTTCTGTCACCAGCAAGGTAGACTAGATTGTGTCTAGATAGTGGTGCTAGCCAGCCAAGAACAGAGTGCGGCTGGCTTCGGGTGCTAACCAATTAAGAAAAAAGCGTGTCTGGCCTTGGGTGCGAGCTAATCAAGAAGGCTTGTTTAAACTTTGGGTGGTAGCCAATCAACAAGAAGACTTCTGTATTGAGAGGTAACTAATTGAGAAGAAGGCTTGGCTTTTCTAGCCTTGTGCGATGACCAATTGAGATGGCATGTCTCAACCTGGGTGACAAACAATTAAGAAGGCTTGGCTAGCCTAGTCTTGGGTGGTAACTTTTCAACTAGAAGCTTTGCTCTGCATTGAAGATTAGAGAAAGCAAAGACTAACACATCACTCAGTAAGTTGCAGGCCTAATATACAGATGGCATCAGTAATAAAAAAAATTCATGTGATTTTTATGAAGTGCTAATCTTCAAATGGCAAATGACAAAATTTGGGCCCAATCGGATTATTAGTATACAATTTACAGTTATTTAAGTGAAACTACTGTTGCAAATTTTCAAAAAAAATGGAACAATCATAATTTTGTGTGTTGATAAAGCATTGCATTCTGATGGGGGGAAAAATATTGTTCAAACAAAGCAATGGCTTGATAAGTGTTAGTCGGACTCTGCTCTCTTGGAAACAATAGTTAGGTCGTACAGTCACAAATGATGCTGAGCACTCAGGTTGCTCAAAATCAGTAGTTGTCCCGAAAAAAAAAACAAAAAAAAAAACACAAACTCGTTTTGGCCGATTGTAAATTGAAAATGCATGAGACAGCAGAGGAGTTGAACATATAAGATGGCAGCGTATTCACCATTTTGCATGTACATTTGTCAATGAGAAAGCCGTGTTCAAAGTGTTTGCTCTCAGTCGATCAAAAACAACAACACATCAACAATGTAGAGCATTGTTTGCAACCATTTCAATGCAACAAGGAGTTCTTGTGTAAATATGCGACAATAGATGGAACATAGATCCACCACTTCACTGTGGAGTCAAATCGGCAGTCAGCTTGGTGGGCGGCAGCAGGTGAAAGCTGTCCAAAGCAACCAAAGATGCAAACATCAGCAGGTGAGGTTTTGGCCTCCATATTTTGGGATGGTCAAAGTATTTTGTTCATCAAATACCTTGAGAAAGGAAGAACTAACAATAGCGAATATTATATAGCATTATTGGTGCATTTGAAGAAATTCCCAAAAATTGGCCACAAATGAAGAAAAAACTGGTCTTTCACTAAGACAATGCATCATATCAAGAGTCAATCACAACAATGGCAAAACTACATGAATTGCACTTCAAATTGCTTCCACATCCACCCTATTCTCCAGAATACTGACTGTTTGCAGACCTCAAAAGAATGCTCCAGAGAAAGATTTGGCTCCAATGAAGAAGTGATATTGGAAACTGAGGCATATTTTGAGGCCAAAGACAAATCTTTCTTTTAAAAAAAAAAAAAAAAAAAAAGGCATTGGATTGTTAGAGTAGCATTGAAATCAGTGTATCATGCTAGAAGAAGACTATGTTGATGAATAAAGTTGAATTATTGAGTGATGTGTTAACTATTTCACTATCTTTTTCAAGAGCAATCAATTATGTCAAAGCATAGATTACAGATGTGAAAGAAAAGAAAGATGTGAAAAGCCCCAATTTAGAGGATGTGTGGGTAGCATAACAGATACTGACACAAAATAGAATCAGCTGAGCTGAATTCAAATTCCTGGCTAGTCTTGTGTGTTCACTTTTGCACCCATGCCTTTGGAGAAAAGAGAGCAGAGATTTGTCACTTCTTCCAGGCTTGAGTCGTTTTGTGGCAATCTAAAAAAAGGAAAACTCTGAATGGCAAACTGTAGAGAAGGCAACAGGAAACCACTCCGTTATCTTTCTCAATAAATCATAATTCATAAATAATTAATAAATAAAAAAAAAAAAAGAGAAAAAAAAAGAGAAAAAATAAGGCTCTGTGAAGAGGTGTGATCATCTACATGCTGAAAAGGCACGGCGTTAAAAATTAAAATAACTTACCAATAATGCCATCGGCTGAAACTGACAAGAAGTTGCACAAATGTGGAAGCATTTGTTTCAAGAAACTGCCAATATCGATCCGCATACATTTTGCCATGCGATGGAAACGTGTCATGTGGGTGCTGGAGACTTTAAGGGGTTCTTCAAACAGTGATGTTGAACAGAAACCAATAAAAAAAGCAGGCTCACACCAAATATCCTATTCAATGCAAAAGAAAAAAAAATCCAACTCAGCAAAAGATTAATTTTCAGATGTTAGGCCAAATGTTTTATTCTTTCTTGCATTTAGAATTCAACTTTTTAGACTTGTTTTAAACAACATCTTTCAACCAACAATGTCTTCAAATTTCTTTGTCAAAGTTCAGAACACAAAACTTTAATTATTTCACAGATATGCTATTTTTCATTTTAGCCAATTTATTCTATTCAAAAGAGCAATTTAACAAACACATGAAGATAACAATTCATTGAAAAAAATTATTGTCTCAATATGGACAAGGTGAAGGCAAAACAGTCCGGACAAGGTGAAGGCAAAACAGTCCGGACAAGGTGAAGGCAAAACAGTCCGGACAAGGTGAAGGCAAAACAGTCCGGACAAGGTGAAGGCAAAACAGTCCGGACAAGGTGAAGGCAAAACAGTCCGGACAAGGTGAAGGCAAAACAGTCCGGACAAGGTGAAGGCAAAACAGTCCGGACAAGGTGAAGGCAAAACAGTCCGGACAAGGTGAAGGCAAAACAGTCCGGACAAGGTGAAGGCAAAACAGTCCGGACAAGGTGAAGGCAAAACAGTCCGGACAAGGTGAAGGCAAAACAGTCCGGACAAGGTGAAGGCAAAACAGTCCGGACAAGGTGAAGGCAAAACAGTCCGGACAAGGTGAAGGCAAAACAGTCCGGACAAGGTGAAGGCAAAACAGTCCGGACAAGGTGAAGGCAAAACAGTCCGGACAAGGTGAAGGCAAAACAGTCCGGACAAGGTGAAGGCAAAACAGTCCGGACAAGGTGAAGGCAAAACAGTCCGGACAAGGTGAAGGCAAAACAGTCCGGACAAGGTGAAGGCAGGAGTCCAAATTCTATACAGAATAATTTGAGGAAATATCTTCCAAAAATGATGATTATTATGTAAGAATATCATTCAGATTTAGTTTTTTTTTTTAATGTTAAAAATTTGACACACAAGACAAACATACGAGTGATTCATTTTTTTACATTTTATCAACCCTTTGTGGATTATTTAAAGTGAAAACATTGTAGATGGTAAGAAATTTTTTTTTTGGCAAGTGAATATTTCATTAACAATTTTTTGACGATGACAATAATTTTGAAGGACAAAATGCATTAAATAAAGTGTCTTTTTTATGGCTTATCAACCTTTTGCAGTTTATTTAAAGCCAGAAATATCTTTTAGATTGCATGAACTTTGTGGAGATAATGATAGATTTACTGATAGAAATCCTACTAATCCACACCTGGGAGAAGACAGATTCATACCTTTCCCAATACACATATTTAAATGTAACAAACCCAATATGAATTTGAACTCAGCTCTCTGCACATTACATCATATCAGAGAGAGAGTGAGAGAGAGCACAAGAGAGACACACACACACACACACAAATGTATACATTTTAGAAGCTGATACATTAAAAAACAAAAAAAAGAAGTAGAGTTGTTTACTTGTAACAATCCCTTGATTTCTGAAGCCAACAATTCCTCATTTTCTTCATCATGACACACATATGAATTCCAGCCCAACCTCCGCCGTCGTTTTTTTATTTGCTGTGAAGCCTGTCGCCAAGACTTGCAGACTCTAAAAGAACAAATCAAAAAATTCTAGAAAAAAAAAAAAAAAAAAATTCTATCTATTTTCAAAAAACAACGAAAACATAAAATCAATGTTCAAAATACACAGTTTATTTTTCTAACACAGGAACCCCACTTGTTTTAGGATAGTGTTAAAAATGGTTTAGTTCCATCCACATTGTCTCAGGTATCAAGACATACCAAATTCTTTCCTCACTGGTTGGGTCATCAACATTGGTAGCTTGTTAGTGGTTAAGGGTTAAATGCAGATGGAGGAGGGGAGGAATAATTGTACAAAGGAAAACAATCAACCATTAGTCAAGCTTGATACGATGAGCAAGGTTTATTCAAATCAAGACAAGATAAAGAACAAAATTTATTCTTCTCTATTTTCAAATAAATGCAAATCATTGTCCCTGAAAATAACAATGGCCCAGTGGATAGAAGTATTGGTTGATTGACCCAAGAGTTGTAAGTTTAATCCCTGGCTTTAGTGGAGCGAACAAAATCTTAGAGAGTTATGAGTTGGAATTAACTAAAACAGATATCAAAAGGCATGGCACATTGAATTAGAACAATCTAACCTCCGTGGACTAAAAGGGTTGAGTTTAAAATTCCCATGAATATCACCTGAAGAAAGTCGGAGCATACAACAGTTGAAACGTCATGAATGTGACAATAAAGATGAGGACAACACTGAGCAATGAAAATAATGTAAACAGTTAAAATACCTCATTTCAGAAATATAGATGTTAAAACAAGTTTTGTTTTAGAAATATTTTACCTTTCATACAATAAAACATTTTTTTTTTATCTATTTTTTGAGTTTGCTCGATAGAGAATAAAAAATTGTTTTGTTTTTCTTTTAAAAGAAAAAGATAAATTCACGAGGCACTTTAGGAGATGGTGAAAGTAAGAAGTTGGAGAGAGGTACAGACACATGGCTTGTTCAGTTGTTAAAAATCTCCGAGACAAAATGTTCAGATTCTTCTATAAGCTCAGACTGGCACACAGAAACATGAGTTTAGACAAAGACTTCTTACTAGCTGAACTATTTTTAATTCTATTTTATATTCTCATCAAAAGTTAAGTGTGATCCACTTGCAGACGCAGACACATTTTTGCTCACTTGTATTCAAGCTGCGGAATTGTCAGCTTCTTTCCTATCTCTCATTCACTTATTTTCAATACAATGTCATGGTAGTGCCAATGAAATGGATCTCCAGCATTCATAAAGTGTCTGAAACAGAAAAGTCAGTGTTTAACAAATAGAACCAAGTTCAGTCAGTTAAGTGCTATACGTGATACACGCTTTTGGCAATTGTGTCTCGAAAGAGATATGACTGACTGGGCAGAAGATTATCCCACAGTAGGTTGCCATTGCTTTCTGTGGTAGACTGTTGAATTATATTATTATATTAATAAGTAGTAATTAGTGGGGGATTGGTTTATTACTTCATGACAATAGAAAACCAATCCCCCACTTTATGCCCAGCAAAAGTTAATTGTCTTTCCAACTATTTAGTCAGTTAAGTGTCATACGTGATACACCATTTGGGTGATAATATCTCGAAAGAAACATGACTGACTGGGCAGAAGATTATCCCGCAGTAAGTTGCCATTGCTTTTTGCAGGAGACTGGTTGCCAGCCAAGGCGATAGAACCCAATCTCTTCAATTATTTCACCCATAACTGGGAGGAAAAGACAGATTAATACCTTTCCCAAGGGTATTTGCGCGTAAGTGAATGCAATAAATTCAAGTGGAATTTGAACTCGGTTCCTCTATTTCTCCTTCCAAGCCGATATCCAATGCACTACAACGCACATATGAACCAGTACTCAACTTATTGAGGAATTATTCTTATATTTTTTTATGTCTGTTAGAAAGGCTACCAGGAATCCAAAAGATGATATTGTAGAGATGCAAGGAGCGATTATCTCGCTTTGGTTTGAATAAAGTCATGAGGGTCACATAGCAACAGTAAGTGACATTAACTGATGGAATGTCAAATGCCAGCTGCTATTTATGACATCCTGAGGTACGATAGGTCTGTCCATGACAGTTGCTATATAGGCAACAGACATGATAGCTAATGGCAGTTAAGAGTGCAGAAGAAACTATGTGGTCTCACCAGACATATAGAGGACACCACTGGCCTGTCAATTTTCCAATTGAGAAATATTGCAAGACTCTTGCTTTTTATCTTTTTCCCAATGTTTCTTGCATACATGTTATATTTTCTCTATGAGGAACAAGTTATTTACAAGTATGTATATATCAGTATAAAAAATCTGTTTCAAAATTTTATCAGTCAGTCAAGTGCCGTACATGATACATGCTTGGACAATTACGTCTCGAAAGAATATTTTCCCACAGTAGGTTGCCAACCAAGGTTATAGAACCCAATCTGTCCTATTTAACCCATAACTTACAGGAAATGAGACAGATTAATACCTTTCCCAAGGGTATTGGCACGTAAAAGAATGCAATGAATTCAACTAGAATTTGAACTCAGCTCTCCGATTTCTCATTCTGAGCCGATATCTATTGCACCACAACACACACCTGAATGTTATAATCTTCCTAAAACCAGACTTTCTGATTCATGTGACACAAATTTCCACCACTGGCTGGGTGTGAACACTGAAACCCAAGGCTGAACTAAAAACTTTGTTAACTGCACATAGCTTCTGTTTCACTACACACTCAAAGAAAAATACAATCTAGAATTTTCACCAATAGCAACCACTTCCATCTAAAGAAACAAAGAAAAATTGAAGCCAATTCTGAGCTTAAGAAAAAGATACAAGAACCGATTAAAGACTTCTTTGGTAGTTGGTCAGCAGACCAGCCATGATCTACAACGCTCGTTAACAGCAATCTCCCATCTTCAATGACACTCGCTAAAGGCCGTCACCTCAATGATTCACAACTACCACTCTACAATCACTCTACCACTGTACAAATGAGTTTTTATGATTCTTAGCTTTTTGTTTCAACAACAAACATTTACACCGATTTACCAGTTGTATTATTTTTTACGTTAATGTAATTATTTCCTAAAGCTTTGTTGTTTCTTCTTTGTTCTGCCACCATGCTTGTAGGTAAGAAATTAATTAGAATCAACTCTCTTCACTTTTACAAAAATTCACAACAATGTTTTCCCAAATAGAAAAAGGATTGACCATCTGCTTAAATAAAAAGTCGGGACCAGATTTCACAAGTAGGTTTTAAAATGATTTTTGATTATGTGCAAGAAGAAAAAGGACTTCACAAGTAAGTGCGAAAAATCTAGATTACAATAAAAGGACATCATCAGTGTCAGTCAGGCAGAGAGTCAGAGATGGGAGCTGCGAGACGAAACAACTAAAATGTAACTTCAACTTAAAATCAACCTGGAGATAAGGTCAGGTCGCACCTTGTTCTCTTTCTTCTTATCTCTTTCAACAATTACTACTAGGAACATTTTGTACGAACGCTACCCTTAACCTATTAATGTTTCTAATTGCACATAACTCCTACAACTTATGTTAGCCTTTCCCTTTAATAAATTTCTATTTTAACATTCAAAATGTATATTTTATTATTCCACTCTTCTACACTAATCCACACATTCCAACTGACAACCAACCTTCTGATGAAAACTTACTGATGATAAATCTGCATAAAACTTCTAAGCTTTAGGGTGTTTGGTTAAGGCCGAATCAAAGAAACATTAACCATCTCCCTACGCTACATGCTTAATATAACAAGAACAATGCTTGTATATCATTCCCTTCTTTCAGCTTTCCAATTCTGTCTATGTATTAAGGTGTTACTATATTGTAGATTGATAATGACTATAATGGGAGACTGAAAACTGCGAATATTGTTTCTTCAATAGCCACCCCCCCTTAATATCTAATTCTCTTTCATGAATATCTTTCACAATTTTTTTAGGATACATATTAATGGATATAAAATAAACAAAAATGTATTTTTTGTTACCCTCGATTAACTTATAGACCTTTGACATTCTGGGGGTGGGGAAAATAAAGAAGAACAAATAACAATGTCCTTTTAAATATTTGTTTCATAGATTTTTTTGATCACCAATGTCAAGTATAATTAACAAAAATGAATACACTGACCTAGCATTAGATAACAAAATCATGCAGAGACTGAAGTATTAAAAATAAAGTATTGATGATCAGGAAATATAATTAAATAGTATGTTAAGCAATCTCATTAGTCAACAATACACATTCTTCAGAAATATAGATCCAGTACAATGCATTAAACATTCTTAGCATTTAACAAGCAAACACTTGTCTCAGACACACTTGGGCATGCACCCTCTCTCTCTCTCTCTCTATATATATATATATATATATAGATAGATAGATAGATAGATAGAGAGGTGGGGGTTATGGGTATTTTTTATGTGCACGTAAAACTAAAAGTAATGGTCACTTAAAAAAAAAATGGTTGCATGAAAAATAAAGCCGTATATAAATAGACAAAGTTGTAACGTTCTATGTCAGCAGTTTGACTATTTACTAACATAGTAAACAGATTATCGGCTGGTTAAGAACTTTTTTTATTCTAATTAAAAATATAAAACCTTTTTTATTTTTTATTCCTGTCATTAAAAGATGCAAACTTCATTCAAGGGAGACAACTGAGGTTTCAGGTCTTGTAGGAATTTCCGGTTTTAGTTGGCCTAAATTTTCTTTTCTTTACGAATTTTTGTTTTGATCAAATTTATATATATTTTTTTTTTTAAGATTAAGTTAACATCAACTTAATACAGATTAATAATAATCCAACGATAAGTGGCAAAAAGACATAAAAAACATGTTTAGTAAAATTAAAATATTTACTCAACTGGAATTAAATATCTGGATGAGAAAATATTATAAGCTTTTTCTTCGACACTGCACAATATTTTGCAGATTTTCTCAATAATATTACTATTTAAATTAAAAACTGACAAATAAATAATATGGAACAATTCGTTTATTAGGAATTTTGAAAAAAATCACATTTTTAGTCTCAGTCTGTGAGACTGACGAAGGTTACTGTGTATAAAAACATGAAAAACTGTGGTCTACTTCAAGGACATTTTTAAATGCCACATCCATCCAGGATGTAGGCGATCGTTTGTTTTTATTATTATCTTTTTTTATACATCTGTAAATTGTCAAGACATTTTGGAAAAGATAGTGGAGTGGCTTACTCTCTATTGCCTTCTCTATGATTTTCAATTCATAGTTGTCCTTCGTCAGACTCACTTAACTTAATCATTGTGATTTAAACAGCGTGGCTTGAAAAGTGATTCGTTCTACTTACAAATAAAAATTAGACTGTCTTTTACATTTTTAAATGTTAACAAATTACATCATAGAAATTATTTTTTTTTAAATCCTTCCATGAATCGTAAATTAAAAAATATATAGCCCTTTTTTATTTCAATACAATTTTTATTTTTAATTTACTCATTTTGATTTTTAAACTACCACAAAAAAGAAGTACTTTTTTAATGTGATTTTAAATACAATGCTTTTGTTTTTGTTCTGATTTTTCTAATTTGTGGAACAAATTATCCCTTCAATATTATTAACATTATAGAAATTAACAACATAAAATTTCAAAAAGGTATTTCTTTAGGTTTTATGATGATCGAAAGAGTTTAAACAATTTTTTAGTTTCCATACGATGAGGAATGAAGAAAAGTTTTCGACCCAACCTATTTCCTGAAATCAGAACAAAAATGTAACCTCTAACCTTCAAGAGAAAAAAAATAAGATACTCCATGTATATTAACAATAATCAAATATTTCAATGAAAAGACTAAATCTGAAAGTAAAGTTTCATTATAGAAAAATTACTCTAAAAATGGCGGGTTGTGGGTGACCTCGTCTCTGTGATACAGCCAGTGAGTGGAAAACTTTTTGCCTCTACCTACACGCCTACATGTTTTTGTTGTCATAGTTTATTTACAATGAAGTATTATTATTTAAATTTAATAATTAAATAAGATATTATAATAACAATGAAATATTGCTATGTTTCATGTTATCGTGATTCTAAAATCACAATGAAAATTTTTTTTTTCATATAAAAACAAAAAAAAAATGACTTATTGACACTATTTTAGGCTTAGCCTATTTGGTGACGAAGATGGTTGCATTTTAGCCTAGAAGCGTTAGAGGTTAGGGTTCAAGTAAAGCCAGGAATATGATGATTGATTCTCAACAAGTGTATTAGTCTGGCTGCCCAACAGAAAAGTTTTGATTTGAATTTAAATGATATGTGGTACTGGTTTATTTAGAGTATTTATATAAGTTTAATTAAGAAAAAAAATACCTCATTATAAAAGAAACAGGTTTTGGTTTGCATAATACGTGAGGTTGTGTATTTCTCAACAGATTGCTGATTTGTTTTTTTACTACTTATCAACCTTATGTGAATTATTCAATTGTAGGAGGGTTGATGACAGTACCCAGTATTTCTAATCAGGACCACGACCTTCGTTATATAAAGAAGGTCGTGTCAGTACCGCCAGCTAAGCACTGACTTAGGCTAGGCTTGAAGCTGCTTCACTTTGGTGACAGAACAAGAATGGGTGTTTTCAGCATGATTTGACTGTAGACTTCCCAACAGGTTCTTAGGAAATAAAATTTAAAAAATAATAAGCCAAAATCTCAAATGCTAATTTTCAAGATATGCAAGGCAGCTCAATTTTCATATCATGCCTCCTGATACTATCATACAAACGCTGATGTCCCTTAAGGCTCTATTCTAGGTCTTACGCAATTCCAGATCTTCATTAACGATCTCCCCGATGTAATTAGATCCCAGGTAGGCACATACACTGATGACATCACTGTTTACTCACCACAATCAAAAATCTGCCGAGGCTGACAAAGCGAACATTGCCGCTGAACTTGAAAAGGACCTCTAATCTGTGGCGGACTGGAGTAAGAAATGGCTTGTGATTTTTAATACTTCCAAAACGAAGCTGCTATCTGTTAACAATCACAGACAATCGCTCCTACCCACCATTAGCATGGATCAGGCTAGTCTCCCTGAAAGCAAAACACTGCGCCTCCTCAGGTTAACTCTTTCAACAGACCTCAAGTGGCATGACTATATTGAATCCATAGCTAAATCCGCTGCTAAGAAGATCTCACTGTGTAGGGTCAGAAAGTTTTTCCCATCTGAATCCATCCTGCACATATATAAATCTACCATCCACCTGTGTATTGAATACTGCTGCCACATCTGGTCGGGATGCTCCTGCTATTCTCCTCGGGGTTCTTGACAAAATCTAACAGAGAATCTGCAATGTGATTGATCCGACTTGGCAGCTCAGATGCAGTCACTTTCTCACCAGTGTAATGTGACTTTTTTATACCTCTTCTACAAATACTTTCACGGCTTGTGCTCTGATGAAGTTAGCTCACTGGTGCTTCTTATATATGAATTTACTCAAGCTACTAGACTAGCAACTAGTCACCCTTTTACAGTGAAACCAATAAACTAATCGCAACTTCTTTTCTTGCTTGTGGAATTTAAATGTAAGGTCAATAGTCATCTCCTGTCTCTATGACTCATATCCTTTCCCCTCATGCTCTTTTCTCCATCCACTCCACTCCCATCACACTGGTATTTCATCCTGCTATTACCCTCCTCCTGACATCTCCTATAACCTGTCCCTCTTTCTCACCACTTTCCTTCTATGTAAATCCCTGTGGACCAGTGGTGGTAAGGTTGTCTTGCTTGGGATGAATTAAAAAAAAAATGCTAAATTGATTTATTCTGTATTAAGTTTTTATTTTTTATTTTACACACACACGTATGTGCGAATTAATAAATATACATATGAGGATACACACATATACAATATTATTCAGGTTCAATGTAATATATAAAACAGTGCTCAATGTAATATAATAAGTTTTACCAGAATGCAACAGAAACATTTCCTTCTTAAAAATTGATTTTACATAAATGCTGAACTCATTCTCTTCACTAACAACAACAACAACTGGAGGATAAAGGCACCCATCTTCTCTCCTCAGCATAACTCTTAAGATGTCAATTTTAAAGTGATGACAAATTTCAGGGCAGAAAATAGCTTTATTTGAATTCAGCTATTAGAGCAATCAACAAAACAGTCCTTTATTTTTAAAAATTACAGATCAGATTCAAAATGTATAACAAGTTATTTTTAAAAATTTGATTTTTAATGCTGAATATATCAATTCATTATTTCTCCCTATTAAGAAAGAATAACCCGATTGATAAAACATAATCAACATAAAACTGCGTTTATTTGATGACATAATTTTAATATCTAACATTTGCTCACACACATACACATACACAAAATATTTTCTATTTCTAAATATTTTTCATAATCTCAAACCCACATATCTTTTTTAATTTGTTTTTTTTTTTTTTGCAAGACTTTACAGTTTGGACTAAAGAGATAACACTTTTGAAATCAAATACTTTAATGTCAGTTAAAAAGAAAAAAATGTATTACTTCTGTGGCTTTACACTGACATTTTGCTGCATTGTTATAACCATATATATATATATATATATATATATATATATATATATATATATATATATATAATTCCAGGTGAAGAAGACTCAAGGTTTTATTACTTTGAGTGCCCGGCATTTATTTTATTATGAACAGTGCTTAGTATAATAAATATTATAGAGTTTAATATAATCATATAGTTATGAATTAATTGTACATTGCAATCTGTACAATCAACATCAAACATTGCCTGATAAAGAGAATCTATCTCGAAAAATAGAAATTTCCGTGTGACAATGTACAATTAATTCATAACTAGATAATTATATATTATTACAGTCATATCACATTGAATACACCGGTTCTCGCTTGATCACTGAAGTTAAGCAATGTTGAGCCTGGTCAGTACTTAGATGGGTGACCGCTTGGGAATACTAGGTGCTGTAGGCGTTTATTGACGGATATGCGTTGTGGTGCAGTAAATGTCAGTTTTGAAAGGGAAATTGGTGAACCAAGTTTCAATTTCAGTCAAACACTCTGCATTCACTTGCACACTGGTACCATTGGGAAAGGTATTAATCCGTCCATTCATTCCAGTTATGGGTTAAATAACTAAAGTCTGTTGTTCATGCAATCTGTGGCAAACTTCTGCACCGGTTGTTTGTTATCAGCAGTTCCAAGAAGTGTGGATGGTGCTACACAAGCCCAGTCTAACTGAATTAGACACTCATACGTCGAAATTGAAGGGAGAGTCCATAATATATATATATATATATATATATATATATATATATATGTACACGTGTTAAATTGTAATGATGCTTACTACCAAAATTGTTGGGTTTTTTCAGAAGTTTACTAGTAGAAAGACATTTTCAGGCAGCAAATTTTTTTCTTATGAAGTGCTTGATATCAAGATAGGAATAGAGCATTAATAAAATTTATACGGAAAGTTTTCACTTAGCTAATTAGGTATACACTTCAGTATGCTTAAAAGGGGTCAACACAAAACGCAATTAACCACCAACAAATCCTACACCAGTTAAGCAAGAACATTCATCAGCAAAATGAATCAATTGCACACAAAGGTATCAAGTTATACAAAACTTCATATAAATATGAAAAATATGGGAAATAGCAGCAGAAAAATAAAAAAATGAAGACATAACAATGCCTTCACGAAACATCGAAGTTGGCATGACTGAAATAGCACTGCTCAGATAAGGGACAAACTTCTCCACATTTACTCCTTTACAAACCGTAATCTAAAATTTTAGGTTTCCCTTTCCCAAAGATTTTGGAAATCAAGGAAGAGCGACTCAACCCCATAGTGAGTTGTCCAGCACCACCAATAACCTTTATGACAGATGCAATCTATGTTTAATTGAAAAAATTAAAATAATATTCTAAACAAAATCTATTTTTAAACTTACGAAAGGAATTCACAAGCAAATGTTGTCATAAATCCAAATTTTTGAATTTTAAATTTACGTATTAACCCCACTAAATATAATTCAGATTTAAATTTTCCATTTCAACGGCCATTTTCTTTCCTTTTCATTTATTGCAACAATCATATACGTTAACTTCTTTTTGGCCTTTACCTTTTCTAGTCTTATTGTTTGACATTAGTCGACACCTTAATTTCTCTTTCATTTTACTAATCTATTATTCACTTCTCCTAATACGATTAGATAATTTTCTCTTTGACCCCTTTACTACTGAACAATTAAAAGTTTTACAATTGTATTGAACACTTTAATACAAATGTGTACTAGTCCAATGATCAAAAACTAAGTATTAAACAATCAATATATATATATAAACATTAACATTTAGTACAGCAATAAGTTATATCTTACCATAATTTAATTTTTTTCATAATTTTAAATTACCTTAGTTTAGGGTTTATTTTTTTTCTCTTATCAACAATATAACGTGAGATATATATATATTTTTAATTCAGATACTTTAATCCAAGTGAAAAAAGCAGGAAGGTAAATTCCAAAAACCCGATCCTAATTAATATTAAAAATTTTATTTTAATATTAAAAAATGATACAGGAAGAGAGCTCCATGTAATAAAATATTCAGTTGCTGAGGTGATGTGTTATCCCCCGTGGGGATTTTCACATCAAAATGGTCATTCAACATCATTGAATTAATCCTTTTTTAATATATATATATATATATATACACTATTATTTTTATAGATCATAAATTAATTTCTATTATTTGTCTAATTAGACATTTTTTTTTTTACAACTGAATAGTTAGGTTTTGACAACTGCTTGAATTTATATTAAAATTTTCTAAATTTTAATTTTTTCTTTATTAGTAATTTTTTTTTCTTTAGGTATATTATTCATTTATATTAGATATCATTTACTTATATTAATAATTCATTTCTTTCCTTTATATTCCTGAAGTAAATTTTAAATAATTTTCATCTTGACAATAATCCTGCCCTGTTTTATTTTGAAACAGTTAAAAATTTGAAAAAGCCTAGCAAAGCTCACTATCTTTTATTTTTATCTTTTTCAATGTTTCTATCTCCCCCAACACCCCTGGTCTGCGTATCCTGCAAATCTAACATACCTTTCTTTCGTTCTTTCTTTCTTTGCCCTTTTCTTCTCTCTTCTTGCTTCCCTTCCTTTCTTTCACCACACTCTTCCTTTTACACTTACCTTCTGGTTTCATTACCCACACACCCTCAAAAACATTTTTGAATGTTCCATAATATTAAAGATCACCAACAGTAGCAAATCTACCCCCACCTTCCTGCCCCACATTTCCTCCTCTCCCCTACACTTTTCCAGGATTACTTCAGGTTTCTTTTAACACACACTTTTTTAAAATTAAAAATCTCCGATGAAGCAAATTGAATTCACAGAAATGAACATAAATTTTGAATCTTTTATATATAAATACATATTTCAATGAAATTACTGAATGTTCTATCTCTATCCTCTGACATCAATTTAAATTGACTTTTTTTTTTCAGTATATTCAAGTTATAATTTTAGTTTAAAAAAAAAAAATTTACACTGAAATATTAAAAAATGTTCAAGTTTTCATCTAGAATCAAGACAACCCAAACTGTAAACAAAACTTCATGAAATATCAATAATTCCCTAATCAATGGCTGTTTATGCTAAACAATTTGTGATATTTCCTCACACTTCCCGACTGTGGAATTCTCTTCCAAACAATTGCTTCCCGGACGGGTACAATCTCCAGGAGTTTAAATGTAAGGTCAATAGACACCTCCTAACACACTAACCTGCTCCCATTCTATCAAACACTCTTCCCATCTGCCCAACCCTCATCCTCGCTATCCTTACTCATCTGTCACCTTCCTCCTGACATTCCCTATGTCTAACTACTCCTCTTTACCTTCCCCTATGTAGCCCCATACGCAATAGTGGCAGTGGAATGCCTTGCTTGGGGTGAGATGATTAAAAAAAAAAATATTAATGTTTGTCCTCAACCATCAAGGCTCCATAAAATCTGTCAAATCTTTTACATACCTAGGGAGCAAAATAAATTCTACTGAAAAGAACGTGAAAATTCACATAAAGCCTGGGTCACCTTGAATAAAATGGATGTAATCTGGAAATCAGATCTATCGGACAATCTCAAGCTGAGATTATTCTATACCACTATAAAGGCAGTGTTAACGTCTGGACATTAACAAAATTTCTATTGTTTACGCTTGATGGAACCTACAACTGAGACACAGAACTATAATTACCATCTCTTGGAAACAACATCCAATTAAATCCAACAGCTCTATTGACCCATTCTTGATATTTCTACAATTTTACACGAATGAAGAATGTACTTTATAGGACAACTGGTGAGCAAAAAAAAAAACTTGAGTCATCTACTGCTCTCAACATCTAGCGTTGGTACAAGATGGGTTGGTCACCCAACAAGCACCTACATTGAACAATCCTAATGACCTTCCAAATTTGATGCAGGGCTATGATTGTTGGCATTCTAGATCCATGAATGTCCAAGCTAGTTTGATTGAATAAAAAATGCGAGGCAATTTCCTCACAGATAAAGAAGGGACTTGGGGCAACAGAAGAATGCTGAGAATACCATAGACCAAACATATGAGCAATGAGGAAGCTTTAAGGAAGATAAAAAAGAGATGTATACTTATAAAAGAGAGTTGAAATTTCTGAGATAAATAATGAGGAAAGAAGGGTTGGAAAATTTGACACTCAAAGGACAAGTTGAAAGCAAAGACAAAGAAATAGTGAATAATCTACCCAAAAAAATTAGGGTAAATAAATGGTAGAAAAAAAAAGATGTGGGAAGAATGATTGCAAAAAAAAAAAAACAAAAAAAAAACCCTTACTAAAAGGTACAAGAAAAAGAAAGTTGTGGAGAGCCATGATCACCCACATTTAAATAGACACAGCACACAGAAGCAGCAGCAAAACAAACACTATATATATTTATTATAAATTACAGTTTAGAACATGTACAAATTTTTATCCACTACAAAGTGTACATTTTGTTTCGACATTGAAATGACTGTCTCCTCAGGTAGTGTGGAAAGGAATGGAAAGCCTCTTTTCTCATATTTGGCGAGTTGTGTGTCGGATGTAGGTGGGGTTAGTGACATTGTCATTTCAAAGTCAAAACAAAATGTACCCTTTGTAGTGGATAAAAATTTGTACATGTTCTAAACTATAATTTACTAGCAGTATAGCCCGGCATTGCTCGGGTATAATGAAAGCTTTAAAACTAATCCATGGTCCTGGAGCTCAGACTCTTTGGACGTTGGCACGAAAGACTAAAAAGCAATAGTTATTTCTAGTTAAAGCGAAACCATGAACTGAAAAAAAAAAAAATGAATGGATGTAAGTCAAATTTTGATTTCCTGGTAACGATATCAAATAAGTTTTTTTCATCGTAAACTGAATTTTGAAGGCTAAATAAGTCCTCTGAGTAAATGGTATCATGGCTGAGACTAAGAACTACAATTATACCTACTTGGAGCAAAAACCAAAATAAAAGGGCTGAAAAAAAAAAAAAAAAAAAAGAAAAAAAAATACAGACATACAGGCAGATAAACAGACACACACAAACATCTTGCCTTTTATATATATATATATATATATATATATATATATATATAAAATCGATTTTCTGCACTATTGTAAGAACTGCAACCTTGAAACTTCTGAACATCGTTTCTTATGTCTTTGTTGATGAGTGTATCAAATTTGATTAAAATCGGACCACTCCTTCTATAACCCGATTTTTTCGACTATTGATATTTATCAGGGTACCTTGACACAAAACCTAGCTAAGAACACTCGCAGATGCTTATAGTACAACTGTGTACATTTTCAAGAAAATCGGTTCAGCCGTTTCGGAGTCTATAGGTAACGGACACACACACAAAGTTCCATTTATAAATAAGTTTAGATTTAGATAATAAATATTAACAGCTCTGTATTATATATCAAGCACTGCTTTAAATTAATGTTTTGAATATTGCAAATTTTTCTTCGTTCCTTATTCACTGATATATATATATATATATATATATATATATATAAGACATTTACTTAAACTGAAGCCAGGAGGGCATGGGTTAAAACAAAATTACCTCTTCTACTGAGTGTATGGTTTATGGAATTAAAAGTGTGTACATTAAGTAATTTGTATTCAAGATAAGTTTTATTTGCTGCATAAATTAACTGAGATTTCACCATTTTTTATTTTTAACTAAGTTTAAAGTATGATGAATAAGGATGGTTTAACAATAGCAATAACACAATTACAGCATTTGAATCAGTTCAACATGTGTTATTTAGAATTTTAAAAGTTTTAAGAACATATTAACTTATTCTATACAAAAAGACTAAATTTACTTAACAGTTTTCATGCGATTTTTTTTAACTAGCAGTTTTAACTCATTGTTTTTAAACTTATTTACAATCAAATAAGATTTAAACTAAGTTTTAAAAAACATTTTTATCCCCCCCCCATCACTTTCTTGTCAAACTGGTGTTGAAAACAGAAATGAATTCAAGTCAAGGAAATATGAAAAACAAAGTTAAATTTTCCTGAATTTTCCTTTAAGTTTATTTTTATCTCTAAATGGTTGACTTTTATCAATATCAAAAGAGGCCAGAATTGTCAGTTATTTAAAGAAAAACCACATAATCATGTAGTTTGTGTGTGTGCGCGCGTTTGCATATATTTCTTTACAAATGACTGACAAGGAACTACTGCTAAATTTTCTATTGTATTTTTCTTGGATGGGAAGAGAATGTTTTGTGACATTTTAGTGTCAGAAATTGCCCAAACGATTGTCCATTCCAAGTATTTTTGGCATATCTAAACCATTTTCAAAGTCTGTTATTGTAAACAGTGTGTAAATTGCTCCTAAGTACACATATCTTTAATGTCTGAACACAGCCAGTACATTTTGGCTGTGTTTGTAGTCGATGTTTGTTTTTAATGATAGAGGCTTCATTTATTTTTAAATGCTTTTTTCAGTTGGAGGAATGTTTCATATTTATGTTCTCAACTCCTATGTTAACAGGTTTTCTGTACTGGTTTCAATGGTCTTTTAGGGAGATGTAGTCAGCCATCTTAAGTAATTGGTGGTATGTCTGACAATTATTTCTTAATTCTTTTTGTTGGAACACAATTTCATATAGGGCATTTTAATTTATAAATAAAGTTTTTTATGTAAGGGGTGTGTGTATGTGTGCCTATATATATATATATATATATATATATATATATAGTGTATTTAGGCAGCAAATTTTCTTTTAAACATGTCAGATTAAATGAACTGCAAACACTATGTTTACTTATTTTTTAATAAAATCCGTTCATACTCACATTAGAACGTGAAAATTATCCAAAATGAAATTTTTTTATTTGTTGTAATGTCATGGTCATGCACGTGTTAAAGCATGAAAAAACTGTTCTTTTTACAAACATTTTAGAACATTACTACAATATTCATAGCTGATTCTATTAATTGATGGTTTAAGTGTTTTAATGAATATTGCCTCGTGAATTTGTAGTTTGCTTTTGTTGTTTTCTTGGTGTAGGATAGATGTATTATCAATCATTATTTTTTTATATTGTGAATGTAGACAGGAATGTTGTTGTAGATGTCTACAAATGAACACTAGCAATTTTTCAACTGTTATATTTGAAGCAGAAAAAAAATGTACAGTAATTTTTAGCAACACAGTTTTCCGGTTACATTTGTTACCATAACTCACACTCCTGAAGATGACCTCGGAAAGAGGTTGAAAGTACTTGGGTATCTTAGGAAATTAATGAAAATAACATGTCAACATTACAGCTCATTTCTGACATCTTTTGATTGCAATACGCGAAAGATTATCCATGAGTATGAACGGATTTTATTAAAAATAAGCAAACATATTGTTTGCAATTTACTTAATCTGGCATACATATATATATATATGTCAGATTTTCTTTGAAGTGTAAAGTTCCAACAATTCAGTTCCTAAAAGTGAACAGTTAGACGACCCACACATAGGAATTGATATTAGTGATGCAGGTTTGTGAAGATTTTTTTTTTTAGAACAATGTACAGAACTGTCACTTTAGAGTGTGTTGTGAGGTCACCAAACAGCATTTGGAATTCAGAGTTGTTGTTCTCCCTAACTAGTTGCCAACCAAGGTAGAAAGAGCCCAGTCTGCCCTACTATTTAACTCATAGCTGGGGGCAGAGAAAAGATGGTCTCATACCTCTCCTAAGCACATAAGCAAATATAACAAATAGACTGGAATTCAAAGTCAGCTCTGATTTCTTAATCCAAGCTATTAATTGTCACTCTTTCAGAGAATTTTAACGTTGGTAAGCTTTTTTTTTTTTTTACTCGGTCATCGCCTACAAATTCATTCATTGCACAATATAACCAGGACGAATATGCCATGAGGAAAAACATTATTAAACACCAGATTTCTGCTATAAATCCTGAAAAATATGTAAAGGGTTATAACAGAAAATGGAAAAAACACTAACCTTGTTGTTACTAAACAAAATAAACCCAGTGACTTTAAAACTTTACTAATGATAACCAAAAAGTGTACTAATTTCAATGCCCAGTACAGACTATATAAACTCTTATCCAGATAGTTTTAAAAAAATCAAACAAAACTGAAAAAGAAAAAAAGAGACCTGAAAGCAAAATTACCTAATCAGTAAAAAATGCTCAACGCCTACATTACATAGACCGAGTAAAAAAAAAAAAGCTTACCAACGTTAAAATTCTCTGAAAGTGTGACTCTCCTAGTCATAACCCGAGTTTTACATAAACAATCTTCGGACAACTTACACACACACGGTTTTAGGTTTTCCTATACAAACAACATTCAGTTAAAGCCTAAGCGTTTGATCATTCGCACAAATTCTACATAATTTCTGTCGAGAAAAGAAAATAAGAACACAAAAAATTAAAATAACCGCAGTATAATTCTTGTCAGTCTTTTTACTCTCTTTTTTAATGAAACTTGTATAAATAAGAAAAACATAAGAAAAGGAGGGATTGCTTCTCGTTGCTTCGTCTACTAACGCTCGAAGAATGACGATAAAAAAGCATCAGAAATTAAGATGAAAATTACGAGTAAAAAAAAAATCTTTAATTTAAAATAAAATTATATTTTTCTTCGATTAAAAAAATATATTTAGTTAAGTTTTTTAGAGTTGAATAAATAAAAATGATATCGACTTGTTATGCAAATGAGGGTAAAAAATAAATAAATCGTTAATTAATTGAAAATAAAAAAAAGACTGAAGGTTGCAACAACGGACGAATTTGTTTTGTTTTTTTCCAAATTAAAAGGAAAAAAAAGTAGCATCTTTCTTTAGGGTTTTACTTTTGTTTGATTGTTTTAATAATCTTCTCATTTTAAACAAGAAATTGTCTTAGTTAACTAAGAAAAAAATGTAAATATTTTTTAATTTCCTGGTGCTTAAAAACGAAATGCAAACTATGCTTCTTCCACAACATTGTTTGATTGGAGAAGATTTTATAGCACAGATTCAAATAGAAGGAAGATTATGTTGCGTCAACAGCCAAGTGGGGAGGCCCTGTCGAACCGTACCGGTTTTGAAAATCACAATTCTGGGCTTCTATCTGGACTCGAAAACTGACCGTTAGCGCTGTTAGCAAGTCGACCGAACACAAAAATGTCATTTTAAAAAAAAGAAAGTTTTGTTTTTGTTACAGTTGTTAATATTGGGAATATACAATTGGGAAATTCAAACGTTTAAAACGAAAAGATGATAGAATTGTCTTTTTGAAATTAAACAAAACAAAAAAAAAATACTGATGAGATGGGGAAACTGTTTAAAAAGAAACTGTAAACACAATTATTGTCACAAATGTCATTTAAAACTGAAACTAAGAAATTAAAATAATCATCAGAAAAATTAAAAACATTGATTGAACAAGGGAGAAGAAATATTTGTTAGGTCACGTGTTTACTTTATCGTAATCGGTGTCAAAGACAAGCAGGGACGTTTTTTGTTTGTTTCGTTGACATTTTTTCTGTGAATATTTTTTATTTAAAAAAAAATATCATTAACTAATAATACTGTTCTGTTGCATAAAGTTTCTAGAACTGTATTCAATAAGGCAAAAAAAGCTTTTATGTCATAAAAATGTTATTGTCATTTATACTGTAAATTTTTAAATGTTTTTGGTGGATATTATTAAATAACAAACAAAACAAAAAAATCTAGGTGAACTTGAAAAACAAGAAAGAAAACACAAGTGTATTATTGTGTATATTTTTTAAATCCACATCACACACGCCATGAAAAGGGGGAAAACAATAAAAAAAATGCAGAGTTTATATTGAATCAAAAATAAAAACCAACTGCTACAAACCTTGCACAAGAATTTAGAGACTTTGCTGGCAAATAACTGAACACTTTCTTTGTTATTAAAGGAATTTTAGTTAGCACGTACGATGCCGCACTACACGTTTCAATAGCATCGACCATTTTCGGAACTCTTCAGTCATTGAGAGAATAAAAATTAAAAATTTAGTCCGCGAAACGAAAGCAATCCTTACAACATTAACTAACAAAAAAAAAATATTTATCCTTATTTATAAACGTGTCCTATCTGATCACAAAATTGCCGTTGATTGTATTGGCTTTCTTATTGATAGTTATTGTTAATATTTTAAGATGCTTGAAAATGAAATAGAAATTTTTAATTTAATCTTTCTTTTTGTTTTTTGAAAACGTGTTTTTGTTTTACTTTTTTTATGCTTCCTTGTTGTGTAAAAAAAAGGAAAAAAACAATTTTTAAAATTTTTATTTGCAATATTATAAGAGAATTATTATTAGGTTAGAACGTACAAAAAGTAACTTAAACTAATATTTAAGGACATTTTTCTACACTAAATAGTATCCAACCACATACAGTTGTTTTGTATATTTATGTTAGATTCCCCCACTGTCGAGGTTGACAAGAGTAGTAACCGCTCGTTTGTTGTAGTTGCTTGGGTAGTGATTTACTCCTAGGTCACCTTCACCTTCTCTTTTTTTCTGTCAGCCATAGTGATATCGAGGTGATTAGAGATTTTGTGAAAATTTCACATGATGGAAAAAGAGAAAAATATAAATGAGTTTATGTCGTCTCCAAGGGGATTAGTATGTAGTATCATTAGTAGTGTAGTATACATAAGCAGTGTAAGTCAGAATTTGAACTCAGTTTGCCACTTCTGTTCAGTCGCAAACAAACTTATCAACTGGTTATTCTGTCAAACAGTATTTACAATATTTTTTCTTATGAAAATAACTTCACCAACAAATAAATAATCTCATTTTTTTCTTTCTATAAAAAAAAATTTTAACTTTACTTTTCACTATTTTGAAAAGGTAGTTTTATACTACAAGTTTTTTTTCACATACATACATCGCCATGTCTTTTTGTTGAACAATGTTAGGGATTAACATAGGGTGGTTCATGCCTAACAAAGAATATTTCTTAAAGATTTGAGGCAAGGTTTTGCTCTTCCTGAGACTCAACTCAGACTCTGAAGTAGCAAAACCCACTTTAAACCTCAACTATGTGTTACATTCAGTGGCACATGGTTGAGAAATAGAGAATAAAAATAAAAATTGCCATCACTCTGCAACTGTTAGTGATGCTGGTATCGGTATGATTACCAATTCCCCCTCTCTCATGCAATAAGGAGGGTACAGTCAAGGGAAGTTGTTTCTTTGGGACTAAGAACCTGTCTGTATTTTGTCTATGGACAGACACACAAACTGTATTGCATGATGCCTGAAGATTGAGGCACAACTGAGAGATGATTGTTGGTTGGTTGGTTGGTTGGTTGTCAGGTCATTTATTGCCAACTAAATTTTACTTATTTATTGCTGGTAATACCTTTTTCTTTCAACAATTTTTTTTTTTTATAAGTTTTGTGTTTAGTAATACTTTTTTCTTTTCGAGTATCAAGATTCATTGGGATTTTGTTTTTAAGGGCAGGGTCCCCAAGTCCTACCCTGTTATTTAACCCATAACTGGAGGGAAGGGACGGATTAATACCTTTCCCAAGGGTACCAGTGCTTAAGTGAATGCAGGGTATTCAACTGGAATTCAAACTCAGCTCACCGATTTCTCTTTCCAAACTGATATCCACTGCACCACAACGCTTACAGCACCTGGCATTCCCAAGCAGTCACCCATCTAAGTACTGACCAGGCTCAACGTTGCTTAACTTCGGTGATCAAGCGAGAACCGGTGTATTCAATGTGATATGGTCGTAAGCCTAGAGATGATTGTACTACCCAACATGTGCCAAGTAAATAGATATGGGAAGTGGAACAAGAACAGTTTACCCTCATAGATTAAATAAAATGTTCAGTTCAGAATTCCCTGTAGGTTACCCAGATCTATATACACCTGAAGAAAGCTGGAAGCTGCAATAGCAAAAATAATATATATATATATATATATATATATATATATATATATAAGCATGCGGTGCTGATATAGAAGAATCCAAAGGAGTATCCTGAACATAAAGTGGTAGGATAACTCTTTAAGAGCGCTTTAAATATATATGTATATAAATACATATAGAGCAAATATGGGAAAAATTAAGGCAGACACGTTATTTCATGGTAAGTCGGAAGTTTAGGCTTATTTCAGGCAAACCATCATCAGCTTCCATCTTTATTGTACAGAAGATTTTACATGATTCATGGAGAATCTTCTGTACAATAAAGATGATGATGGTTTGCCTGAAATAGGCCTATATTTCCGATTTACCATGAAATAACTTGTCTGCCTTAATTTTATATATATATATATATAATAATAATATTTATTAATAAATTATAACATTGATATGTTATAATATCACTACAAAAGTAGCTATTTTGTTTCGACACTTTTTGTGTCTTTTCAAGTGATGTTGTTATTTCGAAATGAATGGCTTTAAAAGGTTAAGAACAAGCAAGACCTCTTTCATCAGGGAGGCATTATTGTATTTTTTAAAAATAGTGTTTCTTTGGATGGGGAATATTATTCCACCCATACTTGATTATATATATATATATATATATATATATATATATATATATAAAACTTTTTTACTTTAAAAAACTTTTTTACTTTCTGCAACAACTTCCACAATACAATTAAATTTACCATGGAGTACTCATACACATCCGTCATTTAGACGTCATTATAAAATTAAACAAACATACACTTTCCACCAGTCTATACAACAAACCCACAAACCAACATAAATTCCTATAATTTAACAGTCGTCATCCCCTTAAATTAAAAAATCTATCCTATACAGCTCATTTCTATGAATCAAACACATATGCTCAGACCATCCAGATTTTCTATACAACATTAACAACCTAACAAAGCAATTTCTAAAATGTAAATACCCAATAAAAATAATAAAAGAAGCACTAAATAAAACCATCCACATAAATCGTAACACACTTCTCACATACAAGTAAAGAAAAAAACAACAACCGAATTTCCATGGTTTTTAACCACAATCAATATTTCCACACACTTATTCAAAATTTAAAAAATGATTATAAGAACCTCCAATCAAACAAAAAATCAAAGACATTTTCGATAAACCACCCATAAATGCAATGAAACAAACACCCAACTTATCAGCTATCCTCACTTCTACCAAATATCTAAAAAATACGAACCTATCTGGGAATTTCCAATGTAAGAAATCTTGCTGTCTAGTATGCAAACATTGAGTAAACGATGCAGTATTTTCTCTACCCAACACAACATCAAATTACACCCACCATGCCTCACCTGTGACAGCCAAAACATAATATATTTTCTCTTCTGTTCAATATGTCCAAATAGTGGATATATTGGTGAATCTAGAAATAGCTTTAGATTCCGTTTCAATAATCACAAACTAAGCATATGCCAAAACAACCGGTATTCCCCCATAGCCCAGCACTTCAATCAACCAGGACAAACATTGGAAAACTGCAAATGTTTACTAATAGATTCTGATTTTAGTTCTACATACTCATGCAGAAAGAAAGAAAAATACAGGATTTTAAAATTAAATACATACAGGCTAGGGTTAAATAGGGACTTAGGTGTTTTGAATCTTTATAAATATTTCAATAGTTAAACATTTTTTAGATACTTAAAAAAATCTTCTTTAAAACAACATTTATAAGTATATATAATTTACCATTATCATTTATAATAAGATAGGTTTACGTTTACAAATATTAAAAAAAATCTGTCGCTTTCTGTGTCACGTGATGTAAACAATCTCTCCATGAACGCTCCTTGTGAAAATGTTTCTAATTTAAATTTTAAAATCATTTGTTTCTGATGAAAGGCTAAGGACAGTCTGAAATATCAAATATAATAATAGAAATAAGTAAATACTGTCAAAAAAATACATTTTTAAACTTACAACTTTTTAGTAGTTTTTCCTATACATATTATTAAGACAGTATACGTGGATCATCACTATGTTATATATATATATATATACTAGCAGTATAGCCCAGTGTTGCTCAGGTGTAATGAAAGCTTTAAAACTAATCCATGGTCCTGGAGCTCAGACTCTTTGGATGTTGGCACAAAAGCAATAGTTGTTTCCAGTTAAAGCAAAACTGTTTACCATTTACTCAGAGGACTTATTTAGCCTTCGAAATTCAGTTTACAACAAAAAAAACTTATTTGATATCAATACCAGGAAATCAAAATTTGACTTACATCCATTCATTTTTCTTTCAGTCTACAGTTTTGCTTTAACTGGAAAGAACTATTGCCTTTTAGTCTTTTGTGCCAACATCCAAAGAGTCTGAGCTCCAGTACAATGGATTAGTTTTAAAGCTTTCATTACACCCAAGCAACGCCAGGCTATACTGCTAGTAAAAAAAAAAAAAACAAGAAGAAAGAAGATCCTGATTGGCAGAGCATTTAAATTTTGAAAGATCAATGTTGACGGAAAAGAAAGAAACTGGAAGAAATTTCCATAAATAAGAAACATGAAGAAGAAACTGTTAACATAGAACTTATGGTTACAAATTATGCTTCTTGATTAAACATAATTTCTTCCTTTTACTGGTTAAGTTTTTTAATTTTCTTTTCTAATAGAAATATTGCTTCTTTTTTAACTGGTACCATTTCTTATTTTACCATTTTTACTGAGACCAAATTAAATCAATTCTTCCTTTTCCAATTTAATTGTTGGTTCCATTTACTAAATGCAATCTTTTCTTGCTTTTTCTTATGAATTCTTTTCTTACATTTCCAAATATTAACATTTTATCTTTGACTAAGTGTAATCATTTGACCAAGGGTAATCATTTATTAATTTCCAAAAAATAATTTCCTCTATTTACATTGTTCTGACTGTTGTCCTCATCTTTATTGTCATATTTAAAAACATTTCAGCCATTGTATATTCCAGCCTTCTTCATGTGCTTGGAATTTTGAACCAAACTCTTTATTTTGATCACTAGAATGTGTCATTCTTATTCCATATGCCATGCCACTTCCAGATGTCATGCAATTATCTCCTTTTAAAACAACTCTCTAAGTTATTTATTCACCACCACTGTAACCAGGTATTGAACTCACAACTCTTTGGGTCAAGTCACTGGAATTAATCAACACTTTTATCCACTGGGCCATGTGTCATCAGTGCGTGAAATTTGAGGACTTATAAAGCTAATATCTCAGTAAACTTGATTTTTTTTCAGGCCTCATATTGCAATCTTTTAAAGTTAATGAACTTTTCAAGCACTATATATAAATGGTTTCCATTTCGTATTCATTTCTATGCTTGTCCAGCTTAGGAGATTTTTGTGGCTTTGCATATGCATGGATACCTTAAGTTTTTGTAATTTTCAATGGTGTTATTTATCTATTATTTCAACTTCATCCCATAGGGTACAGTGATCCCTTTCCTTCTCTATATGTGGTCAGCTATGCCTGATTTTTCTATTTTCCCTCATGCGACGGACTTGCAATGTTCTTGCACCTTTACTCTAAGACGGCATCCCATTTCTCTTTTCTATTTCTTTCCACAGTTACATGAAATAGCATACACACAGTATGAACAATGTAAATAATATAGATACTACCTCATCTCAGAAGTATAGACAAATAATAATTTCCTCCTTTTCCAAAGTAAAAATTCCTGCCTTGTTTTTCAATTTAATCACGTCTTCATTTAACAAAGTAATAATTTTCTCCATTTCCAAAGTAATAATTCCTAACTTGTTTTTCAATTTAATCACTACTTCCTTTACCAAAATAATAATTTCCTCCTTTTCAAAGTAATAATTTCTTCATTTTCCAAAGTAATAAGTTTTGCCTTCTTTTTCAATTTAATCACTTCTTCCTTAAACAAAGTAATAATTTGTTCCTTTTCCTATGCTATAATTCCTACCTTGTTTTGCAATTTAATCACTTCTTTCTTTACTAAAGAAATAATGTCCTCTGTTTCTAAAGTAATAATTTCTGCCTTGTTTTTTAATTTAATCACTTTTTCCTTTACCAAAGTAATAATTTCCTCCTTTTCCAAAGTGATAATTCCTGCCATGTTTTTCAATTTAATCACTTCTTCCATTATAAAATAACTACTATCCTCCTTCTCCAAAGTAATATTTTCTGCCTTGTTTTTCAATTTAATTGCTTCTTCATTAACCAAAGTAATAATTTACTCCTTTTACAAAGTAATAATTCCTACCTTGTTTTTTTAATTTAATCCCTTCTTCCTTTAATAAAGTAGTAATCTTCTTCTTTTCCAAAGTAATAAATCCAGCCTTCTTTTCAATTTAATCACTTCTTCCTTTACCAAAGTAATAATTTCATCATTTTCCAAAGTAATAATTCCTACCTTGTTTTTCAATTTAATCACTTTTTCCTTTACTAAAGTAATAATTTCCTCCTTTTTCATTGTAATAATTTCTGCCACATTTTTAAAGTTAATCACTTCTTCCTTTACCAAAGTATTAGTTTCTTCTTTTTCCAAAATAATAATTCCTGCTTTGTTTTTCAATTTAATAACTTCTTCTTTTACCAAATTAATAATTTCCTCCATTTCAAAGTAATAATTTCATCCTTTCCTAAAGTCGTAATTTATGCCTTGTTTTTTAATTTAATAACTTCTTCCTTAACCAAAGTAATAATTTAACCCTTTTACAATTAATAATTCCTGTGTTTTTTTTCAATTTAATCACTTCTTTCATTACTAAAGTAATAATTTTTTTCGTAAGTAATATATCCTGCCTTGTTTTTCAATTTAAACACTACTGCCTCTAATAAAATAATAATTTTTTCTTTTACAAAGTAATAATTCCTGCATTGTTTTCAATTTAATCACTTCTTTTTTTACTAAAGTAATAATTTTCTCTTTTTCCAAAATAATAATTTATGCCTTTTTTTTCAATTTAACAACTTCTTCCTTTAACAAATTAATAATTTCTTCCTTTTCCAAAGTAATAATTCCTGCCTTGTTTTTCAATTTAAACACGTCTTCCTTAACCAAAGTAATAATTTCATACTTTTCCAATGTAATCATCCCTACCTTGTTTTTATTATAATCACTTCTTCCTTTAACAAAGTAATAATTTCCTCTGTTTCCAACGTAATAATTCCTGCCTTGATTTTCAATTTAATCACTTTTTACTTTAACAAAGTAACAATTTCCTACTTTTCCAAAAAATAATTCCTGCCTTGTTTTTCAATTTAACCACTTGTTTCCTTTACTAAAGTAATAATTTCCTCTCTTTTCTAAAGTAATAATTCCTGTCTTGTTTTTCGATTTAATCCTTTTTTCTTTTAATAAAATAAATTTTTTTCTTTTTAAAAAAAATTTTTTATTTTGCTTTTCTTTCTAATGTGATATTTCCTTCATTGTTTTTCAATTTAATCACTTCTTTCTTAAACAAAATAATAATTTACCCCTTTTATATAGTAAATATTCCAGCCTTGTTTTACAATTCAATCACTTCTTCCTTTAAAAAAATAATAATTTTCTTCTTTTGGAAAGTAATTTTTCCTGCCGTTTTTCAATTTACTCACTTCTTCGTTTACCAAAATAATAATTTCCTCTTTTACCAAAGTAATAATTTCTACCTTGTTTTTCAATTTAATCTTTCCTTTCTTTTCCAAAGTATGAATTTCTTCCTTTTCCAAAGTAATAATTCCTGCCTTGTTTTTCAATTTAATGACTTCTTCATTTACCAATGTAATAATTTCCTCCTTTTCAAAGGAATATATTCCTTCTTTTCTGAAGTAATAATGTTTGCCTTGTTTTTCAATTTATTCACTTTTTCTTTTCAAAATTATTAATTTCCTCCTTTTCCAAAGTAATAATTTCTACATTGTTTTTCAATTTATTCATTTCTTCCTTTACCAAAGTAATAATTTCCTTCTTTTTTAAAATAATTAATCCTGCCTTGCTTTTCAACTTAATCAATTCTTCTTTTACCAAAGTAATAATTTCCTCCTTTTTCAAAGTAATAATTTCTGCCATGTTTTTCAATTTAATCACAATTTCCTTTACCAAAATAAGAATTTCCTACTTTTTCAATGTGATATTTCCTGCCTTGTTTTTCAATTTAATCAGTTCTTCCTTTACAAAAGTAATAATTTACTCCTTTTCAAAGTTATAATTCCTGTTTTTCAATTTAATCTTTTTTCCTCTAACCAATATAATAATTTACCCCTTTTACAAAGTAATAATTCCTGCCTTATTTTTCAATTTAATCACTTTTCTTTTTACCAAAGTAATAATTTCTTTCTTTTCTAAATAAATTCTGCCTTGTTTTTCAATGTAATCACTTTTTCCTTTACCAAATTAATAATTTCCTTTTTTTCCAAAGTAATAAATTCTGCCTTGTTTATCAATTTTATCACCTTTTCCTTTACCAAATTAATAATTTTCTCTGTTAACAAAGTAAAAATTCCTACCTATGTTTTCAATTTAATCACTTCTTCTTTGCCAAAATAACAGTTCCTTACTTGCTTTTTCAATTTTATCACTTGAATAATAAAGATTTCCTTAATTAATAATAAAAATTTCCACATTTTTCAAAGTAATAATTCCTACCTTGTTTTTCAATTTAATCACTTCTTCCTTTACAAAGTAATAATTTCCTCCTTTTCAAAGCAATAATTCCTGTTTTTCAATTTAATCTCTTTTTCACTAACCAAAGTAATAATTTACCTCTTTTATAAAGTAATAATCCCTGCCTTGTTTTTCAATTTAATCACTTATTCCTTTACAAAATTATTAATTTCCTACATTTCTAAAGTAATAATTTCTGCCTGGTTTTTCAACTTAATCACTTCTTGTTTTACCAAAGTAATAATTTCCTTCTTTTCTAAAGTAATAATTCCTGTCTTGTTTTTCAATTTAATCACTTCTTCCTTTACCAAATAATAATTTCCTCTTTTTCAATGTAATAATTTCCTCTTTTTCAAAGTAATAATTTCTGCCTTGTTTTTCAATTTAATCATTTTTTCTTTACTAAATAAATAATTCCTTCTTTTTCCAAAGTAATAATTCCTGCCTTGTTTTTCAATTTTATCACTTTTTACTTTACCAAAGTAATAATTTCCTCCTTTCCCAAAGTGATATTTCCTGCCTTGTTTTTCAATTTAATCACTTCTTCCTTTACAAAAGTAAACATTTCCTCTTTTTCCAAAGTAATAATTTCTGCTCTGTTTTTCAATTTAATCATTTCTTCCTTTAACAAAGTAATAATTTCCTCTTTTTCAATGTAATAATTTCCTCCTTTTCCAAAGTAATAATTTCTGCTCTGTTTTTCAATTTAATCACTTCTTCCTTTAACAAAGTAATAATTTCCTCTTTTTCCAAAGTAATAATTTCTGCTCTGTTTTTCAATTTAATCACTTCTTCCTTTAACAAAGTAATAATTTCCTCCTTTTCAAAGTAATAATTTCCTCTTTTTCAATGTAATAATTTCCTCCTTTTCCAAAGTAACAATTTTTGCCTTGTATTTAATTTAATGACTTCTTTCTTTATCATATTGCTAATTTCCTCCTTTTTTTTTTTAATCATATCACCCCGAGCAAGACAGTAATGCTACTGATGTGCAGGGGGCTACGTAATAGTGAAAAGATTGGAAAAGAGAAAACCGGAAACCACATCCTAAATAGGGAATAAGAGATGAGCCTCTTAACCTGTTCAATAGATGTGGGTGGAGTGTGAACTGGGTGATAGATCTATCTACTCCAATTGAAAAAAAAAAACAAAATGAGAAGATTGGAAAAGAGAAAGCCGGAAACCACATCCTAAACAGGGAACAAGGGATGAGCCCCTTAACCTGTTCAATAGACGTGGGTGGAGTGTGAACCGGGCGATAGATAGATCTAGCTACTTCATTTGAAAAAAAAAACAAAGTGAGAAGATTGGAAAGTAATAATTCCTGCCTTGTTTTTCAATTTAACCATTTCTTTTTTTATCAAAGTATTAATTTTCTCCTTTTCCATTCTAATAATTCCTGCCTTGTTTTTCAATTTAATCACTTTTTCCTTTACCAAAGTAATAATTTACCCTTTTACAAAGTTATTATTCCCAATCTTTCTAACATAATAATTTCTTATTTTTTGAAGAAATCATTTCCTCTTTTTACAGCTTTATTAATTTCCTTTTTCCAATCTTTTCAACATTTTCCAAATATTGTTACTCATTTTTTGCCAAATATGGGACATGACGGGAAGGTCTATGTAGGCACAAAATGTTACATCTACAAATATCAAAGAGCTGTGGACATCTTTTTTTATTTTAATAATCATTTCACCCCAAGCAAGGGAGTACTGCCACTGGTACACAGGGGGGTTGCATAAGAAGTTAGGGATAAGAAGAGGAACAAGTTACGGGAGTGTCAGAGAATGGATAAGAGAAGGGTGAGAATACAGGTGTGACTAGGGCTGCATGAGAGTAGAGTGGAAAGGAAGAACATGAAACAAGGGTTGTCAGGGAAAAGATGTGGGTCAAGGAGATAAGAGATGACAATTGACTTTGCATTTAAATTCTTGGAGATTGTAGCTTTCAGGGAAGCAAGTTTATGGAAGTAAATTCCACAGGTGGGAAGTGCGAGAAAAGAAGTTGATAGAGTAGAAGTTGTGGTTACATTTGATTGGTTTCTCTGTAAAAGGGTGGGACCTAGTTGCTAGTCTAGTAGCTTGAGCAAATTCCCGCAAAGTAGGCACCAGGGAGCTAAGTTTATCTGAGCAGAAGCCATGAAAGTATTTGTAGAAGAGAGAGAGGGAAGAATGTGATTGGAGTTGAGCTACCAGGTTAGGATCAATTACATTGCAGATTCTCCTATGAATTTTGTTGAGAACCCAGAGATGAATAGTGGAGGCACCCAACCAGATGTGACAGCAGTATTCAATTCATGGGTGGATGGTAGATTTATATATGTACAAGATGGATTTAGATGAGAAAAACTTCCTGGCCCTATACAATGAACCAACCTTCCTAGTAGCAGATTTTGCTATTGATTCAATGTAGTCATTCCACTTGAGGTCAGTTGAGAGAGTTAAGCCAAGGAGGTGCAGTGAACTGCTTTCCGGGAGACTAAACTGATCCATGCTGATGGTGGGGGGGGGGGGCAGTAGAAATTGTCTATTGTGGTTAAGAGATAGCAGCTTCATTTTTGACACATTCAAATTTACAAGTCATTTCTTACATCTGTGACACTATCTCCTGCTGGTATTGTTTTTTGTTTGGTTTAATGCAACAGAGAGAGAAGAATTAATATTAGTGGTATTATTAGTCATACTTTATTGTAATTTGCGATGTGAACTTATGTAAAAAACTATTTTAATACTATCATGTACTTGTAAAATCCAAGTAATAGATAAATTAGCTGACAATTTGAAAGAGAGAAGGAAATATAGTTTTCTTTCTTTTTTATATACAATACGGATTATTTTGGGCCAGGTGGAAATTTGACAAAATGGTCGCAGCCATAACAAAATGCCAGGATTTACTTGATGAGGTCAGGTAGGGTTAAATCGCCAACAGTTGTTCATGGGAACAGAAATTGTGGGAATTGAAAAATCTAAAGATGATGTAATCGAAAGAAAGAAGACAGAAAGACATTATGTCATGTGAACTGTTGATATTTCATTTGTTGAGCCATGGCTCCCCGCAAATCATGTGGGTGGAAAATAATCTCATTGGTCAAAAGCTTTGACTCGGCCAAATCCTCCGAGAGAATTGGGGATGGTTATAAAATCTGGACTCAGCAAGAAAAATCAGTAGTGTTTGTGGGTCAAAATGTAACAACTGTGGAAAAGGGTTCCCAATTGGGGGAGCCATGACCCATGGCTGGTCACCTACCATAGAACTTATGACTAAAGAGTTAATGTTGAATGAAGCCTGCCACTGATTAACTTAAAGAGTTAATGTTAAATATTGTGCCTTTGATAGGAATCCCGAAAGAACGTTACTGTTTTTTTTAAATCATGGAAGATTTAAAATTTCTGATTCCTTGTTTGCTCTACTCCGTTAAACTCCGTTAAACTCCGATAAGAACCCAAAAGGACTTTGTTATTTTAGAAGTTGCATAGAGAATTGACAGCCCTGATTATAGAGAATATGTGAAAAGACTTTAATGAAAATTTAATGAATACATGAAAAGACTTTAATGGAAATTTAATGAATACATGAAAAGACTTTAATGGAAATTTGAAGAGCTCTGTTTACTTTAACGAAACTTAGAAAAGACATTTTTATTTGAGGATTGAAAGCTCTGATATTGTTAAACGAATTGGAGTAGATAGACTAAACTATCGCCCAGTTCACACTCCACCCACGTCTATTGAACAGGTGTAGAGGCTCATCCCTTGTTTCCTGTTTAAGATGCAGTTTCCGGTTTTCTCTTTTCCAATCTTCTCACTCTTTTCTTTTCTTTTTTTATTTTCAATTGGAGTAGATAGACTAAACTATTGCCCAGTTCACACTCCACCCACATCTATTGAACAGGTGAAGAGGGTCATCCCTTGTTCCCCGTTTAGGATGTGGTTTCTGGTTTTCTCTTTTCCAATCTTCTTACTCTTATGTAGCCCCCTGCGCATCAGTGGCGTTACTGCCTTATTTGGGGTGATATGATTAAAAAAAAAAAAAAACTCTCTCTCTCTCTCTCCATTGTAAACTGGCTTTCCGACAACTGTATTATCTGCTCCTGTGACTAATAATTGTTTTTTTTATGAAGACATTCTTTGTATCTCTCCAGGCGTGTTTGACCTAATTCATTTATTTACATTTTTTTTTTTTTTTGGTGTCATGTTTATTTTTAATCACAAGTGTACACAAGTGTCCAGTTGGGTTCTGATGGAAAGACAGCTACTGAATTTATGCAACGCGACTTTCTGAGATCAAATCACAACATGGGCAGTGGTCCGTTGTTGCAATAGACATCTTGAAGACCAGCTTTTGTGACGAGATCATTATGACCAGCAACAGCGGCCTGAAAGCATTGACATAACTGGTACTGTTTTGACATCATTGCAGCGGGATCTGTTCCCGAACCAGTGAGCGACTGAACCAACTGGCCAGCCGGGTGGCAGTGTCAAAATTGGTGCCGTCATGACCAGGAGTCGACAAGAACAAGTGTCACAACCAGCCAGCCCGGGCAAAAGAGAGAGAGATCCTTTTTCCAGATCAGCAGTGAGGTTTGCTTTGTCAGCCTCGGCAGATTTCTTATCAAGGCAGGAGTAAATGGTTGTGTAGTCAACATAGATGCCTACTTGTGATCTGATTACATTAGGAAGATTGTTGATGAAGATCAGAAAAAGTGTAAGACCTAGAATAGAACCTTGAGGGACAGTATCTGGAAGCATGCCCATTCAATACTGCCTACATTACATGATTCGAAAGGAACAACTGTATGATGATATGGGGACACCAATACATGCACAACATCGCACTATAAGAAACCCCAATATTATTCAACTGTTGATCAGAGCAGCCTCTCAAGATGCTACGCAAGAGTTTGGGCTCCTAACTACCAGTCAGAAGCAGAAACCAGGAAACTGCCAACCCTGTACCCTCAGAATGAAGAGTCGTCACCACCATCCAAACATATTGCAAAGAGCCTGCAACAACACTACTATTAAAACATGAAGAGAGGAAAAAAAACAGGAACCCCTTTCTAAACAGGAAATGAGAGATGAGCCTCTACTCCTGTTCAAAAGAAGAGGGAGGAGTATGAATCAGGTGATAGTAGGATGTATCTACTTCAATTTAATAAATTTACTAAGTTTTAGTCAGAGTCAGAAGCTCCCTTAAAAGTCATTACAAGAGAATTTAAAGCTTACTTTGAATTTCTAAGGAAAATAAAAAAATAAAATCAGCTTTTTTTTCCAGAATGACTACAAACAATTAATCTAGAGCTAACTGAAATCGTAACTGACACAAGTATATTTTAAAATTATCTAACGCTTTAAGTTAGAAAAAATTAAAAAATTTTTTAATTAAACATTCAGAAAAATAGGGTCAATCAAGCTTAACAGAAACAAAATCTCCTGCCATTAAAATATTAACCAAGTTGAGTGAATCTTAAATTTCATTATGATGAATTCTATTTCACTTTTTAATCAGTTGTTATTAATTCAGTTGGCAAGTAACTTCATGGACCATAAGACATTATATCCCAAAAATATACATGAGAGAGAGAGAGAGAGAGAGAGAGAGAGAGAGTGTGTGTAGAGGATTTTTAGTTCTTTATGATTTATATTACAATCCGTCCGACAAGAAAAATAAAAACAACAACTCCAATTTGTAACCAATAAATTAAAATATATTCAATAAACAAACAAAACAAGTAATACATAGAGTAAGAGGAAAGAGTTGTTCCCCTTTAGCTGTTTGGCTGTTTGTAGGATGTTTTTTCTTGTACTGAAAAAGGTTTGTTACAATTGTTAGCAAGATTTTCTTGTAAGAACAAATAACATAAAAAATACAATTATTTTGAATGTAACTGTGTGTGATACAAATTTTGATCAAGAGTTCAAAGATCAAAAGTTCTTGATGAAAATGTTCAGACAGAAGACAAAGTTTTGTGTCTGTGTGTGTGTGTGTTAGGCAAGGAATGAGTAGAAAGAGAGACTTACGTGTCGTGTAGTCTTTTAGCCAGACTGTGGTTCTACTGACGAGCTCGCATAGATTTGCAGAGAGTGGATCAAACAGCAAGCGCGGGACAAACTTTGTTTACATAAGAAAAATATGTGATTGGCTAAAAATTAACCAATCACCAACACACACATAAAATTTGCTTCAGAGCCAAAAGATTAAAGGTGACTGCAATTGCTAAATTGTCCGATACAAGAACAGTAGTGATTTATTACCCAATCGCAGATGAGTAAATGACATTGACAGAATATGGGTAAGAAAAACATGGCAACCACTATAACAGAGAGAGAGGGGGGTGGCATGGGGGAGGGCACGAGCCAAAAACTCTGTCCTGAACAGGAAATCAGGTCCTTACAACTTCAAAGAAAAAATAAAATCAGCCTTTGGTACCAGAATGACTACAAACAGTTATCTAGAGCTAACTGAAATCTTAACTGGTACAAGTATATTTTGAAATTATAAAAATCTATCAAAATGGTATTACTTGGCATCTCTCTAAAGGTCTTTCAACAACTTGTGAAATTGAAGTTAAAGTAGGGCCTAAGCAATACTAAGCACTGACCTCTTGCCTTTTCGCATATCAGTATGCATATGTTATTGGTAACTTCCTATATGTATGGGGAAAGAGTGCTCAATGTTGGTGATGAATTGTTTATAGATACAAACAGTGTAGGCATAGGAATCAAAACTGTATGGTGACTGTCAGCTGCATGCCTCGTGTGTATGATTCCGTAGATATGACAGACAAGGAATATTTTGTGTCCTTACAATTTTTCTTTTTTAAGGACTGGATATACAGAGAATGGGAGAGCATATGAGATGCAAAATCTCATTTACAAGTTTATCTGCCACCTCCACTTGCTGCAGGGCCGTGCTTAGGGCCCTGGCAGACCCCACAATTGAGGGGGGATGCACAAGTTCCTGGTAAGCCACAAGGCTTCTTGGCTATGCAGATCTATTGTCATGAAAAAATATTAACAAAATACTTATTAGGATTAACCAGAAAATTATTATCATACTTGTATGTTGAAATAGACATCTATCAACCTGTCTCTCTCTCTCTCTCTGTCTTTATATATATATATATATATATATATATATATATATATATATATATATGTATATATATACCAGCTCTTCTACGAAATCCAAAGGATATAGTCTAGTCGCAAGATAATAAAAAATTACATTCTAACTGCTAATGTTAAATCTGTCTAGAAATCAAAGACTCTCATTAATCAACCATATTAACTACTCACTTTCTTCAAAATTCTAACGGTCAATCCACGAGACTTGTTCCCTTATCACTAACCCCCACCAACAACCTACACACAACTACTAATATACAAATATAAGAAAAGTGGCTTTCCATTCCTAGCCACACCGCCTGATGAGACATTGAAGTTTCAATGTTGAAACAAATGTACCATTTGTAGTGGATATATAAAAAAATTATGTACATGTTCTAAAATTTATAATATATATATATATATATATATATATATTGATTAGTTTTTGGTCCTAATAGGGTTAGACCAGTACACATTTGTAATAAAAGTGTTCTATACAATTATATTGTAGAACATTTGAATATTTTTCATTTTTAAACGAGTTATTTTTAAACGAGTGGTTTCTTCAGGCAATTTTTAATAACTGATTTTACCTTTTACTGATTTTCATTTTAAGAATGCTCTTGTTCTCTGCCACGTGAACATTCAAATAAAACACTGTTACAAGAGCGTTCTTAAAAAGAAAATCAGTAAAAGGCAAAATCAGTTATTAAAAATCGCCTGAAGAAACCACTCATGGTGGAAACCAAGGCAGCGAAATAACTTGTTTAAAAATGAAAAAAATATATATATAATCTTTGACAGAAGCCTTCCGGGTGTCCCGAAGAGGCCGCAAATCATTTGTAATGAATAAAAATGTGCTTGAGAAAGAAATACATTATAGATATAGTTGTGGATTCTTGTTTAGAAAACCACACAATATAATAATAACACAAAAACGATATGAGAGGAAAAAAGGTAAGTGTATTGAACAAAAGATATACAACCTGTACACGGTTAGCAGATTCAGGAATACTTGTTAGTAGGAGTCAAATGTATACAAAGAAGTAAGTCCAGGTAATAAGTCTATATTTCTTGCTGACCAACGAGCGGCGGTTCAACAAATACATTGGATGCATGATCTGTACTCTCTACAGGCATCACAGTAGAAGGGAGTCGTCAATGGCCTGTGTAAAATTTGGGAATATTAGGCTAAGAGAAAGAGAAAGGGTGTGTGTTGGATGCCTGATCTTTACTCTCTACGGGCATCACAGTAGCGAGGAGTGCGTCAATGGCCTATGCTCCATTGGGAATGATAGGCTAAGAGAAGAAAGGGTGTGTGTTGGATGCATGATCTTTACTCTCCCCAGGTAATCACAGTAGCGAGGGTTGTCAGTAGCCTATGCTCCATTAGGAATGATAGGCTAAGAAAGAGAAAGAGATAACGTTGGATGCAGGATCTTTACTCTCCTACAGGCATCACAGTAACGAGGAGTCGTCAATAGCCTATGCTCCCGTGGGGGAATGATAGGCTAAGAGAAGAAAGGGTGTGTGTTGGATGCCTGATCTTTACTCTCTACAGGCATCACAGTAGCGAGGTCGTCCAATGGCCTATGCATTGGGAATGATAGGCTAAGAAGAGAAAGGGTGTGTGTTGGATGCATGATCTTCTCTCTACAGGCATCACAATGTGAGGGAGTCGTCAATGACATATGCTCCATTGGGAATGATAGGCTAAGAGAGAAAAGGGTGTGTGTTGGACTACCTGGTCTATACTCTCTACAGGCATCACAGTGGCGAGGGTCGTCAATAGCCCTATGCTCCATTGGGAATGATAGGCTAAGAGAAAGAAAGGGTGTGTGTTGGATGCATGATCTGCTTACTCTCTACAGGCATCACAGTAACGGAAGTCGTCAATAGCCTATGCTCCATTGGGAATATTAGGCTAAGAGAAGAGAAAGAGGTGTGCGTTGGATGCAGGATGCTGCTCTCTGCAGGCATCACAGTAACGGTGCGTCAATGGCCTATGCTCCATTGGGAATGATAGGCTAAGAGAAAGAAAGGGTGTGTGTTGGATGCCTGATCTTTACTCTCTACAGGCATCACAGTAAACGAGAGTCGTCAATAAGCCTATGCTCATTGGGAATGATAGGCTGAAAGAGAAAGAAAATTGTATGTTGGATGCATGATCTTTTTACTCTCTACAGGCATCACAGTAGCAAGGGTGGAGTAATGGCCTATGCTCCATTGGGAATGATAGGCTAAGAAAGAGAAAGGGTGTGTGTTGGATATGATCTATACTCTCCTACAGGCATCACAGTAGAATTAAGTCAATAGCCCTATGCTCCATTGGAATGATGGTAAGAAAGAGAAAGGGTGTGTGTTGGATACATGATCTGTACTCTCTACAGGCATCACAGTAGCGAGGAGTCGTCAGTAACCTATATCGGCTGGGAATGATAGGCTAAGAGAAGAAAGGGTGTGTGTTGGATGCATGATCTTTACTCTCTACAGGCATCACAGTAGCAGTGGAAATCAATAGCCTATGCTCCATTGGGAATGATAGGCTAAGAGAAAGAAAGGGTGTGTGTTGGATGCATGATCCACACTCTCTCTGCAGGCATCACAGTAGCGAGGAATCGTCATGCTTCTATGCTCCATTGGGAATAGTAGGCAGAGAAGAAAGGAGTGTGTGTTGGATGCATAGTCTTTACTCTCTACAGGCATCACACAATGTGAGGAGTTGTCAATAGCCTGTGCTCCCGTATTCAGGAATGATAGGCTAAGAAGAGAAAATTGTGTGTTGGATCGCAGTCTTTACTCTCTACAGGCATCACAGTAGCGAGGAGTCGTCAATGGCCTATGCTCCATTTGAAATGATAGGCTAAGAGAAGAGAAAGGGTGTGTATTGGATGCATGATCTGTACTCTCTACAGGCATCACAGTAGCGAGGAGTCGTCAATGGCCTATGCTCCATTGGGAATGATAGGCTAAGAGAAGAGAAAGGGTGTGTGTTGGATGCATGATCTGTACTCTCTACAGGCATCACAGTAGCGAGGAGTCGTCAATGGCCTATGCTCCATTGGGAATGATAGGCTAAGAGAAGAGAAAGGGTGTGTGTTGGATGCATGATCTGTACTCTCTACAGGCATCACAGTAGCGAGGAGTCGTCAATGGCCTATGCTCCATTGGGAATGATAGGCTAAGAGAAGAGAAAGGGTGTGTGTTGGATGCATGATCTGTACTCTCTACAGGCATCACAGTAGCGAGGAGTCGTCAATGGCCTATGCTCCATTGGGAATGATAGGCTAAGAGAAGAGAAAGGGTGTGTGTTGGATGCATGATCTTTATTCTCTACAGGCATCACAGTAGCGAGGAGTCGTCAATGGCCTATGCTTCATTGGGAATGATAGGCTAAGAGAAGAGAAAGGGTGTGTGTTGGATGCATGATCTGTACTCTCTACAGGCATCACAGTAGCGAGGAGTCGTCAATGGCCTATGCTCCATTGGGAATGATAGGCTAAGAGAAGAGAAAGGGTGTGCGTTGGATGCAGGATCTTTACTCTCTACAGGCATCACAGTAGCGAGGAGTCGTCAATGGCCTATGCTCCATTGGGAATGATAGGCTAAGAGAAGAGAAAGGGTGTGTGTTGGATGCATGATCTTTACTCTCTACAGGCATCACAGTAGCGAGGAGTCGTCAATGGCCTATGCTCCATTGGGAATGATAGGCTAAGAGAAGAGAAAGGGTGTGTGTTAGATGCATGATCTTTACTCTCTACAGGCATCACAGTAGCGAGGAGTAGTCAATGGCCTATGCTCCATTGGGAATGATAGGCTAAGAGAAGAGAAAGGGTGTGTGTTGGATGCATGATCTGTACTCTCTACAGGCATCACAGTAGCGAGGAGTCGTCAATGGCCTATGCTCCATTGGGAATGATAGGCTAAGAGAAGAGAAAGGGTGTGTGTTTTATGCATGATCTTTACTCTCTACAGGCATCACAGTAGCGAGGAGTCGTCAATGGCCTATGCTCCATTGGGAATGATAGGCTAAGAGAAGAGAAAGGGTGTGTGTTGGATGCATGATCTGTACTCTCTACAGGCATCACAGTAGCGAGGAGTTGTCAATGGCCTATGCTCCATTGGGAATGATAGGCTAAGAGAAGAGAAAGGGTGTGTGTTGGATGCATGATCTTTACTCTCTACAGGCATCACAGTAGCGAGGAGTCGTCAATGGCCTATGCTCCATTGGGAATGATAGGCTAAGAGAAGAGAAAGGGTGTGTGTTGGATGCATGATCTGTACTCTCTACAGGCATCACAGTAGCGAGGAGTCGTCAATGGCCTATGCTCCATTGGGAATGATAGGCTAAGAGAAGAGAAAGGGTGTGTGTTGGATGCATGATCTGTACTCTCTACAGGCATCACAGTAGCGAGGAGTCGTCAATGGCCTATGCTCCATTGGGAATGATAGGCTAAGAGAAGAGAAAGGGTGTGTGTTGGATGCATGACCTTTACTCTCTACAGGCATCACAGTAGCGAGGAGTCGTCAATGGCCTATGCTCCATTGGGAATGATAGGCTAAGAGAAGAGAAAGGGTGTGTGTTGGATGCATGATCTGTACTCTCTACAGGCATCACAGTAGCGAGGAGTCGTCAATGGCCTATGCTCCATTGGGAATGATAGGCTAAGAGAAGAGAAAGGGTGTGTGTTGGATGCATGATCTGTACTCTCTACAGGCATCACAGTAGCGAGGAGTCGTCAATGGCCTATGCTCCATTGGGAATGATAGGCTAAGAGAAGAGAAAGGGTGTGTGTTGGATGCATGATCTTTACTCTCTACAGGCATCACAGTAGCGAGGAGTCGTCAATGGCCTATGCTCCATTGGGAATGATAGGCTAAGAGAAGAGAAAGGGTGTGTGTTGGATGCATGATCTGTACTCTCTACAGGCATCACAGTAGCGAGGAGTCGTCAATGGCCTATGCTCCATTGGGAATGATAGGCTAAGAGAAGAGAAAGGGTGTGCGTTGGATGCAGGATCTTTACTCTCTACAGGCATCACATTAGCGAGGAGTCGTCAATGGCCTATGCTCCATTGGGAATGATAGGCTAAGAGAAGAGAAAGGGTGTGTGTTGGATGCATGATCTTTACTCTCTACAGGCATCACAGTAGCGAGGAGTCGTCAATGGCCTATGCTCCATTGGGAATGATAGGCTAAGAGAAGAGAAAGGGTGTGTGTTGGATGCATGATCTTTACTCTCTACAGGCATCACATTAGCGAGGAGTCGTCAATGGCCTATGCTCCATTGGGAATGATAGGCTAAGAGAAGAGAAAGGGTGTGTGTTGGATGCATGATCTTTACTCTCTACAGACATTGAAGAAATCACTTGAGAGACTTTAGCGCAATAAGAAAACATTGAAAAGCACACACCCAACTCCCTTTCTCTTCTCTTAGCCTATCATTCCCAATGGAGCATAGGTCATCGACGACTCCTTGCTACTGCGCTCCATTCTGGGTTGGTTCATTGTTGTTGATGCTTCTGTAACTAGTTTTCTTTTTTTTTTTTACAGGTAGGGGTGCTGACCCTAGACAAACCCATTTATCCTCAGGGCAAAGTGTTCCATCTCCAGGTTGATTTTTTAATTCAGAATTTTTCATTCTCCTAAACCAGTTGCCACCTAGTGCTAATAGAATTCAGTTTAATCTGCTATTTTATCCATAGCTGGGGGAAGAATAGATGGATACATACCTTTCCCAAGGTATGTAAATGAATGTGATGAACTCAATTGGAATTTGAACTTGGTTCTCTGATTACTCAATCTGAGCTGCTATCTACCGGGCCTCTCAACTCTCGCTTCCCAGAAAAAAATCCTCCTATAAAACACAGAGATAATAAAACATCTACTCGTAAAAAATCGTTTGAAGGTATTAGAAGCACTTCTTATAAAAATACCACAAATCTTCCCTCAACGGCATATTTGGATGAAGCCAAAACATTCTGATCTGTCTGCTTTTTGAAACTGAGCAAAAACCCAGCTATGAATAAAACTGTTATTCATATAAAAAAAGTCTTTCACACAGAAAAGTATAGGAAACAAAGTCAAAAATAAATTAATGATATTCATTGGCATGAAAATTACTTGAAAATGGTTGGTTGGTTGGTTGGTTGGTTGGTTGGTTGGTTGTTTTGTTTTTATGGCATATCAACCTCAGCGGGTCATTTATTGCCAACTAAATTTTTATTTATTTATTGCTGGTAATACCTTTTTCTTTCAACAATTTATTGTTGTTTTTATGTAAGTTTTGTGTCTAGTAATACTTTTTTCTTTTCGAGTGTCAAGATTCATTGGGATTTGTTTTTAAGGGCAGGGTCCCCAAGTCCTACCCTGTTATTTAACCCATAACTGGTGGGAAGGGACAGATTAATACCCTTCCCAAGGGTACCAGTGCTTAAGTGAATGCAGGGTATTCAACTGGAATTAAAACTCGGCTCACCGATTTCTCTTTCTGAGCCGATATCCACTGCACCACAACGCGCATCCATCACTAAACGCTTACAGCACCCGGTATTCCCAAGCGGTCACCCATCTAAGTACTGACCAGGCTCAATGTTGAAAATGGATAAAGAATTAACGAAATGTGCTCAGGAAAAATAAGGAGAATGAATACTAGGTATAATTTCTCCACACACTCAGTCTTTAAAAAACAAATTTCTAAGGACACAAAAAACAATATTCCCAGTTTATCACATTTAATAAAACATGCATAAAAGAGGGATTGCTGCTCAAATATACAATATATGTATGTATGTATAATGGTTGTTTTTCCTAAGTATATCTATAGCTTTCACACCATTGCACAGTTTCACAATGCAAAATGCCATTTTTATATTCATTTTTGACAATCACTGAATTTGAATGTCTTTTTCAGCTGAACCAACTGTAAAAACATGGAATTTTATATCAAAAGATAAGTAAATTCCGCGATGCATTTAGAGAATCTTGACAGAAATATATTATTAATTAATATTTATGGTCAGGTTAAATTTTATTATATTTTAAGAAAAGGACTCTTTGCATTCTATTCCTATATAATGAATATTAGCACATTTCAAATATTCATAATCAAAATATTTTCATTTAGAATTACCCATTTCACATTATGACTAAATTTTCTATTTTCATTGTTATAAATTCGCTCTTGTATTTTAAGTTTCTTCTTCTTCTATGTGCCCTGTCCCTTCAAGACGTAGGCGATCATGGCTTTCCACGTTTCCCTATCCCTGGTGTCTCTGAACACGCCTTATCTTGTTACACCGTGCAATCCTTGTTCCTGATTAGGTCCTTCAAATATGTTGTCTGTTGCTTTCTCCTGTCTCTTTTTCCCTCTATCTGGCCTGTTAGTATCAGATTCTCCAGGCTCTCCTTCCTCATTGCGTGTCCCAGGAACTTCAGCTGTCTCTTCCTGATGCTTAGTATTAATTTCCTTTTTGTTTCCATCATTTCCAAGACCTCATCATTGCTCACATGCTTGATCCATGATATTCGCAGTATCCTTCTGTAGAACCACATTTCAGTTGCTTCAAGTTTTTCCTTCAACTTTGATGGTATTGTCCAGCATTCACTGCCATATTGAAGGACAAACAGCACATAGCAATCCAATACTCTCTTCCTAGTTTATAGCGAAATTGTCCTGTTTGTTAATATCTTACTCAACTTCTGGAATGCTTCCTTCACCATGCCAATTTGTGTTCGGATCTCTGTGTCGCACTTTCTGTCTTCTGTTATAACACTTCCCAGGTATTTAAATTTTTGTACCTGCTTGATTCTGATATTTCCAACCTGTATTTGGCATTTTGGGCTGCCCTTTTTACTGATGACCATGCATTTAGTTTTCGTGCAGTTTATTTCCAGTCCTTTCTTGTTACTTTCTTCTGCTACCTTCTGTAGGAGGTCTTGTAGTTTCCTTTCTGTGTCTGCTATCACCACTGTATCATCTGCATACCTTAGGTTGTTTAAATTATGGCATCCAATTGCAAATCCAAGCATAATTTCTAGGGTCCTCAAAATATTCTCGCTGTACAAGTTGAACAGATCTGGTGAAAAGACACATCCTTGTCTTACACCCCTTTCTATCTTTGTATATCTACTCAATTCATTACCTGTCGATATGCAAGCGGTTTGCTGCCAGTAAAGATTCTTTATTACTCTCAAGTCTTTCCCAAATATGTCCAGGTTGCCGAGCATCTTCATCAGTTCTTTGTGGTGTATTTTATCAAATGCCTTCGCATAATCAATAAAGCACAGGTATAAGTCCTTCTTCATTTGTATTGCCCTTTCGGAGAGTATCTTAATCATAATATGGCATTCCTTGTTCCCGTTTCTTTAACAAAACCACACTGTTCTTGTCCTATCTCTGGCCTGATTCTGCTTCTTGCTCTATTCATCAGGATTCGGACAATCAGTTTTGTTATATGGCTCATTAAACTGATGGTTCTGTGGAGTTTGCACTTGTTTGCTCCTGGCTTCTTAGGTAGTGCTATGAAAATAGACTTGCTGAGATCATCTGGTAAAACCCCACTATTATATATTTCATTTATTATTTCAGAAATTTTCTCTAAGCCAAATTCTTCCAGGGCTATCAGCATCTCTATGACTATGCCGTCTGGTCCTGCTGCTTTGTTTCTATTCAGTTTGGCTATTTCAGATTCTACTTCAGACTTTAATATTTTCGGTCTGTCCTCATCTTTGCGTATTATTGGTTGCTCTCTCTTGTCGTGGAAAAGGTCTTTTATATATTCTTCTTCATTGGAGTATTTTCTCTTTCTCCAAAATGATTGTTCCATCCTTAGATTTTAGACATCCTGTTAAAGAGCAGGTTTTTTGTCCTGTCAGTTCTTTTATTTCCTTATGCATGTCTGCTTTATTATTCCTGCTCAATCTCTCTACTTCTGCACATTTGTCATTAGTTTAGGATAAAAGCAGAAAACCACATTTTCAGAAATTCATTATCTCTATAATAAATGTAATTTTAATTAAAAAGTTTGAAAGAAAACAAACCTGTTAACCAATTGTCCCAACCTCATGTTCAATCATCTCCAGGAATAAAGATAACGTTTAACTTGTTTCTTCATCTAATCATTTATTAAATGTCCAGTTGGATTTCCTGGACATTTAATCTGAAAAACAGTGTTGCAATTTTATTTTTTTATTAAGTAATTGTAAGTTGTTTTTAATGAGTTGTCATTATTTATCTTATTTGAACGCAGACTAATATCCTCATCTTTGTTGTCATTTTCTTTTGAGAGCACAATGACTGAAATGTATTGATAATAACAATAAAGAGGAGGATATTAATTCAAATGTCAATAAAAAAGTAATTTAGTTTAACATAGACTGATACAAGGCAACATTAATTGAGCACACAATGCAAGACTTAAATATTATTCCGCAACTGGTGGTGAAGGTATTTGTGTCTACATTCACGCTTGGGAAATGTCTAAACTCAAAAAAGAAAAAAACAATTAGAATACAAGCTCACATCTTGTATCTTTACAGTTGTGCCTCCATCACTAATAAATTAATCGGTGGCAAAGTAATTGGCGCCATAAGCTAAAAATATGTAAAGCAAACCTGCAATTTTATATGGGAAAACATTTTGAGCTCCAAAATTAATGCTTTCGTTATCTTACTAATTGTTATTCAAAAGTTATTAAACAACATATTCAGTGTTGCAATTTCATTTTTTGTATTAGTGTATAAAAAGCACTTTCATTTCTTTTCACTCCAAAGCTTATCTCACGAACACATGACTAAAGGCTTGAGTGACTTTGCTGTATTATTAATTTCATGTGCGTCTTTTGTTTCAGTAATTTAAAATGGTGGCTCTAAGTATTGGGATTCTGACAATTCTAAGGCATTATTTTAATCTAAGTCTAAAAACTATGCCAACTGGCTGCAGAATATAAAAAAAATGAAAGAAAATAAAACAATATTTGACCATATTATCCAAAATTTTCATTTTTGTAGCGTGAAATGAAACCCAGACATTGACAGATGTCAGTTATACTTTAAGTCTTAAATTAGAACAGAAGTCAACCAATAGGACTTGAAAACTTTTCCAAGTTTGAATCCTTTAACGTGAAAAGTATTCAACCTTCAAGAACCATACAAGAGTTCTTGAGAGATTGTTGCTGGATGAAAACAAAGAACAATTTTGATACAACCTTGTGCCAAACTATTAGTGAAATCAGAAAGCACTAAATAAAGATAAAACCTACTTAATTGTTCTTTTGATAGTTTTTAGATATTTACTAAAATGAGTAGAGCGCCAAATTTACTTGTTCTCTAAACAGTTATCCTCAAAAGACAAACTTTATTTTGAAATGAAAAGAGATTAAAAATTAAATGAGAGAGAGAGAGAGAGAGAGAGATGAATAAATTATGGGAGGGGGGAATCAGATTTTAAAACAATAAAAGCAAGTAGGAACCATGGAAATTCCAGAATGAATCTTTACAATTCAGGAATCAAAATTAACATAAGAGAAAAAAATAAAAAGTGAATATTGTTTCTATAAATACTGATTTATCTTTTCATAAATCTCCAATATTGCTAATATATATATATATATATATATATACTAGCAGTATAGCCTGGCAATGCTTGGGTGTAATGAAATCTTTAAAACTAATCCATGGTCCTGGGACTCAGACTCTTTGGACGTTGGCACAAAAGACTAAAAAGCAATAGTTGTTTCCAGTCAAAGCGAAACTGTAGACTGAAAGAAAAATGAATGGATGTAAGTCAAACTTTGATTTCCTGGTATCGATATCAAATAAGTTTTTTCATCGTAAACTGAATTTTGAAGGCTAAATAAGTTTTCTGAGTAAATGGTATCATGGCTGAGACTAAGAACTACAATTATACCTACTTAGAGCCAAACCCGCACGAACATCTTACCTTTTATTTATATATAAATATAAATTTTCAAGAAAATCTGTTCAGCCGTATTGGAATCTATAGGTAATGGATACACACACACACAGACAAATTTCCATTTATAAATAAGTTTATATATATATATATATATATATATATATATATATATATATTCAATTTTCAAAACTCTGGCAAGACAAAATTTCTTAGAGTAAATATATTCTTTTTTGTCTTGACTATCGTCATAGTAAAATTAAAATAAAAGTTAGCCATAGTTTCAGAACACCAAAGAATAGACAGAGTACAAAATAAAAAATAAAAAAAAATAAAAAGAGATAAAAAATATTTAAAGAGTATTAACCTCTTATATGGAAGCTTTGAAGGATAAAATAATTTTTTTGAACAATGGTTTCCAAATAACACCAAAGTCTGCAACTGGTCTTTGTCTCTATTAATTTTTTGTTTGTATATGAAATGTCTTTCACTTTACAGATTTCTCCATCGTGGCTTTGGAAAACAAAGATGACCCATATACCTAAAAAGATCAAATAATTAGCTGAAGCATTGTGTTAAAAAAAATATGGGCATTGTTTGCAAAAACGTTTCTAATTCTATGAGTTTTAGACCAGAAAGAATAATAAAACTGGTATCAAAATGACAAAAATTTATTTCCCTTCAAAATTACAAATTTATTTTTCAACATATTCATCATTTAGTGCTAGACACTTTTCCAAGCTTTTTATCTATTGCATCCATCTCATTTTGTTTTATTTATTGATTGTAATTATGTTTTGCATTGTCCTAATGCAAAAACATTGTTTCAGACAATGGAAAATATTTATAGAATATTTATAAATAACTTATCTTAGAATATTGAATAACTTACCTAATTTATTATCATAAGAAATATGTTTATGAAGGAAAAATCTCTGGCTTTTTACTTTGAATTCTTAAAAAAGTTGATAGTTTATTATAAAGTCATCTAAGACAAGTCCGATGAAAGATGGTGTTGTTGTAAATACCTACACTAGTTGGGGTTCTTCATAGCAGAAGTTTATCACATTCCATTTGCAAAGTCTGCATTCTGTACGAAGGCCTGAATTTCAACAACGACCTACATTTTCTGCTCACTCTTTATCAGTCAGTTAAGTGTCACGTGATACACACTTGGGCAATCATGTCTTGAAAGAGACATGACTGACTGGGCAAAAGATTTTCCTGCAGTAGGTTGCCATTACTTTGTGTTATACTGATTGCTAACCAAGACTATAGATTCCAATATCCTGTTATTTAACCCATAGCTGGAGGAAAGTGATGGATTAATACTTTTTCCCCAAGGGTACTTGCGCATAAGTGAATGCAACAAATTCAAATGGAACTCGCTCTCCAATATCTTGTTCCGAGCCAATATCCATTGCACCACCCATGCACATCGCTCTTAATACTTGCCCCAAATATCTACAGCACATAAATATTAGTCAATCAATGACTGCTACTCAAAGCTAACAGTAATGCTATTCATCAAGAACACAATTCCTAGTGGTAAGCAATAGTCATGACCAGGAGAATGAATTAGGAAACGAAAAGCAAACTAAAAAACAATTCGCTCCCAAGGTGATACTTTTTTTTTCTCTTGGTTTTTACCCTCATTCTCTCTTTCTTTTTTTATTTCTTACTTTACTTTACTTTATCTTTCTAAATAATTTCCTTTCGAATGAGTCTGCACATAATACTTTCACCCTTTCTTTTGTTTTCTATCTCTTATTTTAGTCCAAACTTTTTGAGTTTTTATTCATGTTCTTTCTTCCTCTCTTGTTCTTTTGATCGTTTATTCATTTTTATATTGTTCTCTTCCTCTACCTCTTTATCTTTCCACGTCATCCCTTCAAAATATTCTTCTTCTCTTCAAATGCGTCCACACATAATACTCTCTTGCCCTGTAGAATTCACTCTTAACTTCCTCAATACAATATGGAACCCAGACAATCTTTTAAGGCAAGAAAAAAAAATTTTTTTTTATAAATTTGTATATGGAATTTCTTTTACTTTACAGATTTCTCCATCATTGCTTCATGACTATGTTTTTGGAAAACAAAGATGACCCATATACCTAAAAAGATCAAATAATTAGCTGAAGCATTGTGTTAAAAAAAATATGGGCATTGTTTGCAAAAACGTTTCTAATTCTATGAGTTTTAGACCAAAAATCTGGTATCAAAATGACAAAAATTTATTTCCCTTCAAAATTACAAATTTATTTTTCAACATATTCATCATTTAGTGCTAGACATTTTTCCAAGCTTTTTATCTATTGCATCCATCTCATTTTGTTTTATTTATTGATTGTAATTATGTTTTGCATTGTCCCAATGCAAAAAACATTTTTGTTTCAGACAATGGAAAATATTTATAGAATATTTATAAATAACTTATCTTAGAATATTGAATAACTTACCTAATTTATTATCATAAGAAATATGTTTATGAAGGAAAAATCTTTGGCTTTTTACTTTGAATTCTTAAAAAAGTTGATAGTTTATTATAAAGTCATCTAAGACAAGTTTGATGAAAGGTGATGCTGTTGGAAATACCTACACTAGTTGGGATTCTTCATAACAGTGAAAGTTTATTACATTCCATTTGCAAAGTGTCTCCTGCATTCTGTACGAAGGTCTGAATTTCAACAACGGCTCACATTTTTTTTTTCAATAAAATCTCATCATTATTTTCTACATATTGAAGTTGTTATTTATGCCATCAAGAAAATGGATATATATTCAAAATTCTTTCAAAATACTGACGTCTACAAACACAACAGTAAACATCGGAGAATGTCATGGCACTTCCATTTTAGTACAGGGGACAGACCAAGGTAATTTTTTTTTATTTTCAATGCCTTAGGTTTCTACCCGGAAGTAAATATTAAAAACTTAAACATTTTATTAAATTTTGAGGACATTGAAAATATTAGAATACAAGAAGGCAGAACATTAAAATGTAAAAAAATGAAGAAAGAAAAAAGAAAACTCAAAGTTTTAAAATATATTTAATGGGCACCACATACACAAGGAAATGACATTAGTTTTCTTCTTGCCAGTCTGGTTGTGCCCAATCAGGTAAACTTGTTTCATATTTCCAATCAGGACCCTGAAAAACACCAGCAATATGTTAATTTGAAAAAAGTAAAGTAAGTAAATAGTCATTAACATTTTTAAACCATGCAAAAATATTCAAAGCAAAAATATTTTTTTGAAAAATCCTCCCTTATAAATGTCCAAATAAAGTCCTTTCTGATGTTATTCAAACAGAATTTCTGGAATGAGGAGTCATCTTAAGTGTTACAATTTTTTTTTTTTTTTTTATAAGTTAAATATTAGTTTGTTTTTCATAAGTTATTTTATTAGCACGCAAGCTAATATCCTCATCTTTGTTGTCATTTTCTTTGGAGAGTACAATGACCAAAATGTTATGATAATAACAAGGAGGATATTAGTTCAAATGTCAATAAAGAAGTAATTTAGTTTAATTTAGACTGGTACAAGGCACAACATTAATGGAGCACACTATGTGAGACTATTAAGTATTGTTCTACAACTGGTGGTTAAGATATTTGTGATTGTATTTTCTCTCTACCCTTACAGGCTTCCCTCCCTCACTATCTGAAAGTAATCTGGGCACCTTGGCATGGTGTAAGGGTTAGCAAGCTTGTCTCCCTAGAACAAGTTACAACTGAGTAGTGAGTTCGATCCTCACTGGGTGTCCCATACTTTCGGCCTTGTGCCACATCTAAGCAGCGCTTAGAAAATCACCTATCTGAAAGTAATCGGTGTCATCAGCTGAAAAAGATGTAAAGTTAATATGCAATTTCATATGGGAACATTTTTTGAGCTCTAAAATGAATGGTTTTTGTTATCTATCAAGTAAATCTTAGTTGGGTATGACACAAGGCACTAAGTGTGGAGCACATATTGAAGATTGAAGTTTATACAGTAATAATTTGTAAAATTGGAGTTTCTACAGCTATTCACAAGCATTCATAGCATAAAAAAATAAAAAACTGAATTGAAGAGTAAATTTTTTAAAAATCTGTGCAGAAATATTTTTAAAACACTCGTTGAATTTTCATAATTGCTTTGTTTTCATTGCATTTATATGAAAATTGAATAATTTACAAATCTACTAAGATATTTATCGATTGTTTGAGAATCTGCATGTAATATACAAGATATTTGTTTTTTTTAAAATACTTTTAACTTGAGATTTTTAAAAAAAATATGATACAAGCAAATGTATGTGCCTTCAAGAAAATACTTGTGCTTTAATACTTCTAAAATATTAATTTCATAAGGGTCTAGTTTTATCTTATGAAAATAAATATACTTCAAAGAACAGGAACAAATACAGTATTCCCTTCCCCCATGTACACCCATGGATGACTACCCAAAAAAAACATCATTCACAACATTCAAAACCTTTAAACAAAAACTGGTTCACATTATTCCAAATGTCTTTGACTCATAGCAAATAGAGTAAACGCATAAATAATTGGAATATCTCATGAAAGATACTTAATTTTTTTTTTTTTTTATAATTGTGTCATTCTAAGTAAGGCATTTTACTGCCACTGTTGAGCAGAGGGTTACATGGGAGGTAAGTTATGAGAAAGAGTGACAGATTATAGGGGGTGTCAGGTAGTGGGTAAGAGAAGGATGACTATGGCCATAAAGTGAGGGATCATTTTATACAGTGATTGTAATGTAGAATTGATCCCTCACTTTATATCCACATTATAATAGTATAGAAATTTCTTTTTTTATAATCAGATCGCTCCAAGCAAGGCATTTTACTGCCACTGTTGAGCAGGGGGTTACATAGGAGGTACGTTATGAGAAAGAGTGACAGGTTACAGGGGGTGTCAGGAAGAGGGTAGGAGAAGGATGCGAATACTGCTGAGAGTGGAGTGGATATAGAAAGGAGCATGAGAGAGAGAGAGAGAGAGAGAGAGAGGATGCAAGTTAGTGAGATAGGAGATGACTTTACATTTGAATTCTTGAAGATTGTAGCTGTCAGGGAGGAAAGTAAATGGAAGAGAATTCCACAGGCGGAAAGTGCGAGAAAAGAAGCTGCTGGAGTAGAATTTGCATTTACAATTTATTGGTTTCACAGTAAAAGGGTGGGACCTAATTGCTAATCTTGTGGCTCGAGTAAATTCATGTATGGGGGTCACTAGTGAGCTAAGTTCATTGGAGCAGAAGCCATGAAAGTATTTGTAGAAGAGACACAGGGAAGCCAGATTGTGCCGGTGAAAAAGTGACTGTATCCGAGCTGCCAAGTCGGGATTGATCACCTTACAGATTTTTTGTTGGATTTTGTCAAGGACCCTAAGTGAATAGCAGGAGTACCTGACCAGATATGGCAGCAGAATTCAATACACAGGCAGATGCTAAGTCAGGATCGATTACATTACAGATTCTCTGTTGGATTTTGTCAAGGACCCCTAGGTGAATAGCAGGAGCACCCAACCATTAATGGCAGCAGTATCAAATGCACAGGAGGATAAGCTAATTACTTACCTTATAGCTAAGTGCATGCAGGTACATGATCAAATCTTTAGGTTGTGGGTCAATATATTCTGTCTTGCAATGAATGCAATTCTCACTGGGGATCCATTTTTGGAGATCAAAGCTTAGACATGATTCCTCCTTTATTCCTTCATTATTTGTCTTGAGACGTTTCAATGGAGGCTCTGTTGCTTCATCAGGACCGTCAACATCTTCGGTAGATTTAGTTTCTCCTTCATCAGATAGACTGACTAAAGTGGTAGAAGCGGTTGCTTCTTTCCTTGCAGCCTCTTCTTTCACCTGCTGCAGACGAGTCTGGAAAAGTGGATGCAGGTCCTTTCTCCCAGAGACCAATGTTGTGGTTCTTAATAACTTCTTCGCCAATCTACATATGAAAGGAACAGAAAAAAATGTATTTCTATAGACAGTATACCCAATTGTTAAATATAAAGTTATCGGATGATGCGGGATTGGAATCGGGCAAGAGAAATCATTCCGTTATTATTCAATGATTTTTATTCAAAAGAGAAAGAAATGTATGGTACATACACATGAGTCTCCAAATAGACTAAATTAATAACACAGATGGGGAAAAAAAAATGCACGAGGTTACTTAAGGAATATATGGTTCAATGTAGATCAGATCTTTTCTCTAATAATTCAGCCAATCAATAGAAAATATGAAAGGACTGGTATCAGGCGGTTTGAAATTATGAACATAGAAGAAATATTTTGATAGTATCAACCAGAAATCAACACAAACAGGCCATGGTGGGTAGCTAAAAGCAGAAGTACCCCGGGAATACTAATTGGTTGAGAGTTTTTGTTTTTCCCCTGCCACATCGATAAAAGATACCTTGATACTAGCATGCTTTCTCACACTTGCACATCATGTCCAAGACTGTATATTAGTCTTTTGCAAATCGGAGTGAATGTCTCTTCAGAGATCACGTTTGATCTGAGCATGCCTGGAAACATTCACACTCAAATGTATTTCATCTCTCCCTAATAAAGTGCCTTTCATTTGTAAGATTTCAAATCTGCTTTTTCTGATGTTGCACACCCATGTGAAATGTATTCAGAATACATACATACATACATACATACATACATACATGCATGCACACATACACTACTGGCCAAAATTAGACCAACACAAATTTTTTTTTAAAAGAAATGATGCATTTCATACAGGGGCCCGACAATATTTTTCGGACACTTTGAAAAAAGTACTTCAAGGTGGTTACTAGTGCCAAAAACTTTTGAGATTGTAAGTACGTAGTTGAGGAGTGAAAATCCACTACTAGTGTAATCATTTTTTTTAGTTTGGCTTTGATAATTTTAGTTTTTCGTGATTTTTGTGAAAACGTGCGCGACACTATTTTTCGGACATGACAAAAAATCCTATTTTATTAAGAGCTAAGTTCATGTATATTTTGCTGTATGCAAATTTTCTGCTTGTATACTTAGCTGTCATCATTAGAATCAATTATCTGTTCTATTTTACTGGCAAAACAATTAAGTTTAATGAGGTAAAATGTATTTAAAAGAAGTCATTTGTTTGGCACGGCAGAAGCGGGATGATGGCCTCAGCATCACAAGGATCGCCATGGATTTGAAGCTGTCGAAATCAACGGTCGAATACATGCTGAAGACAAACTTCGAGCGGAAAAAGAAGAGAGGATGGAAAAGATCAATTGGCAAGAGGACTGAAAGGAGAATGAAGAGGACTGTGACACGGCTTTTGACATCTGGAGAAAAAGTTTCAGCAAGAAAAGTGAAGGAGAAATGTGAATTGGATGTAAACATCCGAACAGTACAAAGAATGCTGCATAGGTTTGGTTTGAAGTATGCAAAGGCTAAGAAAAAAATTACACTAACAAAGAAACACAAAGGAGCAAGACTGGAGTGTGCTAAAAGGTGGTTAACAAAGCATGTTGACTTTAAGAAGGTTATATTTACTGATGAGAAGCGTTTCAAGTTTGATGGGCCCGATGGATGGTGTACTTGGTCGAGAAGGGGTGAGCCTGCTATACTGAACAAATGACAGATGGGAGGAGGAGGAGTTATGGTTTGGGGTATGATCTTTGCTAATGGAAATATATGGTTGGAGTGGCTGAAAGGACGACAGAACAGCGAAAGCTACAAACAGTTGCTGGACGAGAAAGTCCTACCAAGGATAAGAAGAGAGATAGGGAATGATTTCGTTCTACAGCAAGACAATTGCAGCATCCATGTGTCAAAACTCATGAAAGAATGGATGGCTAAAGTGAATATGACTACTTTGGAATGGCCTGCAAAAAGCCCAAATCTAAATTTAATAGAAAATGTTTGGGAAATGCTTGCACAACTTGTCTATGATGGACCTGAAATAATGAAAGAGGCTCAACTGTGGGAACGGATACTAGATGCCAAAAAACAACTAATAGAAACACATAGTTATTGTGCATGTCTGCTGATCATTATGAAGAGAGATTGATAAAAGTTATTAAGAAAGGTGATATTACAGACTATTAACAGTTTTTCAATGATGTCCGAAAAATAGTGTGTTTTGTAAAAAATGATGAAAAATAAATATTTTTCCTTACCTAATCAATTTTCTTCCATTTTCATTACAGGTATTGTCTTATGTTTATGCTATTCTATTGAAGGAATTTTGCCACTCTATGGTACTCGGAAAGTCGAATACTAAAGTGTCCGAAAAATATTGTCGGGCCCCTGTACTATTTTTAAGTGGATAATTCTAAATGAAAATAAAATGTTTTTTTGTTATTATTACTTTGTAAAATTTTACAAGGCAAGGAAGCAAAAATGAACTCATCCAAATCACCCTAAATTTTCTTCATTCTTTCATTGATGAAACTGCAATATAGGCAATTATTAAATATTTATAAATTCATTTGATGCAGATGTATTAACAAAAGAACCATTCTATTTTCATTTACAATTATTCACTTGGCAATAAATATTAAAAAATAGTATGAAATACATCATTTTTTTTTTAAAACACTGAGGTGGCCTAATAATTATGGCCAGTGGTGTATCTATAGCAAATTTATAGGGTGCGATGGGTAAATTGTCGCTATTTGCCTTGTAATATTTTGCAAAGTAATAATAACAAAAGAACCATTCTATTTTCATTTACAATTATTTACTTGACAATAAATATTAAAAAATAGTATGAAATACATCATTTTTTAAAACACTGGGGTGGCCTAATAATTATGGCTGGTAGGGTATGTATATTTCTAAACAAGTATTGCTAAATTTAACAGACAAGATCAGTTTAATTTTTTAAAATTTGATCAAAGAGAAATGGGAAGTAAAGGAGTGGATTACAGGTTTTTGGAAATCAAGTGTCAAAAGACGAAAATAGTGTATATCCACGAGGTAGTCTATATTAACAAACATTTTGGGGATTGTGAAGAGTTCTAGTTCACACTTGGTGGGAGACGGATGTGGCTGTTGTGTAGTTCTGAAGCCTCCATGCACATTGCCAATTTTTACTCACCTTTTTTTCATCAATTTTACAATTAAATATTTTTCCTTTTGCAGCTTCTAGACCCCAAAAATCTCCAGAGTATAATGGATCATTTACGATTGGGTGACCTGGGAAAAAAAAAGTCGAGGTTCCAGACATGATTATCAAAATATATCACTTAATTCAAAAACAAAAATGGGTTTTTATGATGAACTGTTAGATATGTTCAATAGCTTAATGTTATGATTGAAAGAAATTTTATCAAAATAGTATTTTATTTTGAGCATGTAGGCTTCAGAGACTTGGAGTTGTTTTGGGATGAAAGGGGTCAGATGTTATTGCAGATGAATGTTTCAAGAATGTGTGTACCATGAAATCAATGAATGGGTGCAAAACGTCATGAAGAAGTACAAACATAGTAATCAGTGGTGAAACCCAATACCTGGCACCATTATGGAAATATACACGAATAAGCATGGTGTTTTGTTGACAACTGGATTCCATGACATTAGGGTGTCTGAATAACACTTAAAATCTATCAACACAAAACAAATGGAATTATGACAGTCTTCCTGAGTCAAATTAGCGATGCCACAAGCCCATGTGAGAGATACTTCCAGTGACATTGTGTCAAAAAGGGCAACCTGGTTGGTTTTCTTCTTCCACAGATTTCAAGGATGCTAAAGAACGCAAAACTTATTTGCTGGATAAGCATCTCTTTCTTTTTTTTTTCTTTTGAATTATTTCACCCCAAGCTAGTGCACAGGGGGTTACAGTGAGAGAAAAGACTGGGTACAGGGGGTATGGAAGAAAGAATAAAAGATGAATGGAATTCAAGAAGATAGAAGATAGTAATTGAGATTGAATTTAAATTTTTGGAGATTGTAATTATCAGGAAAGCAAGTAAATAGAAGAGGGTTCCACAGGCAGGAAGTGCGAAAAAAGAAATCGTTAGAGTAGAAGTGATGGTTTCATTTAACTATTTCAACAATGAAAAGATAGACATAATAATTTGAGTTTGTTTACAGACACTTTTAAGCTAAATCTGTACTGCCTATAAATGATGTCAAATGTCCACAAAATTTCAGAAATATCTCATCTGTCTGACACCTACTAGCATGCTTTGATAATTCGCATCACTTTACCATAACCAACCTAGCCAATGTTTAAATTAACTTACCAAATGCTAGAAAAATAACTGAGATTGGTCTGGGAATTTCCATGCTGTCAAAGTATGGAAATTCCCATAGACACATTAACTCGCATCCATTCTCTCAAACACTCTTCCCATCTACCCAACCCTCAGCCTCGGTACCCTTACCAGTCTATCACCCTCCTTCTGACATTTCTTATATCTAACCACTCTTTCTCTTTACCTTCCCCCCTATATAACCCCTTGCACAATAGTGGCAGTGGAATACCTTGCTTGGAGTGAAATGATTAAAAAAAAAAAAAAGTTGGCACCACCTACCATTGCCTTTACATATTGTCATCACTTGCCTTTTGACATTTGTCAATAGAGGCAATACAATCTTGTAAAAGGCAAGAGAATTCATCTGTAATATTTGGTTGTTAAACATTTGTGCTGGCTTCATCAGTAAATATCCATAAATTTTTTTTTATAATCATATCGCCCCAAGCAAGGCAGTTTACTTACTGCCACTTGTGTGCAGGGGGTTTTATAGGAGGAAAGTTATGAGAAAGAGTGACAGGTTATAGGGGGTGTCAGGAAGTGGGTAAGAGAAAGATGAGAATACTGATGAGAGTTGAGTGGACGAAGAAAGGAACATGAGAGAGAGGATGCAAGTTAGTGAGATAAGAGATGACTATTGACTTTACATTTAAATTCTTGGAGATTGTAGCTGTCGAGGGAAACAAGTAAACAGATGAGAAGTGCAAGAAAAGAAGCTGTTGGAGTAGAATTTGAGTTTAAATTTTATTGGTTTCACAGTAAAAGGGTGGGACCTAGTTGCTAATCTTGTGGCTTGAATGAATTCATGTAAGTGACAGAGAGAGCCCCCCCCCCCCCCCGTGGAATTATTAATCAACAGTACTAAAGGATTGAAATGAAGGTACTAATGAGTTAGGTAGAAGGGATTCCGGAGCTTCTTTTTATTATAATTATTTCTGGGGTTGAGTTATTAATTAATTAAGTGTAATAATTCCGGAGTGATTAGCGGACATATTCGTTAAGTAAAGTTTATGATAAATGGTGATTCCGTAGGATAAATGGCGAATCGGATTTCTTGGCTGGCCTGAAGGACCAAATCCGCAGACGAGATAAGTGGTTTTGGCAAGACTCAAGTAGAAATTGTCTACGAAAAAGCCATGGGGAAGTTAAAATTCATTTTTAGTACCACTTGAGAAAGTCTCCCGCAGAGATTCAGAGATTAGGTAAACATGCATGGTGGTCAAGGTGATTTCCATATTAAAATTAGTGGGTGGCACCTAAACATTGTTTAGCCCCACCCTGCTCCATATAAGCAGTCTGCACGCTGGAGTAGAGCAGATGGGCAAAGACCATTAGATGGGCAGAGATCAGTAGAATGCGGCGAAAACGGTTGGGTGAATCAGCTGGTCTAGTCTGTGGTTGTCAGGCATCAAAAAGCCCGAATCTAACTCTGTCAACAAAGCCGTCTTTCTCTCTCTGTTATTTTTAGACCCAAACGAGGAATCTCATTCAAACACTTTGTATTTGCATAATTTCTTTATTAGCGACATAAAAGCAGTAGTCTTAAAAGACTCTTTGTATAGGAACTGGAAATGTTGCTTATATTTATTTTTCTTTGTGTCCTTGTGGTTGTGACAAGGACTTATTCCGCACGAATAGTGATTTCTTTCAGCGTAGGAATCCAGCCATCCCATCCTTTACCAGGTTTGTCCTGAAGGATACGAAAAACTGCTATTTGGATCAAAAATTCACAACATGGCGAATAGTGGTGGTTCCTTCAGCTAACCGGAGGAGGACCGAGTGGTTTAATTTTTAACAGCCAGAACCACTGAAGAGACCGGACATAACTGCCGGCGACAGAATTCCTATGTTAGATATATAGGGGGCACCAGTGAGCTAAGTTCATCGGAGCAGAAGCCATGAAAGTATTTGTAGAAGAGACATAGGGAAGCCACATTGCGCCGGTGAGAAAGTAACTGTATCCGAGCTGCCAAGTCGAGATCAATCACATTATAGATTCTCTGCTGGATTTTGTCATGGAACCCTAGGTGGATAGCAGGAGTACCTGACCAGATATGGCAGCAGTATTCAATGCATTGGCGGATGGTAGATTAGAATAGAGCCTTGAGTGACACCAGCATTTGTGTGATAGTATTGGGAGGCATGTCTGTTCAATACTACTTTCATTGTGCGATTTGAAAGGAATGACTGGATAAGGTCAAACAACTGTCCAGTTATACTATAGCCTCACAGCTTGCATAGAAGGCCAACATGCTAGACTCTGTCAAATGTTTTGGAGATATCTAGGGCAACAGTTTGAGCTTAATATAAAGCAGTATGAAAGAAACTCGTGACAAAAATAACAGTTAGATATTAATAGGCATCACTGGCCGTGGTTTAAAAAGCGCTTCGCACCGCATTCGAACAACAGTACAGAACGTGTCAAGTTGGATTTGGTCGAGATCAAAACAACAAGCAAACAAATTTTGCGCAACATCAAGATCTAATATGTGCAAGTGAGATATTTGTGTGGTCATCTATAACGTTTTTTTTTCTTCTTCCTTCATGAGCGCATTAATAACGGCAAACGCGTTCAGGAAATTTCATTGCCGATACAAACTGCAAAGAGGAACGATCGTTTTATTTACTTCTTTATGAGAATATACAAGAGGGACATTCAACAAGTTTATCTTCTGGCCGCCACTATTGTAATGAGTCGAAATATTTTGGTGTCACTGTTTGTTGGAATTTCTCACTCGACTTCAGTTCAAAGTTTTTGTTTTGTAAGTGGCCAGCCATTCTTCTTTTTCTTGTATTTAATGTTAATTTTCTTTTCGCCATTGTTAAATAAGAAACTGTATTTTGCCTTTAACTACTATGGTAAATTTGCCTTTCAGCAGCCATTTTCTGGACAGCCAAAGGGTTAAAAAAAATTTTTTTACATTTTCATTTTTTTTTTTTATGTTTCAACTTCTCACTTTTTTTTTCTTCTTCAACTGGAGTAGATAGACTAAACTATCGCCCGGTTCACACTCCACCCCTGTCTTTTGAACAGGTGAAGAGGCTCATCCCTTGTTCCCTGTTTAGGATGTGCTTTCTGGCTTTCTCTTTTCCAATCTTTTCACTCCCATGTAGCCCCCTGCACATCAGTGGCGTTACCGCCTTGCTCGGGGTGATATGATTAAAAAAAAAAAATACCCTGCCTGATGGAAAATGCTGCTGGTGGCGCCAGGGGTGGCCCTCCCACCATAGCCACTGAAACCATGACATCCCCACTGGTCAGTGGCTGATGAAGACAGGGTATTGCATGTACTAACACATGTTGTATGTTACAAATTAGATTTATACAAAAATATGATGATTGTGTAGAAAGCATCCAGAACTGGTTCTATAGTTTTGATGTGATCAAATATGCCTTAGAGCATATTACTGCGTTAATCAATAAGATGATATTATGTGAACTTGAGTACTATGTAACCATGACATTCACAGCAAATTTTGCATGAAATTTGTTCACTGAAGCAAAATTCCAATGATAAGGAAGGTTTTTGAGGATTAGTCAATGATCAAAACCACGTCTCCAAAATTTTGGCTCAGCATTCACTGAAAGTGACTATGTCCTCAATGTACTTCCAGAAGAGTACATGAAATTATTGAACAATGTGCTGGCTACTATCAAAGGGAACTGACAACAGAGTGAAAATCAATAGATGTGAAGATTTCACAGACTGTTTGGAAATTATCCAACCATTTTGGAATATCTTATCTGTCCATTGTTTACATCTTGTGCAGGGTTTGCTGGCAAAGCATCATACTATCCAAACCTGTCAAACCCACTACAATTGGGATCTGGCCCCAAGTGAATTCTGGCTATCACCATGGGAAGGGAGGTAATTTCTGACTGCAGATGAGATTAAGGAAAAGAAAACAAAACAGCTGACAATCTCCTGTGTCACATCAATTCAGGAGATGGACAATCATGGTTCTCCAAAACTTCCTATACCTTGTAACCCTGAGCACTTTTTCTACATTTGTTAAGGGCCCCATTTATACAAGCTCATCAGGTAGGTGATTTGCTGTCTTCCCTTATCTCTCTTGACCTTCAGTATGCCTCATGAGTGTTAAGTTTTCCAAAACCTCCTTTCTCATTATATCTAAGGAATTATAACAGTCACTTCTACCATAGGTGCTCGTTTTGTTTCAGTTTTCATTGAGACTTCACTGTTGCTTACTTGCTTCAATGATAAAATTCTCAGTATCCTTCTGTAGAACTGTATTTCTGTTACCTTCAGTTTTTTCATCATCCCTGAGAAAATTGTCCAGCATTCACTTCCATATAGGAGCATGGATATCACATAACAAACAGGAACTCTCTTGTTTCTAATGAACATTTTTTTTTGTTTCTTAGCACCTTGCTTAGCTTTTGAAATAATTATTTTGCTAGTTCAATGAGTCCAATTCGGATTTTTGAATTCCCAGATATTTACACGTCTTTATTTGATGTAGCCATTTTCAATTTATAACTTGCATCTTTGTCTTTTCTTGCTAATGACCATAAAATTTGTTTTTATTGCTGTTGCTTATTTTGACATATTCATGATTTTCTCAATGTTTGCCTTTAATGTTTCAACAAAAACAAGTAAAACTCAAACATCATACATGTTTTTTTTTATTTGTTTCGAATCAACGTGTTGTCCTTGGATTTTATGTTTAGTTCTTTTGGAGAATTTTGGCTTTCGTTTTCTGATTTGGGGTATAAATGTTCAGTTGGCATGTGTTTTAGACTTCCTTGTTGCTTACTTGCTCTGTTCATGGAATTTTCCGTATCCTTCTGGAGAACCACATTTCTGCTGCTTCTAGTTTTTTTTCCTTATCCATGGGGAGATTGTCCAACATTCACTGCCATCTAAGATTATGGATATCAAAGTAATCCATCATTCTTTTTTGTTTTTAAACAAAATTTTTCTAATTCTCATTACCTTGCTTAGCTTTATTGCATTTTTCATCCTCTGTTAAAACATTTGTCAGATGTTTGAACATCTACACCTGCCTGATGTTTATATATCCAATTTAGTAACTCGCATCTTGGGCCTTTTTGCTTGCTCATGACCATATTTTCTGTCTTGTAATTGATGGTTAGTCCTTCTTTATTGCCTTCTTCTACCACCTTGTCGAGAAGGTCCTGTAGTTTATTTTCCATGTCAACCACTAACACTTAGGATTGCCTCACTGTAAAAGTTGAATAAGTTTGGCGAGAAAGCAAATCCTTGCCTTATGACCATTTTTATTTGTGTGTAGCTATCCGATTTATTTTCTATCCATATGCAGGAGTTTTGTTCCCAGTATAGGTTCTAGATTATTCTAACATCCTTTCCAAGTAGATTGAGTTTCCCTAGCAGTTCAAATAGATCCTTGTGCCCAGTGTTGTCAAAAGATTTTGCATAGACTGTTCTGAAAAGTAGAAGGCAAACTGAGATAAGTGCATTAGGTCTGAAGGGAAATATTTTCAAGGAGACTAAAGTGCCATTTACCCTGGTTAAGCTACTTTTTTATTAATATTAAATGGTTGGATCATTTCTGAACAGACAACAACAAGACATGTTAGAATGATGGTAATTCTTTGGAATATTTGCTGGTACTTGATTTTTTTCTCTCCCCAAATTTGGGGAAAGTTAATAACGTGAAATATAAACAGTAATAAAACAGTCAAACCCTACCTAAATACTGCAAATGAACCCGGATCTGATGTGTTCGTCCAGTCAATGGAAAACCTTAAATTAAAAAATAAAATTTAAAATTATTTTCCATTATAGATCATAGAAAAAAAAAAGGTTTGGAAAACTCAAATCCTTACTTGGTGCTCCAATATAATGGCCTTTGCGCAGACAAAAAATATTGTACAAATAGGAAAAAAGGAAAATAAAATATTGTATACATAAGTTTAGATGAATAAGATTTTATTGCAATTCATGAAAAATAATTAAAGTGTACTTTATAAACAGATGTGGACGTACGAGTAGTGTAATGGTATATCAATGAAGAAGTTGAAATGGTAAACTGAATTCCAGGTTAGTCGGCTGCATTCATTTTCACACAAATATCCTTGTCTAGCGGCTAATAGAAGGGTCGACTGTGCTCTCTAGCCTTGATTAGCAACCAGTCTAAGAGAAGGCGAACTATGAATTCCAAACTGTGGAGAATATAACAGAAAATCGATTCGCTTTCTTTCCTAAGAATGTGTGGCAATTCAAATATAACAAGGAAAAAAGAAAGCAACCAGTAAAGAACCATGAATGCCTACATCATGAAAGGATAGAATATTCGATATAAAAAGATAAATAAGTAAGAATAAGGACACATGGCAGCAACAAGGCCTAAAATTCTCAGAGTCGATATATTTATTCAGTGGATGCGTAAGTGGCTGTAATGGATAGTGGATCAGGATGAGAAATTGGAGAGCAGAATCACTGCCACCGAAAAGTAAAGGCCAACTCGATTGTGACGTGACATCACAAAAGTAGTCCTACGTAGGTCTTCGGTTAGCGACAACGACAGTAATGAATGATTATAAACTAAAGAAAAAGTCTTAGAAAACTTTTTTTTAAATTATGTTTGAAAAAAAAAAAAAAAAAGAAACAGAGTAAGATTGTATACGACTGAACTTTATTTAATATTCTTTTCTAAATAATTAAGAATAATAATAAATTGTAGTTGAAAGCAGTGTTAAAGTAAATAAACAAAACATCACATTTCATTAAATTTAAAGACTGAAATTCGTTCATTATTTTAATTGTTCTAAATTTGCAATTTTTTTTTTCAGAATTTTAATCACATTGTTTTAATTTGCATGTTTTTATTTCAATTTTAACAATTATTCTGTAAAGTTACAATATCGTAATTGTTACTTTTCCAGCAACAACTGAATTATGAAACAAACGATAATTGAATAAACAGACAAATTACAACTAAATGATTAAAAGAATAAAACAATTGAATATAAATAAGAAGCAAATTTATATACAAACAATAGATTTAAAAATTAAATAATACTTATGGAAAAATAGGTTACAAATACAAAATTTAAAGACTGAATTTCATTCATAATTTTAATCGATCCAAATTTGAAAACAATTTTTTATAAGTTAAAATCAACATTGTTTTAATTTGCATGTTTTTATTTCAATTTTAACAATTATTCTGTAAAGTTACAATATTGTAATTGTTATTAAGTGATTACTACTCAAAATACAGCAACAACTTATGAATTATGGAACAAACAATAACAGACAAACAAATTACAAGTAAATGATGAACAAATAAAACAATTGAATATAAATAAGAAACAAATTAAATGCCAGCAAGCAAATAAATTAGATGTAAACAATAAATAGATTTAAAAATAAAATAATACTTAAAGAAAAATATGTTACAGATGCAAAATTTAGCTGAATGTTTGAAGTTTTCTTTTTTGGCTTAACTTGTTATTTGTAATATTATTTTCCCTAAAACAAAAATTATTTAAAAGAGCATTTGTAGAGCTCCAGACAAACATTCTATTTTTTCTACATTGTGACCCTCATCACAAGACTCAACATTAAAAAGATGCTCATTATTCTGCCAAAACATTCAATGTTTTACACATGGCTAATTTTCTTTGATTTCTACTGAATGAAGAAAATGATTTTTATTAGCTTACCAATGACTGCATAATTAAAACAAAATTTGTAGTTGTATCATTAGGATATAAGAGAAAACCTCTATTAATCCCCTGAAAATAACTGTTCATTTCAGGTATTTCTTCCACATTATCTCTTCCAGTTATTAAATATTTGCAACCATTGCATTTAATATTCTTGAAAACTACATAACAGCAATAACCTGCCAAGTATAGTATTACAGGAAGAACTTCTCTACATTTATTAACATCATCCTCTTTAATATCAATTCTAAATTTATACACATCTAACTTTTGCTCCTCTGTCACTTCATCCCATTTTGGTTTTTGTAAATTCTTAAAATCAATTTTAATGCATTGCTGATGAAATGGTAGGCTCAGTTAAAAAATCATTTTTTTCACACTCAAACATTTACCACATCGAGATATAATACTGATGCCCAACAAGTCACCGGTACTGATCAAACCTTGCCTCATGGTGATCAATTTGAAATTTGCCAGGTAATATTTATAGCATTTTTAATTCTTCTTTGTCAGTTCTAAAAATGCATAGGTTGTATGATGCAAAGCAGTGAAAGTTTTCTTTGTTAATTTGCCATTTTTTTCCAGAAACGCTATTCCAAGATTCTAACCAGTCACAGAATAGAAAGAGAAATCTAAAATTGTCTTCATTTACTCTTAGTGGATTACAATACTTATTTTTCAGCCGACAACCTTTATATGGTGTTTCTACATTCATTATTGTCCACCAAATATAAAATATGTTTATATATTCTTCTGCAAAATTAGGCAAACATTTCTGTTTTCCTAAGGTCAATAATCCCAGATTAGTAGGAGAAAGTACCTTTGAGGCCAATTTATAACAATATTTCAAAACTGACTGAGATTCAAGGGCATGAAGCTTCTCTAAGGTGCAAAATGGGGTACTTTGGATATTATCCGATTCATGATTTTCATTGTGACAAAATTTTGGGAACAGCATGCATTTATTTATTTGCATCTATCACATTACAAATTCTCCATTGAATTTTGTCAAGAACCCCTAGATGGATAGCAGAAGCACCTAACCAGATATGACAGTAGTATTCAATGCACGAACAGATGGTAGATTTATATATATGCAGGATTGTTTTAGACAAGAAAAACTTCCTGGCCCTGCACAGAGAACCGACTTTCTTAGCAGCGGATTTAGCTATGGATTCTATATAGTCATTCCACTTGAGGTCTGTTGTCAGAGTTAAGCCAAGGAGGCACAGTATTTTGCTTTCAGGGAGACTAGCCTGATCCGTGCTAATGGGGGGAAGGAGCGATTGTCTGTGATGGTTAATAGATAGCAGCTTTGTTTTGGAAGCATTAAAATACACCAGCCATTTTTCCCCCTGTCCACCACGGATTTGAGGTTCTTTTCAAGCTTGGCAGCAAAGTTTGCTTTGTCAGCCTCAGCAGACTTTCGATGCGAGAATAAACTGTCATGTTGTCAGCGTATATGCCTACTTGGGATCTTATTACATCTGGGAGATCATTAATGTAGATAAGGGTCGGATGTATTAAATGTTCTGAAATAATTCTTTCTTGCTGGTTTTTAACAATATTTTAAATGAATTTTGTTGAAGTTGCAACAAATTGTTACGATGTGTTCGATTTTTGTATAGTCATTGATATGGTGTATGGACGGGGGGGTGGCTCTTCTTTTAGAATGGAAGAATGGGAGATGCCAAAACCAAACTTGGATTTTCCAGGTTCCATCGATAGCCAACCAAACACTGCCTGAGCTGCCTTTTCTGTATCTATCGACAAAGCTGATTTGACAGACACAGTCCTTTACAAAGAAGAGAGAATTCTTCCTGGAGCTCTTTGTGAAGCCTCCAGGTTCACTTGCGTCATCACAGTTGCAATGAATGAAAGGGTTGTGGAGCTTACAATAAGTCTGTGATTCCGAATGTGGACGGCCTTGACAGATTGATATTTATTTATTCAGTGAATTGTTTGAACAAGTAATTTTTGTCTCGGCTGATTTTATTGCCTCGTATCTTTGACGTTCAGACAGAGAATCAAAGATTGCTAACATCATTGTAAAGTGATAATATCAAAAGGCAAATAAACAAAAAATTAGTTCAACTCGTTTGTTGCTGCTCATTTCTTAGTGTTGAATTGAGGATGAAAAATTTGCACAGCAGTAAAATGAAAAACACAAAAGAGGAGATATTTATACAATGAAATCATCAGGAAAGGCCAATTATTGTTGTACTTTCTTGTTGGTTTAATATTTCCCTTTTAATCATCGTTTTTCTTACAGGTAGACTGTTGCTCTCCTTGTTATCACAACATTTCAGCTGTTGTGCCCACCAGGCTTCGGTGTGTAAATCCAGGTAATCTACAAGAAATTCTGAACCGACCCCTTAATTTACCAGGAGTAGATTGTTCTCGTTCCACTACTCATTTCTGGAGATATTGTGTTTAATTCTTAATTTAAGGATAAAGCCAATAGACCAAATCTAAATAATGATTACTCCTCATCCCAGAAATTCAGACAGAAATCAATCATAATTATTAAATTCTGTCACTCTTAAAATATTTAAGATAAATGAGACGCACAAAGTTTTCGAGAACACATCAGCTGAAATGTAACGATAAGAACATTAAGGATAGGCTGTGATCAGTAGAAAAACCCATGTAACTGATAAACATTTTAGAATTTTGCAAAGTTCGATAAAATGTAGACTCCATCAGCTGAAATAGAATTAAAAGTATGCAAAGATAAGGATATTAGTCTGAATAATCTCTAAAGTTATTAAACAAACCGAGTTGGAGAAATAATAAAACAAAATGGAAAAATTCTTCAGTCAGGCATTTTGGCCATTGGAATAGGTAACTTCAAGCTGGATTGAGAGACAATACTTTGCGTGGGAAAAAGAGTGCCAAAATATTGGGGTGGAGGAAGAGGTAATAAAGATCATTACCAATCCTTTTGACCAGAGAGACGATGTTGACTTGCATTGATCATTATTACCGCCCCCCACCCACCCACACACCAATATACCAACGGCCATTTTCTCACACACGGGTTTACTTCACAATTCAATCCAGATGCCTACCATAAAAGGAAAAGGCACAGTTAAATAACTTTTCCATTTCATCTTATCTTGACTTTCCTCCACATATTTATTCTACATCCTGATATAACCCACAGACATGTCTGTCACTTAAAATTAATCTTTCCATTATGAGAGAGCCTACATGAAATGACATTTATAGAATTTCTAGATCCTCCCAAAAAAATAATGATAAAAATAAAAGAGCAAATTCTTCAACTCACATTGGACAACACTGGTTGTGCCATTGTAACTGAGGCGTTTGAACAATGTCTTGCTTGGTTTGCCAGATTCTCGAACTTGCCACAACGAAATTCTATGGTTAATGCATTCCAGTGGTTGGTCCACTTCAACCTCTTCACTACAACAAAAACAGTTTACATTATAGAAAAATAGAGAATTTCAATTCTTATTAACATTAAATATTAGAGAAGAAAAATCTAAACATAAAAATATTTAAAAATGGCAAACAGATTTTAAAATTTGTTTTGCCCAAATTTTGCATAAAAAAAATGAAAGAAAAAAAATCGGTTTATTACAAAAAACTGTAGCATTCAAAATTGGGACAAAATTTTCAATGCACATCAATTCAGTCAAGTGCCATACGTGATACACAAAGGAGACATGACTAACTGGGCAGAAGATTTTCCAGCAGTATATTGCTATTACTTTCTGTGGTAGACTGGTTGTTAACTAAGGCTATAGAACCCAATTTGTCCTGCTATTTAACCTATAACTGGAGGAAGAAGAAATGTATTAATGCCTTTCCCAAAAGTATTTGTGTTGTATATCAATAAACAGACAAACACGGGTATATATAAAAATATAAGTTGTATTTTTATTAATGACGATGAACCGTGTAGCCTAGGGAACACAGAGTGAGAGAGCGCGCCTCTAAGGGTTGACGGGGGGGGTCGTATCTGTTGCTCCTCTGGTCTGGTCTGGCTCTCTCGTCTGCCTCTGTCTGTCTGTCTGTCTGAAATCCGTGCGCCGAGGTCTTTTTTATAATCTCCAAACCGGTACTTCCGGATTTTGCCTCGCCCACGCACGCAATTCTCAGAGACACCTGTTCTGTTTGCCTCTTGTAGCCATTTCCGCTACTGCTGGAAATAAGGTCAAACAAACATCCGTTCCTTTCAACGACCGGAAACGCCCCCGCTTGCTCAGCTTCCTCGGGTGGGGCGGGATTGTTATATTACATTTGTGTGTAAGTGAATGTAATGAATTAAACTGGAATTTGAACTTGGCTCTTCGATTTCTTATTTCGAGCTGATAACCACTGCACTACCAACACACATCCATACATCAATTATATGAAAATAATTGACTTGATATTTATACAGAGTATTAATAAGTGGTCTTTAATTGTTCATGCATATTGATGACCACAGACACTGACTAATTTGAATTGACCCATTTGAAATCCCATCACCAACTGAATTTTCAAAACAATTTGATCAATTGTTGATCCCTCAAAATCAAGAATTCCTAATAGACATTAACTGAGAATAAAAATATACCAAATATTTCCATTGGCAATGCTGAAAATGAAGCCTTCTTGACAGATTTCGATTACAACAGAGGAAGTAGTATTAAAACAAGAAGAAAATTTGGCTTACTCTGGAAATTTTCCAATAACACGACAGACATATTCTTTCTGGACTGCCTTGTTAAGAATTTGGTCTTCTAGTTCTCGTGTTTTTTCAGAAGTCTTGGCACAAATCAAAACCCCAGAGGTCAGCCGGTCCAGCCGGTAAATATCTGAAAGGGAGAGAAATAAATAAATAAATAAAAAAAAGAAGAGCTGGTTGGTAGCATAAGAATTTTAAAAAATATTTTTATATAACGACTTCATTCTTTACATTAGAATGAGAAAACATATCTTGATTTTTCTGAGTGTTTTGCAATGTTAATAAACATTTGTCGATGCCTCTATTAGTCAAATGTCGTATATTTTTTTTTACAAGCCTTAGAAAATATTCAGAAACCAGGAAAATGGATGACATGGAAACTTATATAAAGGGCTACAAGTTCAAACACTTGAATTTCAAAAATGAGTTCTTTACATTCAGACATAGAAACTTATTTTTGTTGTTTTATGCATTTGGGAAGTTTACTCATCACTTTGGTGTTTGTACAGTTAGTCAACTCTAGTACATCATTTAGACACAGAAAGGAAACCACAAGACCTCCTACAGAAGGTAGCAGAAGAAAGTAACAAGAAAGGACTAGAAATAAACTGCACGAAAACTGAATGCATGGTCATCAGTAAAAAGGGCAGATCAAAATGCCAAATACAGGTCGGGGATACCAGAAACAAGCAGGTACAAAAATTTAAATACCTGGGAAGTGTATAACAGAAGACAGAAAGTGCGACACAGAGATCCGAAAGCGAATTGGCATGGCGAAGGAAGCATTCCAGAAGCTGAGGTAAAGTATTAAAAACAGGACAATTTCGCTAGAAACTAGGAAGAAAGTACTGGATTGCTACGTGCTGTCCGTCCTTCAATATGGCAGTGAATGCTGGACAATACCATTAAAGATGAAGGAAAAACTTGAAGCAACTGAAATGTGGTTCTACAGATGGATGCTGTGAATATCATGGATCGAGCATGTGAGCAATGATGAGGTCTTGGAAATGGTGGAAACAAAAAGGAAATTAATACTGAGCATCAGGAAGAGACAGCTGAAGTTCATGGGACACGCAATGAGGAAGGAGGGCTTGGAGAATCTGATACTAACAGGCCAGATAGAGGGAAAAAGAGACAGGGGAAAGCAATGGATAACATATTTGAAGGACCTATCAGGTGGATGACGGAACGAGGATTGCATAGTGTAACAGGAGAAGGCGTGCTAAGAGACACCAGGGGTAGGGAAATGTGGAAAACCATGATCGCCTATGCCCTGAAGGGACAGGGCACATAGAAGAAGAATATATATGCCAACTTTTTAGAAGAAATTACAATGTGGATATAAAATGGGGGATCAATTCTATATTATAATCAATATATAAACTGATCCCTCATTTTGTGACCATGCTATTTTCTATACATTTATATTCTAGATTTATGGGCTTGAGCTATTGGATTGCAGAGCGGGGTTTGTGTGGCGTAACAAGAGAAGGTGTGCTCAGATCCACCAGGGATAGGGAAATGCGGAAAGCCATGATTGCCTATGTCCTGAAGGGACAGGGCACATAGAAGAAGACAAATACTGAAGCTAAGAAAATAGGTTCCACAGGAATTTACAGAAAGAAAAAAAAATCAATCATTGTTCAAGTCATTTTCATTTTTGTTGCTTTCTTTCATGACTTGTTTGAACTTTCTTTCTCAACACAGTAAATGCTATTTTAGACGAGATGGTCATTGACAATGAAAAACAGATTGCAAGAATCCAAAGAGAAGAAAATATGTCTACAGCTTGGATGGCTTTCAATATAGATCTCAACCTAATGGAATCAACTTTGCAGGTGGAGTTCTTTATTCAGAGAAGAACTGTTTCATTTAAATGAGAAGAGAAAAGAATTGGTCAAGAAAGTCAACTGACATTTCTACCATACAATGTCTTCATGTTACAATTGTGATGCCGTAAACAATCACAGAGATGAGAAGTTCTTCCAAGTGTAGCAAATATTCTCCAGATCTTTCTCACTCTCATTTATTTGGCTCCAATTCAACTTTATTCAGTCAATTGTTCCAATAAGTTTAAAATATCTAAAGAGATTCCTCACTGAATTAAAATCAAAAACACCATGACAGAATACACAATTTAGCTGAAAGATTGTGTAGCAACACAGATTCTGATTGCTAACTAATTGTTGTATAAATCTGTAGGAGTCAAAATTTACTTAAGAGATGTTATTGTCACTTTAAACTTCAAAAGCCTGTTTTTGTTTTTACGAGCATAAACGACAAAGAAAACATTGTGAAGAAAAGTAAAAAGCAGAAATGTAAATTTTGAATTGCTTACTTCGAAGGTTAGTGTAGCCATATTCTTTGCCAAGGATGAAGACAATGGAATTGTAGCGATATCGGCCACAGGGATGACATGGAATCGAAGATGGCTTGTTAATAACAATGACATGTTCGTTATCTTCGATTATCTCGAGCTTCGTGCCAACAACGGGATTTTCATGACTGGAAGGGGAAGAAAAAAAAAATTACAGATTCTTTTATGACTGCATATGGAGTAAAATCCAGATGTGAGATCTTCAAGGCAACCAGGCACCGCCCAGAAGGAAATTAAGTGGATAAAATCTTTCAGAACCAAGTGCCACTCTGCTGGAAGTTAAAGAATGGGTGAACATAAGCAGATTCACGGTTAGAGTGAAGAGGGGTAGGGGTAGAGGGGTGTGAGTGAGAGGGAGAAGGGAAGGGGAAAGAAAGGAGGGAGGGGAAGGAAGGGGAGGGAGAGAAGTGGGGTGTGGGTGTGGACCATTCATCTAGTGACATCAACAGTTTTGAGTTTTTGAACTTTGTTTAGCAACATATCAACACCTCTGTGGGTTATCTAATGCTGAAAAGGTGGGGCCTTAGGGTATTTTTTTAATGTTTGGTTATAGTGAGAAAGTTGATTTAGTCAGATTTGAATGAAAATTTTGTTTTTATTATTTTTTATTTTAGAAAACTGAAAATGTCTTTTAGTTTTGTATTCAAAAATATTTTGCTGAGAATAGTTTTTCTTCAAAAATGATTTGTTGGTAAAATTCTTCATTCAAACATGTATATTTTTCTATAAAAGTCTATTTTTATGTATATATTTCTATAAGTGTGTTTTTATACTTTCAAAATATTGACCCCTGTTTGAGGGTTAACTATTTGCCCATAGCTGGGAGCCTAACAGGTGCTACAACTCCAGGTCAGGGTGGACCTGGGAACAACAGCAATTAAGAGGTGGTTCCATGCTCCTCCCAGTCAGAGGCCTGTCATGCTCAGGACCAGACATGAATAGTTGTTGGGCAGAAGAAAAGGATAATTGCCCCCCCCCCCATAGCCCTACCCCACCCAGTGTGAGTGCCCAGGTCTAACTTGAAACTCAGCCACTGAACAAAGAACCCAATGTATTGGAAATAGGATTTGTGTTTCTGTTTCTCACTGTGGCATTATATCACCTATGCTATCTAGTGAATGTACACTGGGCTTTTAGCAAATTTTTTTCACATAGGATTTCAAAAACAAAGTGAGGTGAAACCATTTAAAATTTGACAAAATTCAAAAGTGAATGAACAATTATTTTATGGGAAATTTATTCTCATATTCTTTTCAAATGTTACTAACATTACAAATGAAGAGAACTAAAAAATAGATATCAATTGTAATGTTGGGTTAAAAATAAACACAAAAGACAATAGAGAGGAAAATATATAGAAAAGTGTTTATATTTAATGAGAAAATGTAGTTAATTTTGTTAAAACTTAGGTATTTGTTCACATCATTCTCAAACGATTATCAAATTGCAGTATCTGTTTATAAAAGTAGACACATTCTTATATACAATTAAAATACTTATTTCAGAATTTTAAAAAATATTTTAAAAGCTTTTTAAAGCAGAAGAAAAAACAGAAATAATAAAAGTGTGCAAAAGTTCCCAGCACTTTTGCTTGGAAAAGTAAACTAAAAACCAGTTTTCTAGATGCTTAAAAAATAAATAAATAAAAATAAAATAAAGGAGATGAAAATTAATTTCAGTATATAGGGAAGAATTTATGACAGAAAAACTTTACCAACATACCGATGTATCTTATGAGACAGCAAGTCATTAAATTTGAGTTTATAGTCAGCAGTGACAATTTTGTCATTCACTCGAAGTAAACCACTACTTATATCTTGCAGCTGTCAAAAGAAAAAAAAAGTGTAAAAATAGCACAAAGAATTAAGAGATTGTCTCTGATTAAACCACCATCCCCATCAATTTTTTAAATGTTTCATTCAATTCATTATTTTCCTGTTCTTCTCATACAGAGAAATATGAGGAATATTTTAAAATCCTTCTCAAAATCCAAAGAACCAAATATGGCACAGATATATATATATATATATATATATATGTAAATATTCTTAGAAGTAATTAGTAGAAAAGACAATATAAATAAGAAAGACAATAGGAAAACAGTACATAGCATTTGCTGATGCCTTTCGTCATCTGATGAACTTCATCATGGCTATCTTTTATATATATATATATATATATATATATAGCCCGGCATTGCTTGGGTGTAATGAAAGCTTTAAAACTAATCCATGGTCCTGGAGCTCAGACTCTTTGGACGTTGGCACAAAAGACTAAAAAGCTATAGTTATTTACAGTTAAAGCGAAACCATAGACTGAAAGAAAAATGAATGGATGTAAGTTAAATTTTGATTTCCTGCTATCGATATCAAATAAGTTTTTTTGTTGTAAACTGAATTTTGAAGGCTAAATAAGTCCTCTGAGTAAATGGTATCATGGCTGAGACTAAGAACTACAATTATACCCACTTAGAGCCAAATCAGAAGCAAAAACTAAAATTAAAGGGCTGAAACAAATACAGACATACAGGCAGATAAACAGACACACACACACACACACACACACACACACACACAAACATCTTGCCTTTTATAGATATATATAATCGATTTTCTGCACTATTGTAAGAACTGCAACCTTGAAATTTCTGAATATCGCTTCTTATGTCTTTGTCTATGAGTGTATCAAATTTGATTAAAATTGGACCACTCCTATAACCTGATTTTTTTTATTATCGATTTTTGATATTTATCGGGGGTACCTCAACACAAAACCTAGCTAAGAACAACTATGTAAATTTTCAAGAAAATCAGTTCAGCCGTTTTGGAGTCTATAGGTAACGGACACACACAAAGTTCCATTTATAAATAAGTATATATATATATATATATATATATATATATATATATATATATAAGGAAGTAAAGGAACACATAAATGAAAAACCTACTCTTCGTTGCATTTACTTTTATAAAAAGTGCTGAATATCGAGTAGAGTTTAATATTGTAATTACAATGGTTTATAAAAGCATTATAGCACTACACAAAAAATTTCATGTTTCAGAATAATACTGTTCTTCTTCAGGTGATATTTCAAAATAAATGGTGAAAATGAATTATTTTGGAAAATATAAAATAAATTCATGGTTATTCAGAAAGTTAAAAAGGGGTGGTTGGAGGAAGTTAATGATTATTAGTGTGTCTGTATTGCTCAAGCAAAAGTGAGAATTATGTTGAACTATGAAGTTGAACATTTAGGTTGTATGAAGGTGAGTTGTTTAATAAAATGACACTTCTTATCTGTATGAGGAAGATACATATTAGGAACACATTATTCAGATATGTAGAAAGTGGCTTTGGATAACATGTCAGATTTTATGTTTTGGGAGATATTAATTTTTATACTTCTGAATTTGTTAAAGGGGCTAAATTGTTGAAGTTAAATTTAAATTAAATAACTATGGTTTACTAAGGTATATTTGAGTTATTAGATTTTGCAGAGTCTACAGACCTTGTTTGCTTTATTTAACCTTACATTATTTAACCTATTTAACCTATGACATTAACACACGACATGGGGTTATATAGAGATGATGGCCTTAAAAAAAATTCTACACATTTTAAAATTGATAAGATTAAAAAAATAATCCATAGAGAATTTAATAGTCTAAACCTAAAAGTAACAATAAACACAAATTTAAAAATAGTAAACTTCCTTGATGTAGCACGAGACTTAGTAAATAATATTTACCAGCCATACATGAGATCTAAATCTGACCTGTTGTACAAAGCCACTTTCTACACATTTGAATAATGTTCCTAATATGTATCTTCCCCAGACAGATAAAAAGTGTCATTTTATCATGACATAATTCAACAACTCACCTTCATACATCTTAAATGTTCAACTTTACAGTTCAACCTAATTCTCACTTTTGACTGAGCAACACAGACACACTCATAATCATATCAACTCCCTCCAACCAGCCCACCTTAACTTTCTAAATAACCATGAATTCATTTTATATTTTCAAAAATAAATCATTACTTTCACCATTTGTTTTAAAATATAACCTGAAGAAGAACAATAATGTCCTGAAACATTAAATTTTTTTGTGTAGTGATATAATACTTTTATAAACCATTGTAATAACAAAACTACAATATATATGTGTGAGTGCATTTCGTTAAAATGACAGACAAGATGTTGTGATTGTTTTTATATAAATTTTTTTATGTGATTTTATAAGTTTTCTTTTTTTTCAGTCGATAAATCATCTAAGTACTTGAGATGATTATGATGGGACATCAGCATAAATGTCAATTGTTTCCCTAAGAGAAACATTAGCAAAAAAAAAAAGCTGACAATATCAAATGACATCATAAATTCAGAGGCACAATCAGCATCCAATTCTCGAGTAATTTTAATAAAACAAGACGAATCAGGAATGTAATTATCCGAATAAGTTTATAAAACAGGTTCCAGTAACTAAGCTGACCAATTCATGCTGCGCTGAACCAATCATAGATAATATATATATATATAAGCATGCATTGTTTTAATATTAGAAAAAAAAAAACAACATTCCACTGAATTTAAATGTTAGCTATACAAGTTTCCTCTATATTTTTAACAAAATTTGATTTATATAAATTCACAGCATCATTATTCAATCATCGACGTATTCTCTCTGGCTTGCTATAACCTTTTGCAAACATTCAGGAAAATTTTGCAATTCCTTCATAAAAGAACATTCTGGTTTTGATCTGGGGAATTGTTTAAAGAATTTTTAATAAATCCTAGACAAGATGTTTAACACAGAGTGAAACATGATTGTTTGAAGTTGACATGTTTAGAGAATACGGAAGAGGAAAAAAAACAAAAAAAACAAAAAACGATGATAATGGAGAAGAGCAAGAGAAAAAAAAGAAAAGAAAAAATGTATACGTACTAAACTTTCTTCTGTTGCAACATGAAATTCTTTGGTGAAAACATCCCACACAGTTCTCCCTAACCAACGTCCCTTCACATAGGAAGTGAATGTGTGAAAATAGGGATACACTTTTCGAAGTCCTACAGAAGAAATAAATTGGTTGTTTTATAAGCTACAATGGTATTTTCTTGTGTTGGAACCATATCATTTCATAGGGAATCTTTTAACTTTGAAAAGCAACAAATTTTCCTTATAGAAATTTGAACACTTTAAATTATTATTTTGCTTTGTTTTACAGGATTGCTTGGTTTTACAAAGGTTGTTTCCATAATCAACCGATTGCAATGCGACATGGAATTCAAGCCATAAGAAAAAAGAATCTGAAACATTTATTACCATCTTCAAAATAATATTCAGTTTCAGAAAGAACATCCGAACTATAGCCTGGATCTGGATTGGTTGTTAATGGACCAGTTTCTTCAATTCCTTTCTTTTGTTGCCTTTTCCACTAGAATAAAAATAAATGAAAAAATAAAAAGAATTCAAAGATATAAGAAAAAATATTTTTAAATTATAAGCTCACACGATCATGCTATCTTGAGGCCTGCTAGATTATTTTAGGTTATTGTAACTGGTAGTGAGAGTTTTAAAAATTTAAGGAGGAGCCCCCCCCCCCCCAAACAAAATTGCTACAGATTTTTAAGATTAAAGCTGTTTTTCTTCATGTTGTATTATCTTAGCAATTTTCCAAAAGTCAAGACTTGTAAAAATGTTTTGATATCAATGTTCTCGACTCAGTAAAGATGGGTTATCTTGAATGTTTTCATTTAGGACAAGCTTCCTATAAACCAACTGTACCATAATTATATGCCTTTCTATTCAGACTTGTATACTTATCTTAGTTGCTATGTTTAAATATAAGGCAGTGTACTCTTCAGTATATAGAAAGTCATTTAAAAATGATAATTTCTCATCTGTGACAATTTTTTAAAATGCTTAACAATTATGAAATACTTGTCTCTAAGATAATCTTAAAACTTGACCCTCACAAAGCGAGCGGTGGTGACAGAATCCTAACCATAGTCTTAAAGAAATGTGCCCCTGAACTCTCCTCTGTCCTTTCTAAGCTCTACAACCTCTGCCTATCTGCTTTCTGCTTTCCTGCCTGTTGGAAATCTTCCTCTGTAGTTCCTATATTTAAAAACACTGGAGAACCCTCTGACCCTGCAAATTACCGCCCTATCAGCCTTCTTCCGATCTTTGGCAAAGTGTTCGAAGCCATTATCAACGCCGAGGTGGTTCAGCATCTCACACCACACAGGCTCCTCTCGGACAAGCAATATGGTTTCCGTTTCACCAGGTCTACTGCCGATATGCTAACGACAATAGACACCTCCTAACACACTAACCTGCTCCCATTCTATCAAGCACTCTTCCCATCTGCCTAACCCTCATCCTCGCTATCCTTACTCATCTGTCACCTTCCTCCTGACATTCCCTATGTCTAACCACTCCTTCTCTTTACCTTCCCCTATGTAGCCCCATGCGCAATAGTGGCAGTGGAATGCCTTGCTTGGGGTGAGATGATTAAAAAAAAAAAATTTTATAAAATTTAAAAAAGAAAAAGAATCCCAACATTTGGAAATCCTATTTTTCATGAGTCAACATAAATATTTTGCATTGAGTTTGTTTAAATATCAATTTAGACAAACAACTTCTGTTTCCTGTCCATTTCTTCAACTGAATCAGGATACGTGTCTTTTTTGGGCAACACGACCTTTAGCCAAGGATTAAATTAAAAAATCATAGAAAAATATAAGTATGTTTTTTTTTCATCAATGCTTTTATCCCCCTTTGTAACATATTTCTTGAAAAGTGAATAAGACAAGCTAGTAATATTAACTGATATGAAATCTAAACTTATTTATAAATGGAATTTTGTCTGTGTGTCTGTCTGTGTATATGTTACCTATAGACTCCAAAACAGCTGAACTGATTTTCATGAAAATTTACACAATTGTACTATAAGCGTCTGCGAGTGTTCTTAGCTAGGTTTTGTGCCAAGGTACCCCGGATAAATATCGAAAATCGAAAAAATCGGGTTATAGAAGAAGTGGTCCGATTTTAATCAAATTTGATACACTCATAGACAAAGACATAAGAATCAATATTCAGAAGTTTCAAGGTTGCAGTTCTTACAATAGTGCAGAAAATCGATAATATATATATCTATAAAAGGCAAGATGTTTGTGTGTGTGTGTGTCTGTATGTCTTTCATACAAATCCACAATTTTTATCTGATTCTCACCAAACTTCACACAAATATTCTTTAGGCTGTGTCTGAGCTCCAGGACCATGGATTAGTTTTAAAGCTTTCATTACGCCTGAGCAACACCGGGCTATATTGCTAGTATCATATATGGAAATGATTTTGCTTTGATGGATTCATCTTCTACGGCTTATCAACCCCTTTGCAATGAACTTGACTGGAACTGGAGCTTGGATCTCTGATTAACAACTCCAAGCCATTATCCAATAACCGCCCACCAAGCTCACAACACTTGGTATTCTAAAGCAGTCATCCATCTAGGTACTGACCAGGCACAATGTTACTTAACTTTGATGATCGTAAAGGAATGGATGTTTCAACATGATATGGCTGTAAGCTCCTGCGGAAAAATGAATCTGAACAATCTACACCTGTAAATTGAATAAAGTGTTCTATTTGAAATTCCAAGGTTATAGAGTACAAAGATAAATATCTGAAGAAATCAGGTTGAACGTTAAGTACAACTCCCTACTACAAAGCAAACCCCAAAAAGTCACTGGTCCAGATAAAATAGCAGTGGTTGTTCTTAAGGATATCAGCCCAAAATTATCCCCAATTACAGCAGTTATTTAATCACTGCTTGAAGGAAAAATCTTTCCTATGCATGTGGAAGGTGGCAAGCATACGTCCAGTTTTCAAGAAAATAAGCAACCGCTCCCCACTCCTATACAGACCCATTAGTCTCCTCAGTATCATCAGTAAGGTTTTTGAGGTTGTTATCAGCAAAAAGATTGTCAAGCACCTGAATAGAAACAACCTTTTGTGTGACAAACAGTATGAGTTTCATCAGCCTGATCCACTACTGATAACTTAACTACTATTACATGCAGAATTAGTAAGGCCTTTGACAGCACCTATGCATCAGATATCTTGAAGGTCTCAACAGAGTGTGGCACAAAGATTTGCTACCTAAGCTCTCAAGCCATGAAATCACTGGAAGGGTTTTCTCTATTATAAAATTCTTCCTGAAAGTAGTTATTAGTTGTCAATTCTCATAAGTCCTGGTGGTCAACACAGGCATTCCCCAGGGGTCACTTCTCAGACCAACCCTCTTTCTGATTTACATAAATGATCTACCTACAAATATACTCTGATCATTTGTAAACATCTATGCCGATGATTCAATACATGGGCACACCTCCAAAAGTCTTGTCAGAGATTGGCAGCTACCCTATCTTCTGGTCTAATCTTACCCTATCTTCTGGTCTAATCTTACCCTATCTTCTGGTCTAATCTTACCCTATCTTCTGGTCTAATCTTACCCTATCTTCTGGTCTAATCTTACCCTATCTTCTGGTCTAATCTTACCCTATCTTCTGGTCTAATCTTAACTTCCAAACATTTAAAAAAAACTGGCTAGTTTCATTCAATGCCTCCAAAACCAAATTGGTTACATTCCATTACCACCGATCAGACCCCAAACTACCACCAGTCATAATGAATGGATGTCCCCCTCAGACTCCTGGTGCTTTCCTCTGTCTTTTATAAAGGCCAGATCAGGCCTGAAATGGAGTCAGTCAGTCAGTTAAGTGCCATATGTGATACACGCTTGGGTGATCATGCCTTGAAAGAGACATGACAGACCGAACAGAAGATTATCCCACAGTAGGTTGCCATTACTTTCTGGATAGCTTTAATCTTCTCTGGTAGAGGCAAGATACCATAGGCGTTAATGTTGGGTCCAAAGAAGTTGATCTTTCGTGATCTAAAGCCATATTTGTCTGAATTGATCCAAAGACAAAAATGAGAATCTTTGAAATACTTTATGGAGATGCTGTTTATGTGCATTGACATCATCACTATCTATCAGTATATTGTCAATATACACGTGATGTGAAGGGAAGACGCCATAACACTTTGTCGATTAGGCATTGAAATGTCTGAGTGGCGTTCCTCAGGCCGAATGGCATTTTTATGAATTTGTATAGACCAAATGGCGTAGTAACCGCTGTTTTGGGAATGTCGTCAGTAGCCACGGAGATTTAGTGGTAGACTTTGGTTAGGTCAGTCAGAGAATATGCGGGGGATACGACGATATATGAGTGCACCTCCAAAAGTCTTGCCGATCAGAAATTAGCAGAAGACCTCTCTTCCGATCTAACACTAACCCCTAACCAGTAGAGGGGAAACTGGCTGGTTACATTTAATACCTCCAAAACAAAACTGGTTACATTCCATCACCACTGATCAGATACCGAACTGCCACTAGTCAGGATGAACGGATGTCCCCCTTGAGGAGGCCCCCCTGCCTTGAGAGGATATTTGGTCTCAGACTAACATCTGACCTCAAGTGGAATTCTTATATATGATCTATCGCTAAAGATACAGGTTAAAAGATCAACTCCCTGGACTGGTTCAGTTCAGTAAGTACCTGACTCTTCATGCTATCTTCTATCTTTCTAAGAGGCAGCTCAGGTCAAAAATAGAGTACTCTTGCCATATCTGGGCAGGAGCTACCCAGACCTCACTTTCCAGTCTTAACAGCATTCAAAAGCATCTCCGAGTCCTTTTTGGAGAAGAATTATTTTCCATGCTCTAACCTCTCTCTTTCTATCTCTCTTTCTCTCACACACACACACGTACACGCACCGGTGGGATATAGCGAGTCTCTCACTACCCTGTCGCTATTACCGTGAAAAGTGCTCGAATGGACTGCATCACCTGATTCCACTTGGTCTGACTTTCACAGCTAGAACCAGCCATGCCACTTGCATAATAGCAAACCATCAACACTCTCTCCGTATTCCATTAGCGAGAAGTAAGTTTCACTCAAACAGCTTCTTCCTGCGAACGACTGCTCCATGAAACAAATGCCCAAGAGAATGTTTCCCCGATCACTAAAATTATGACCTGTTCAAGTCTAGAATCAACCATTGTATTCCCCACCTTTCATATAAACTATCCCTTGTACAGGGTGAACCATTATGGTAAAAAAAATAAATAAATAAATAAAAAATTGTATGTAGATTCACCCCAGACCTCAAGTAGTATTCCTGTATACAATCCATTGCTAAAGATTCAGATAAAGTGATTGGCTCTTTATACTGCTCTAGTAAGTAACTGACCACTCATGCTATCCTCTGCCTTTATAAGAGTCGATTCAGACCAAAAATGAAGTACCTTTGCCATATTTGGGCAGGAGCTGCCCAGACCTCACTTTCCAGTCTTGACAGCATTCAAAGGCATCTCCAAGAAGGAGAAGAATTATTTTCCCCTTCCTAACCTTTTTCACCCATAGGCAGGAAGTAGCAAGTCTCTCACTGCTCACATTCTTCAATATCAAGCAATTCTATCACACACCCACACTAACTGAAAGATGCAAGTAGATGCCTTTTATTTCTTTGAATAACACAATGTATGAATTATTACAGTTGGCACAAGAAATCTTTCTACACACGTCATGTAAAATATTAAGTCCAACTCGCTACCTCTTGTAAATTCATTCTTCTGTACACCACATTATTCACGAACTCTCACATTTGCACAATTCTTTTATCAATAATATTCCTCACACGAATTTCTTATCACACTGATAAAACTTTCAGCGACAATGAACATTCCAACTTACCTCAAAAGCTCTAACACAATTTTCATACAGTCCATGGAAGACACTTTCAAATAAACACTTTCACTGTTTGTGTAATGTATGTATTTCTTGTTATTGTTGTAGTTACAATTAATGCTTTGTTACTTTCATTCAACTTTCCACTTGCTTGTTTAATGGATGATTTCAACACTTATAAAAATAATTGGTGGTATGCAAGAATTTAGTTAGGAAGTTGTTTTGGGAAGTGGCCTTGTGCCATGTAAGATGCTAACCTTGCACCTTGCATAGTAACCCTCAACAAGCTTCTTACCATGAATCACTGCCCTATGAAAGACTCCGAAGAGAATTTTTCCTAATCACTACAGGACAATCTTGACCTCTTGTAGTCTAGATAGTCAGTCAACCGTTATTTTCTCCTCCTAACCTTTAAGTTAACGTACTCCATTAACTCGAGTTGCTCCCAGTCCCAGGCCTTGTACAGGGTGAACCACAATGTTAAAAAAAAAATTATCTAAAAAATTCGACAAAAATTGGTCATAGGTTATTAGAATATTATTTTAAAAATGTAATAGCCGTAGATTTTTCGTACAATTTATTTTATATCTTGCTTTACTTTTTTCTTTTTGGCCAAGTTACCCCACAGCATTACAAGGTTGTGTGTGTTTAAAGTACTGAATGCCATATTATTAAAGAGATTTAAAAAACAAAACAAAAACCTTTCAGCCAATCTATTCTTCGGCCTTCTTGTATTGTCTAAAGTTCAGTGAGTCGTGTTCAATTTAAAAAGTTACCCCATAACATGGTAAGTGGAAAATGAAAAAGAAAAAAACATACAAAAACAGATTACACATCAAACATTCAAAAATCTTACTTTTTTTGCGGAGGGGCGAATACTAGAACAAAGCAAAGGTATTTTTATGTACTCACTTTTCTCAAGGCACGCTTAGACATTGGTACAGACGTGGGAGCATCTTTTTTCCTCTGTTTTCTATATTTCTTTTCGTGTTCACATGCTTCATCGGCGTTAGCAATATTCTTAGACGGGATACAGTCGGAAGGTGTTTCTTTCACTATGGTTTCTTCAGAAATGCCCATGTGATTTTTGTCATTAATAGTGTCGTCAGGCGTCACATCGGATATATCAACATCGACATCTTTTCCAGAATTGTCGATGTTAGGAGAAGAAGTGTGTGTAACTTCGGTTGCATTGTCCATTGTCGATATTGAACGGCCAAATAATTTTCTAGGAATAAAACAAAATGTGGTAATTGGTGCACTAAAATCAACAGTCGTATTTCTTCTATCATTCCAACATGCCGATTTTAAATTCAAAATTTTATGGTTATGTCTGCCTTGGTAAAACGAGTAACATTCTTGGGTTAGAAACTTTTTTTTTCTGAAATTATTAAAATACAAATAATCTACTTTTTGAAAACTGAGAAAGGATCGTAAACTACTCTGAAATGTTTTTAAAATATAATGTGGCATTAGCAAAAATATTAAAAGACTCTACTGCGGATAAACGGCAGTAAGAAAACACATGTTGTTAAGGGAGATAATTCAATTGCCCTAAAAATGTCGAGGCGAAAATATTTCCTTTAAAAATATATTCCGCATGATACTTTTTGGAAAACATTGAAGTATTAAGAAAAAAAAGCTTTCTTTTAAAAATGGCATTGACCTATCGTGTTTAATAGGGTACTTAAGACTAATTATAAGAACGGTTTATATTTTACACAGTAATCCGATTAAAAATGAATGTTTACATTCTTCCAGCTTCATTCAATCAATAATCAATCAATATCGTGAGTTAACTTCTAAGTTTATAAAAATCAAGTTTCCCCCCTTTATTTTCAATAGCCAACTAAAAAAACGGCAAACATAAACATTAAACAACCATTTACAAGCTAGATAGAGGGGGTATCTTTAAAAGTTAACTTTAATTACACTTACACTACAGTTAGAAATTAAAATTAAAGTAAACTAGTCAAAACCATTGATTTATCAATTTGAGTTTTGTGAAGGAACAAGAAAAACTTGTATTGCTTGCAAAAGTCGATGAAATTAAAAATATACTTCTAAAAATCCGTAATTGTCACAGATGATGTCACATTTGGGCTGAGCGTTAAGCTTCACAACTAGCAAAGCAAAACAAAGACCGTTTTTGAATCATTATTGATATTATTCAGAAAAATATCAGATATCTACGCACACTTTATTAAAATATTTTTTTTTACGGACATCATATTGTCACCTTTGCGAGGAATATCAATTTCGGAGTTGCACCTTTAATTGGGAAGGAAAACAGCGGAAGTTTAGGTTTAAAAACTTCCGGTTGTCATTAGTTTAACTTTACTTTGCTTTTCGCTCGGAAAATTATTTTCTTACTCAATTTTATTTAATTTTTGGATGCCAAGTCAATTGTGACTTGTAAAAAAACTGCTTACAAAATGTCGAAAATGGATGGTAAGATATTGATTAGCATTTCATATTTCTTCGGTTAATAATAAATAGCTTTTTTTTATTATTAAGTGAAATGATCGATTTTTTATTTTTAAATTTAAAAACTAAGTGGATTTTTTTTGCATCTGTTCGTGTTAAGAAAAACTAACAAACTTTTGACAGCATGAAAACAATGACTTTATGGGGTTATTAAGAAAAAGTTACAATTTAAATATGTTTCATTATGAATTCCAAAAGCACAAAAAGTTAAAACTCAAATCATTCAACAAAGAAGATTTCACTTTATGAGTTTACGTTAAAAAAAAAAAATAATCACATGGTTAACAAAAAAGAAAAACATTCTTTTCATCATCAGGTATTTTGGTCGAGAGATAAACAATGGATTTAATTACATTACAGATTTTATTAATGAACTTTTTAGTTGTTTTGCTACAGTAGTTTTTATTTATCTAAAATTTATTTCTAAGTGACTGTAACTTAGTTTAAGTGTCAAAGTAAAAGTGTGATCGAAAAGTAAAAACATTTTTTTTTCTAATTTAAGATTAAAAAGATCTTTATTCTCGGGTTTTGATAAAAAAAAAGTACTTTATGTTACGATATTATTTTTATAACAAGCACCCAACGCTTTTTTGTATTTCTTGGGCGATTTTTTTTTTTTAATGTATTTTCTTCCTTCTTTAGGTCGGCCTAGGCTACTGAAAGCAGCTGATCACCACAAATTGGTTAACAATTTTTTTTAGTTCTTAATATTGTCGTAAAACCGAAATTTTTATTGTCAAATTCAATTTCAAAAGAAAGTTCTAAATATTTGAACCCAAAAGAATTTAACGAAAAGCTTCGAGCACAGCTCAATTAAAATTCGTTGAATCATTCCTGGTCAGAAATAAATGTCATGGCTGTGTGAAAACTGAAATGTTTTACTTTTAAGCCGGACATTTGTCAGAGGACAATGACTTTCTGTTCTTAAGATTTTTGAAAAATATCATTAATTGACTTGATTTTTGTGTCGAATTTTTTAAATAATTTTTTAAATCTCGAAGCAACTCCTCTTTTTTGTGTTTTATTAAGTTAATTTATTTTTCATATATTTTTTAACTTCTTAAACGGAAATTACAAAAAACAAAACAAAAATGAAAACGAATGCAGACTTTTTTTGTTTATTTTTCCATTAATAAAAAATAAAAATCACCCCTGATTTATTTTCTATTCTCATCCTACTTCCAGAGATTTGCTTTTGTAATATTTTTTTATTTATTTCTCAATTTCTCATATCGTTTTAAATTTTAAGGTTTTAAGTTTTTTTTAACTGTTTGATAATCTTTATAAAAGTGTGATGTGGAGAAACGAAAAATAAAATTTTACAACACGGTAATGTCGAAAAGTTGCATTTTTAAAAATAAAATTAAAAATGCCATTTTTTGTAAACTAGCAGACCTGCTGCAAAAAACAAAAAAATAAAATGGGGGCGGATAATGTTTTGTTTTTTAATCCATTCCTTTTAAGTTCGTCTATCGTCTTGTGTTTTTGTTTTTGCTTTTTTTTTTTAGCCTTATTAACTTGTTTAAAAAAGTACTATAATCCACGACGATATGGTAGCGCTGAAAAGTCCTCGGCCCAACAAAGAAAATATTTAAAAAATTCCGATTAGTCATTCATTCAGTTAACTGAAAACTTTCACTTTCACAACATGCTCTCCTCATTGACTAAAAGGACAATGACTCAATTTTATTTATATAGATTTGTTAATTTTTATCATTGGTCAAGAAAAAAATCAACAAAATTCTTTAAGAGATTTATTTATATTTTTAGTTGCAATGTTTATTTATTGGGTTTTCTTTTTGTATAAATAAAATGTTGTCCTCGTCTTTGTTGCTATAGATGTTTTGGCTGTACTTTCCAGCCTTCTTCAAGTGATTGGAATTTCAAACTGAACCCTTTTTATTTCATTCAGGTTAATTGTTCTAGTTCTACAAGCCATTCCTCTTCTGTTAACTCAACTCTCAGTTTTTGTTCACTTCTATTGTACTCAGGTTCAACTAAGCTTTTATCCACTGGTTCATATTGCCTTGAGGATATCAGTATATGGATTTTTGCCAGAGCTCATATTACAATTTTGTTGTTTGTTATTGTTTTTCTCTATAATTTGTCATATTGTATTAATTTCTATGTTGGCCAACTTAAGAAATTTTTGTGACTTAGCATGTGCACTGATTCATTAAGTTTTCATATTTTCCATTGGTTTTCTCTATCAACTATTTCAACTTCATCCTACAGGGGGTGGTGGTCTCTTTTTTTCCCCTCTATTAGTCAGCTACACCTTTTTTTTTCTGTTTTTCTCCATGTTACAAATTTTCAGTGTTTTTGCAGTCTTGTCTTAAGGAGGTAGCCCATTTCTCCTTTACATTTCTTATCACAGCTGCATAGGATGAAGTATACACAGTTCTTAATCATGTTCTCCTCTATGGGGGAGGTTTCTTATTTGAAACTGCAAGGTGTTGAACCACTCTTGAAGGTCGTCCTGATGTTATATCAACCACAGATCTATTGTATTTTTTCTGATAATCCCTTTGCAATGAGTAAGCAGACCAAGACTATTTCCTGAGTATTGGTTATCCTCTTGCATTCTATTTCAATTTGTTATTTGCTGCTATTGCATACACACATGGTAGTTGTTACATTGTAGGGTGTAGCTTATACTGATCATTTCATGTTCATATATCTCTGGGTAACATGATATTTACTTGATTTTGTACTTTATGGGTGGTGTGAGTTGAGATATTGTTTGGTAAATATTGGCTTGTGATATATGGATGTCTTAAACCTATGCGCTGTTTGAGATATTAGCATGTTTGGAACTGCTAGTTTGTTGTTGCTTTCTTTCGCCATTGTGAACTGTATAGATGATCTTAAGTTCACATGATCCATTAGTAGCTGGATCATGTAAACCCAATAAGAACAAAATAAAATTGCTAAAGAGAAACTGATTAAATCAAATTATGAAAAGATAAGCAGTTTTGATGTTTGATCTTCTCTTCTTGGCTATAAGTAAACTTCAAACCTTTAGTTTACCCTTTAAATAACTACTATTATACATAAATTTCCTATTACAAAAATCTCACAGATATGGGATTTAAATAAATATTAACATGAGGTATTTTTTCCTCAGTGAATTGGATGAATCTTTTCAATCTCAAATGCAATACTTTAATAGCTTTAGTTGACAAGTTCATAGACTTAATCTATTTCAGACTAGCAATATAGCCTGGCGTTGCTCGTGTGTAATGAAAGCTTTAAAACTAATCCATGGTCCTGGAGCTCAGAGTCTTTGGATGTTGGCACAAAAGATTAAAAAGCAATAGTTGTTTCCAGTTAAAGCGAAACCGTAGACTGAAAGAAAAATGAATGAATGTAAGTTAAATTTTGATTTCCTGGTATCGATATCAAATAAGTTATTTTCGTTGTAAACTGAATTTTGAAGGCTAAATAAGTCCTCTGAGTAAATGGTATGATGGCTGAGACTAAGAACTACAATTATACTTACTTAGAGCCAAATCCGAAGCAAAAACTAAAATAAAAAAAAAATGAAAAATTGCAGACATACAGGCAGATAAACAGACACACACACAAACATCTTGCCTTTTTTATATATATATATATATATATATATATATATATATTATTGATTTTCTGCACTATTGTAAGAACTGCAACTTTGAAACTTCTGAATATCGTTTCTTACGTCTTTGTCTATGAGTGTATCAAATTTAATTAAAATCGGACCACTCCTTCTATAACCCTGATTTTTTCGATTATCGATATTTATTGGGGGTACCTTGACACAAAACCTAGCTAAGAACACTCGCAGATACTTATAGTATAACTGTGTAAATTTTCAAGAAAATTGGTTCAGTCATTTCGGAGTCTATAAGTAACACACACACACACACTCCCATTTATAAATAAGTTTAGATTTAGATAGATTTAAATTAGATTTAAATTAGATTAGATTAATACCTGGATTTTTATTTAATTTATTAAAATATGCAAATTTTAATATTTTTATATTAATTTTTATAATTGATATTGGATTTTATGATGGACATTAATGAATTAAAATATGTTCTTCACTTGGTTTATTGACTCCTTATTTTGGTATTGCATTGTTGTACTGCTCAAGTCAGTCATTTAAGTGCCATATTTGATACATGCTTAGGTGATTGTGTCTTGAAAAAGACATGACTGACTGGGAAGAAAATTTTCCCGCAATAGATGGCCATTACTTTCTGCAGTAACTACTCAAGTAGTATCTTCATTAGAATCTACATACTTTTTAAATTCCAACTATTAAAATTCAGATTACAATAACTGAGTTACATCTATGTCATCCCAACCAATAAAAGTCAGCTTCTGATTTTTTCAGATAATTTTCAATTGTTTTTTTTTTTCTTTTAATACTTACTGAGACTTAATGGCAAACTGTTGTCTAGTTTATCACTTGGATCTTTGTTTCATTTGAATTTCTCTTCTTACTTCACATTCTCTTCTTCTTGTCTTTTTTCTCTCTCTCTCTCTTTTAATTTTAAAATTATTTTCATTTCTCTTTATTTTTGTTGGTCATTGTTGCTTTCTTTCTCCATTGCAAACTGTATCAATGATCTTATTGAGTTCACATGGTCCAGTAGTAATCGGACCTCTTCCTGTTGTGGCCAGAGTATGAAGGTGTCATTTATATATCCCAGCCATAGAGTTGGCTTTAGTTATGTGGATTCTAATACCATCTATTTACAGTATTCTATATATATATATATATATATATATATGTGTGTTAACCATTGCTGGTGATAATGTTGAGCCCATTGCCAAAGTTTGATCTTACTGATATATATCTAGTCCCATTCTATCATGTGTTTGTGTCCAGAAAGTCGGCATCTCCATCAGGTGTACTGATACATTCTCCTAGGGATGAGTTTGATGCCAGTTTGTCTTTGACTACTGATAGTGCCTTCCTCTATGGGTAACTTGATGAACAAACTCACCATGCCCAAGTTCACCATCTGGTTGTATTGGATGGGAGAATCTTTGATTAATTCCATGAAGTGAGTGGAGTTTTGGGTATATGGTCGTGACTTTCCTATTAATGGAAGCGAGTCAGAGGGTAGCACACAGAACTTTGGCAACTAATAATTGGCCTGAGAAAGAATACTGTCGTGAATTTTTGGAGGACATCATATATGTGAGATAACTTTCTAGAATGTTGAAACAACTGCTTGTATGTTTTAGGTGGCTAGTTTTTCTTGTTCTTGATGGAGGATCTATAACATTGGATCTTTCTTTACATTACTATTTCTAATGAGGTCTTCCGGTTTTTCTGTATTTTCCTTTTCTGCCATAACAAAAGTTGCCTTGCTTTTGTAGCTGGTGGTAGGATGATGATGATGTCATTTCTCTGTAGGGTTTGAATTACCATTTTAGCAATGTTTCTTTTGGGTGGATTGGCTTTCTTCGTTATCTATCTCACTTCACGATCTTAGCTCATCTGTCCAAACCTGAGGAATGTTTAATGATATTTCCTCAATTCTAGCAATGTTGTCCAAGTATGATATCTGTCTGATGCTTGTTGCAAAGTTGAAACCCTTTTTCAGAACTGACTCTTCAGAGGCACTCAGCTGATGTTGACTAATGTTTATTACAGTGGGCAGAGATGGACCTCGTGTGTCCTCCTGATCTTTTAATCTGTTCATATTTGGCAGACCTTGACTTCTTGTCTGAAGGATTTATCCAGATCATGCTGGTTCCTCTTTCGGTCTTATTCATCGGTAATTCTACTGAAAAAGTCTTTGAGTCTCTGGGAGATGTTGGATTGCAATTTTTGTTTTATCCAAAAGTTATACTAGATTCTTTCTCGAATAAGACAATGTTCCACTTTTTCTGTGACCAGATGAGCTTGCCCTGAGTTGGCATGAAATTCTGGTTTCAAGCTTGAAGGGATGAGTCATAAGTTTCTGCATTGGCATAGAAATATTGGATGGTTTGACATTTGTTGTGCTAAATTCTGGTAGGACATTTCTATGTTTTTATTGGGTCCATACCGATTCTTCATTGAATACTGCTGCCATATCTGGTTGGGTGCCCCTGCTGCTCTCCTTGGGCTTCTTGACAAAATACAAAGGAGGATCTGTAACGTGGTTGATACTGACTTGGCAGACCGGCTGCAACTACTCTCTCACTGATGTGATATAGCTTCCCCGTGCCTCTTCTACAAGTATTTTCATGGCTTCTGCTCCGATGAACTTAGATCACTGGTACTGCCTAAGCACGAATTTACACGAGATATTAGATTAGCAGCTAGGTCCCACCCTTTTACAGTTAAACAGATAAGATGTAATCGTAAATTCTACTCCAACAGCTTCTTTTCTCACGCTTCCCGCCTGTGGAATTCCCTTCCACAAGTCTGCTTTCTCGACAGCTACAATCTCCAGGTGTTTAAATGTAGGATCAATAGACACCTCCTATCACACTAACTCCCAATTATTCTCAGAACACTCTCATCTACCCAACCCTCATTCTCGGTATCCTATCACCCACCCTCTGACATTTCTTATATTTAACCATCTTTTCTCCACTCTATGTAGCCCCCTGCGCAGTAGTGGCAGTGACAGGCCTTGCTTGGGGTGAAACGCTTATAAAAAAAAAAAAATTTTGTCTGTATTTTTGAGATGAGGTATTATAATTATTTACACTATTTACATTGTTTGGAATGTTCTCCTCATCTTTGTTGCCATATTTACAATGTTAAAATAATAGACAGAGAAGACCACTGGAAAATATAAGAACTTAAAGAATCGGCGTATATGCTAGGCCACAAAAATCTCCTAAGCCGACCAAGCATAGAAATGAATACAATATGGGAACCAGTAATACAGAATGCCTATTGATAGAGAACACCAGTGGAAACTATATAAACTTAAGGAATCAGTGCATATGCTAGGCTACAAAAATCTCCCAAGTTGACCAAGCATAAAAATGAATACAATATGGGAATCCGTAATATGGAGTGCTAGAACAAAATGTTGGAGAATTTTTGTCTTTATTTTCACCTGAAATTAAAGCCAAAATACAATGTTTAGAACCGCTCATGATTAAACATAATAGACATTCATTGTCTTTTATATTTAACAGTATATGTTTAGATATATAAATATGTTACAGAAATTAACGAATTATAACGAAACTTGGTTATAAGCAACCGACAATTTGTAATGAATTATTTTGAACATTATTTTTACCGATATTCGTATTTAAGTAGATATTCTGTTTTTAATTAAACAGTATTTTATATTTATATCTACCGGCCTGATTATTTTACGATAATTTTTATTACAAAAATGTGTGCTATCCAGCAGGATTGGAACCTGCGACCCCTATTTACATAGGGGAAGCTACCATTTGATCTGGTACTGTCTTAACCACTCGACCATGAATAGCCTCTTGATCAGACAATAAGCATGATAAAAACCTCGTCTGATCAAGAGGCTATTCATGGTCGAGTGGTTAAGACAGTACCAGATCAAATCGTAGCTTCCCCTATGTAAATAGGGGTCGCAGGTTCGAATTCTGCTGGATAGCACACATTTTCGTAATAAAATTTATCGTAAAATAATCAGGCCGGTAGATATAAGTATAAAATACTGTTTAATTAAAAACAGAATATCTACTTAAATACGAATATCGGTAAAAATAATGTTCAAAATAATATATAAATATGTATGCACATATATTATTATATTATAGTTTGATGTTGTAGAACTCAAACTATAGTTGTAATGGGAGGGAGACCTCATGCTGTACTAGCAGAATAGCCCGGTGTTGCTTCGGGTGTAATGAAAGCTTTAAAATGGTCCTGGAGCTCAGACTCTTTGTACGTTGGCACGAAAGACTAAAAAGTAATAGTTGTTTCCAGTTATTGCGAAACCGTAGACTGAAAGAAAAATGAATGGATGTAAGTCAAATTTAGATTTCCTGGTATCAATATAAAATTTTCTGCACTATTGTAAGAACTGTAACCTTGAAACTTCTGAATATCATTTTTATGTCTTTGTTTATGAGTGTATCAAATTTGATTAAAATCGGATCACTCCTATAACCCGATTTTTTCGATTATCGATTTTTGATATTTATCGTGGATACCTTGACACAAAACCTAGCTAAGAATACTTGCAGACGCTTATAGTACAACTGTGTAAATTTTCAAGAAAATCGGTTCAGCCATTTCGGAGTCTATAGGTAATGGACAGACACACACACACACACACACACACACACAAAGTTCCATTTATAAATAAGTTTGATAGATTAGCACCAAAAAGTTCTAAGTAATGTAGTCTTGGGCATGATGCTAAACTGCATCTGGCAGAATGGCCTCTGATTGGGAGGTTGTGAAGATCATGGAACCACTTCTTAATTGCTGTTGTTCTCAGGTCCACCCTGATCCGTAGTGGTAACACCTGTTCGGGTCCCAGCTATGGGCAAATAGTTAACCCCCAAACTTATGAAAGTATAAAAATACACTTTTATATATAAATACATAAAAATGGATTTTTATAAAAAAAAAAAAATATACATATTTTTGAAGGAAAAATATTTCCAACAATATATTGTGAAGAAAAAGTTGCCATAACACATTTTTGTTAAAAAAAAATTCTCAGCAAAACATTTTTGGATATAAAACTAGAAGACATTTTCTAAAATAAAAGAATTCTTTTCATTAAAATCAGGCTAAATCAACCTATTCATGATAACCGAACATTAAAATAAATACCTTAAAACTCCACCTTTTTGAGATTAAATACCCCACAGAGGTTGATATGCCATTAAACAAAACTCAAACTCTAATGTTTGATTCTTTACCATCTCTCTTTGTGGCCACTCTGTCATCCATTCACACAAACCTGGTAGGGGTTACTTACTGTTTACCTCTGTCTGTCCTTGTTTTCTAATATGTCCTGTGAGTTAAATTCTTCAAGGCCTTGCTGAAAACCTTGTGGAACAATCTGCCATGGTGAACTAACTAAAGAGTTCAGTTCAAAATTTCAATCAGTTAAAATAGGCCAGAGCCTACAATAGCCGAAACGTTGTAAATATGGTAACAAAGTTGAGAACAAGAGTTTGAACAATGTAAATAATTCTAATACCTCATCTCAGAAATATAGACAAATATTATAAAATTATGTTCAAAATATTTAGTTTTTGCCTTTAAATAACCCATAGAGGTTGATATGCTGTTAAACAAAATCAAATAACCAATATAAAAGAACTCTTTCATGAAATTAATTTGTATTTCTTAAAGGAAATCAAACTGTATTCCAAATTATAACTTCAACAAAACTACAATATAAAACATCACTAAAAATAAAAATATCACTGCCTCTAGTAGTTATGTCCACACAAACATGCATATGCACAAAAGCTGAGAATCATTTACCATGTATTCAATTGTGAAAGCAGAATAACATATCATATTTTTATTAATTCAAAGATCCTAAGAAAATTAGATTTCAGCATTAAATAACCCAGAAGGAGTTAATGTCCTTAAACAAACAAATCAATCAATGAAAAATTAGGATTTACATTTAATTATCACCCCAGCTCTAACCTTTCTCCGTGTTTTTACCATCTTTAGGCCAATGTTTCTGTTGATGAGAAATGTTAGAATCATTAATACAGATGTTAATTACCACAAAGTTCTTGTTAATTGATCATGAATTAACAGTGAAAATATCATTAATACGTCAGTGTAGTTGAGATTATGGAGCTATTGGACCCCCCCCCCCCCCGGTCAATTTTCATCATTTATTGGTACAGATATTTTGGAGGGTCATTCCCAATGAATATTCAAGAGGTCATCTGGCCAAAAAAGAAAAATTTGAATTTTGAGTGCAACTATGACTTTCAGTTTATCATTCACAATTATCCCTAAACATTGGCAGTGGAATGGGAACACTCTACTCTTGTAGATAAAGGGTTCAGTTTGGAATATTCCTGGATCAATATACACCTGATGAAGACTGGAGGGCACATGGCTGAAACATTGGAATAAAAACGACAATGAAATAAATAGTTTAAATTATCTATGTGTGCAGTTAGAATGAAAATGAATTGGTTCTCTGTTGACATAAACTAACATAGCCATTTATAATGAAATAATCTTCCTAGAGATGGGCTAACCATCTTAATTTTTTGGTGATCTGACTGATCAGTGAGTGTCTCTTTTCATTTTAAGAGTACCAGTTAGCATTTTTTTTTTTAGTCGCTACATCGTGACTTATAACAAAGAACCCAAAGTTTTTGGTAGCACTTAGAGAATTTGTTCTGGTCAACAGTTGCATAATAGCAGAATATTTATATTTGCCATGTCATGCATGGATTTTCCAGTTGGCAAGTCTGAGGCCACATTCGGCTTTTAATCAGGCCATCCTTTTGGATGATTTGTATTGCATTAGACGATGGACAGTTTCAGCCCTTTACTATAACTATTTCAGCCCTTTTCTCTTTCAACATTTAAAATAATCTTCTCATAACAATTCTAAAAAGAAAAATGTTGAAATAAAAAACCACACTGTGGGTTTGAAGCCAGAAAAAGTTGTAAGGTTGATTTGATAGATAAAGAAAACATTTTATGAATTCAAAGGTTGCTAATGTTAAAACAAGGCAGAAAATTGTTAAAAGGATTGATTATTGAAGATCGTGGATAAATCTGATTCAGAATCCAGGATCAGTTAAGGACTTTATCTCACTATTCTGTATAAAGAAGAAAGTTCTCAATAATTTTTGTCGAGCATTGTGACTTCAAGGAAGTGGTATTAAACACAAGATGTTTGTTTGTAAATCAAATGACAATATGGAAGATTTACAGCTATAAAGAATATGGAATGAAATGGCTGACAAAGTACATATCCCCAGAAAATCCCTAGAATGGGGAAGAATGAGATCCTCAGCAAACTAGATGATGGGATTTCAACTGAGGATAACAACTGGCTTATAATATTGAAATGTACTTGTGGGAAGGATGTGCGTTGTGGTGCAGTGGATATCGACTTGGAATGACAAATCGGGGTGCCGAGTTCGAATTCCAGTTGAATCCCCTGCATTCACGTACACACAAATACACTTGGGAAAGGTATTAATCTGGCTCTTCCCTCCAGTTATAGGTTAAATAAGACAGATTTGGGTTCTGTAGCCTTGGCTGGCGACCAGTCTACTCCAGAAAGCAATGGCAACCTACTTCGGGATAATCTTATGCCCAGTCATGTCTCTTTTGAGACATGATCACCCAAAGCGTGTATCACGTATAGCACTTAACTGACTTGTGGGAAAGTATGGAAGAATTTGCAATGTTTTAAAATCTTCCAGACCAGGATGAAATGTTTGGAGACAGAAGTGGGCATGACATGCAGAAATTTATCTTGGTAAAGAACATGGCCAGGAGCCACACCACCAAGCCAAGTCCCTTTGTGTGTCAGTCACTTGAAGACCAGACAGTGTAACCTAAAAGTGGATGAAATGGTTCACTGCCCATCAGAAGAATGCATGGCAACAGTTCGACCAGGATGTGAGCAATATTTTATGAACAATATCGAGAGAGGACACTGACAAATGACAAACAATGATGTCTATCATCATCAGTTATGTGACAGATTTGGCAATGTCCAAAAGGAGCATAAGGAAAACTGTGGAAACAACCATTGGGGAAAAGGATTCACCAGCTATGACTGGAACTAAAATCTTTCAAGAAACAAATATAAAAGAACAAATGAGATAGAAAAACAAAAATCCCATTCAGAACTTTCAAGTTATAGATTCCATAGCTAAATCCACTGCTGAGAAAGTCGGTTCTCTGGGTAGGGCCAGGAAATTTTTTCCACCTGAAACATTCCTGTACATATATAAATCTACCATCCGCCCGTTCATTGGAATACTGCTGCCATATCTGGTCGGGTGCTCCTGCTATCCACCTAGGGGTCCTTGAAAAAATCCAACGGAGAATCTGTAATGTGACAGATCCCGACTTGGCAGCTTGGATACAGTCACTTTCTCACCAGGGCAATGTGGCTTCCCTATGTCTCTTCTACAAATACTTTCACGGCTTCTGCTCTGATGAACTTAGCTCACTGGTGCCCCCTATATATGAATTTACTTGAGCCACAAGATTAGCAACTAGGTCCCGTCCTTTTACTGTGAAACCAATGAAATGTAAATGCAAATTCTCCTCCAGCAGCTTCTTTTCTCACTCTTCCCACCTGTGAAATTCACTTCCATTTACTTGCTTCCTTGACAGCTACAATCTCCAAGAATTTAAATGTAAAGTCAATTGCCATCTCCTATCTCACTAACCTGCATTCTCTTTCTCATGCTCCTTTCTCCATCCACTCCACTCTCATCAGTATTCTCATTCTTCTCTTACCCACTTCCTGACACCCCCTATAACCTGTCACTCTTTCTCATAACTTTCCTCCTATGTAACCCCTTGCAAAACAGTGGCAGTAAAATGCCTTGCTTGGGGCGTTATGATTATAAAAAAAAATTCTATACTATTATAATGTGTATGTAAAGTGGGGGGTCGATTCTACATTACAATTAATATATAAACTGATCCCTCACTTTATGGCCACATTCATCCATCTCTTACCCACTTCCTGACACCTCCTATAACCTGTTACTCTTTTTCATAACTTTCCTTCAATGCCCTTGCAAAACAGTGGCAGTAAAATGCTTTGTTTGGGGCAATATGATTATAGAAAAAAAAACAAAAAAACTCCGAGACACATTGAGGAATAAACTTAAAACTCTATCAAAGGAAGTCACAAAAGGCTGCATAAGAGAAACAGCTAGGTGAAGTGCAGCTTTTCATTTCAGACTCTTTTGGTTTTGCAAAGAGATTATCTGGTGACAAAAGAAATGGTAATCTTGAGTGTATGGCTGAAGAAATCAATTCTTTTCTATGAAAGACACTAAATGACTAAAATGGTGGAAGTGATCTCTGAGAAAATAATGCAATGGTGAACCCTGAACTGGTGAAAATGGCTTTTGATATGAAGGCACTGACATTGAAAGAAGTAAAATCATATTAGCAGCTAGATCAGCTTTGGCTACTGGACCTATGAGCATGCTCTATACCTGTATAAGTGATATCTAAATATCCCTAGTACACTTCTCAAAGATATTAAGACCAATTTGGAGGGGAGGTAAAATTTCAAAGCAATGGGGGCTCAGCAACACTGTTTGGCATCTGAAAGAAGAGATTTCTAAAATGGTTGGGCAGTTCAGAACAATTTCTTCACATTGAATTTTGTTTAATGGCATATCAACACCTCTGTGGGTTATTTAATGCCAAAAGGTGGGGTTTTAAGGTAATTTTTTTAATGTTCAGTTATAGTGAGAAGGTTGATTTAGTCAGATTTTAATAAAATTTTTTATTTTTATTCTTTCTTATTTTAGAAAACTGAAAATGTCTTCTAGTTTTGTATTCAAAAAATGTGTTATGGTAATAATTTTTCCTTCAAAATTATTATATCTAAATCTAAACTTATTTATAAATGGAACTTTGTGTGTGTCCATTACCTATAGACTCCAAAACGGCTGAACTGATTTTCTTGAAAATTTACACAGTTGTACTATAAGCGTCTGCGAGTGTTCTTAGCTAGGTTTTGTGTCAAGGTACCTCCCAATAAATATTGATAATTGAAAAAATCGGGTTATAGAAGGAGTGGTCCGATTTTAATTAAATTTGATACACTCATAGACAAAGACATAAGAAATGATATTCAGAAGTTTCAAGGTTGCAGTTCTTACAATAGTGCAGAAAATCAATAATATATATAAAAGGCAAGATGTTTGTGTGTGTGTCTGTTTATCTACCTGTATGTCTGTATTTTTTTCAGCCCTTTTATTTTAGTTTTTGCTTCGGGTTTGGCTCTAAGTAAGGTATAATTGTAGTTTTTAGTCTCAGCCATGATACCATTTACACAGAGGACTTATTTAGCCGTCAAAATTCAGTTTATGACGAAAATAACTTATTTGATATCGATAGCAGGAAATCAAAATTTAACTTGCATCCATTCATTTTTCTTTTAGTCTGCGGTTTCACTTTAACTGTAAACAACTATTGCTTTTTAGTCTTTCGTGCCAACGTCCAAAGAGTCTGAGCTCCAGAACCATGGATTAGTTTTAAAGCTTTCATCACACCTGAGCAACGCCAAGGCTATACTGCTAGTTTTTCTATAAAAGTCTATCTTTATACTTTCATAGTGTTTTGACCCCAGTTTGGGGATTAGCTATTTGTCCCTAGCTGGGACCCTAACAGGTGCTACCACTCCAGTCAAGATGGACCTGGGAGAGCAACAGCAATTAAGAGTTGGTTCCATGCTCCTCACAACCTCCCAATCAGAGGCCTTGCTACCACTTCGGGTCAGGGTGGACCTGGGAAAAACAGCAATTAAGAGGTTGGTTCCATGCTCCTCACAACCTCCCAATCAGAGGCCTTGCTGCCAGATACAGTTTATCATCATACCCAAAACCATTTCTTTGCATAGAAAACAATATTTTCTTCAGCATTATGACCCAATGACCTCTGAATTATCTTGTCAACAAAACTACCAAGTATTTGTCTGTAATTCTGACATGAGGTATTATTTATATTGTTCAATCTATTGTCCTGATCTTTATTGTTGTATTTACGATGTTTCATCCATTATACACTTTAGCCTTCTTCAGGTGCTAGAAATTTTGAACCAAGCCCTTTATTTCGATCACTGGAGTAAAGCTGCAAGAACATCGCTAGGTTGTAACACAAGGAGAGATAGAAAAATCAGGTTTAGCTGACCACATATGGATGAAGAAAGGGGATTACCATCCTCTATGGGATAAAGTTGAAATAATTGACAGTGAACACCATTGGAAGTTACGTAAACTTAAGGAATCAATGTATATGCAAGAACACAAAAACCTCCTAAACCAACCAACCAACAAAATGAATACATATGGGAACCAGTAATACAGTGTGCTAGAAAAAATAATTAGCCCCTGGATTGCAATATGAACTCTGGTAAAAAATGGTTACTGAAACATTAAGTTTATAAGTCCCAGTAATTCATACACTGATATTCTCAAGGACACATGGCCTAGTGGATATAAGCATTGGTTAGTTCCAGTAATTTAACCCAGACTTGTGAGTTCAGGCTACAGCAGTGGTGAGCAAATAACTTTTCTTTTTTTTTTTTTTTTATTATTAAATTAAAGAATTAAGTTAAAGGGAAATAACTACATGGTTACTGGAAATGGCATTGCACATGGAATGAGAATGATATAACCTCAGTGATTGAAATAAAGGGTTCGGTTTGAAATTTCTAGCACCCGAAAAAGGCTGGAGCATACAACAGCCAAAACGTTGTAAACATGGCAATAAAACCTGAGCACAATAGCCTGAGCAAATGACTGCTTAGATACTTCAGTAGAAAATGGCAAGAATGCTGGCATCTCAGGTTTCCTGAAGGCAACATAGGCAACATAACGCAGCTCCTATGGAAAGCATGATATGGTCGTACTGCAACTGGACATCACTCTTACATATGAATTCATTCCACATAGATTAGTTGAGGAAGCTCTAAAAAGATATGATATTCCAATTTTTGGAAGGAATCTCATAGAAGACAATTATAATGATGTCAACATAAAGACAACCTCCAATTTGATTGGCATCAGCTAGGAAGGAAGAATATCACTGGATGCAAAATTTCAATAAAAATATTATTCACCCTATGGGCTGTTAGTAAAATCAGAAGTTTAATGTTAAGGTCTATTGATGAGAAACAGTACAAGAGCCTCTGATTCATGTCTATATGGATGACCTGATAGTTACTTTGTCCCAGGATATCAGTGGATTTTGCAGGGTTTAGAAAGGTTTGGACAAGAAATGGAATTTATTTCAACAAAATCAAGGTTATTAGGATTGCTACAGAAAATTTGAATGCCTCCAAAACGAAGCTGCTCTCTTTTAACCACCACAGAGAAACATTCTTGCCTACCATTAGAATGGATGACACTAGTCTCCTAGAGAGCAACACGCTTCTTGGCCTCTCTCTCAAAGACCTCAAATGAAATCACTACATCGAATCCATAGCTGTCTCTATTGCTAAGAAGATTGGTTTGCTGTGTTAGGTCAGGAAGTTTTTCTTGTCAGAATCCATTTTGCACATTTATAAATCTACCATTTGTCCATGGATTGAATACTGTTGCCATATCTGCTATTCATCTTGAGATTCTAGACAAAATCCAAAGGAGGATCTGTGATAGAATCGATTCTGATTTGACTGCTCACCTTCAGTCATTTTCTCACTGATGTGATGTTGCTTCCCTCTGTCTTCTCTGCAAGTATTTTCATAGAAACTGATGAGTTGTTTCCCCCACCCCTGGTACCCCAACCATGTGTATTTACTTTTGCTACTAGATTGGCATCAAGGTCCCACCCTTTTACCGTCGAACTAGTTAAATGTAACTGCATCGTCTACTCTAACAGTTTTTCTTGCACTTCTCATTTGTGGAACTCACTTTTATTCACTTATTCACTTGATTTCAGGAACCATGATCCTATTGTTAAAAGAGAAACCAGAGAAATATTTGGAAAATTTTCAATTCCAATTTTAAAGTTAAAAGTACTATTCAGAAATCTAAAGGAAGTGATCAAGTCAGGGTGTTTAAAATGTGGTTATATCAACATACAATTTTGTCAAAGATTTTGTGGCCTTTGATGCTATATGAAATGGTAAGGAGAACTATTATGAATATGGTAAAAGATAAGTGGTTTTTTACTAAGTAAAAAACCACTTATCTTTTACCATATTGGCAGATCGCAGTTTACCAGCCAAAGTAATGTTCGAAATGCTATCCTAGACGCCATGCATTCTGTTTCCGATAAAGAACTGTAACATCTCACAAAATCAATGGGTGAACATCTTTTAAGATTGTTTCTGAACATGGGACATCCATTTCACTTGTCATTACAATGATTTGTCTTTGTAAACTGCTCAGATTCTGTATTAAATTTTAATTTCAACATAATTTATCTTGGAGCTTTGTTCGCTTGATCAACATTATTAATATAAAACTTGAAAAAGTACTTTTTTTTTTCTTTTTAATTAGAAAAATTATTCACATGAAATTTTTACATATTTGTAAAATATATCCTGGCTAAGATATCAGGTGTTTCCTCTATTTCAACACAATTTAAAAATATCTTAATAGTTTGTATTGTTTGTTTGCTTTTTAAATCACAATTAAAATTATACCTGTTCAAATTTAAAAAAAATAAAAAATAAAAATAATTATCTTTATTTTATCAATGGAACCATTTAACCATTTTCAGACTAAGTTTATTTTTAATTTTTTTCCATTTTAAGGTCACACAAATTTAAATTCAATTCATGAGTTATTTGCACAGATTAACCTTTGTTTCCCTTAAATATATTCTGGTAGGATTATGCTTGGATATTTTGATCTTTGAAACATGGCTTAGGTCATTTTCATGGAAATCAAATGGAACAAAATTGTCCTTAAATGCAAAATACAATGTTAAGAGTACCAGCACTTAAGTTTACTGACACGTTTTTGTCACCAGAACGAGGTTACTTTACTTTCTCTTGTTCAACAAAAAATCAAGGTCAAGAACAACTGGCAATGTCTCCTGGCTTGTTAATGAAGAAAAATTAAGAAACAAATTTCTAATTATTGACTCCTGATACTCTTACATGGAAGAATTTTGAATGTTTTTCAAAATTTATCAAACTTGTACAAATCAAACTATTATTGCAAAATTTAAACTTTTTATCTAATCTTTTAATTAAAGCAGAAATTCAAAAACTTCCAAAAAGATACATTTGACCTTTCTAATTAATTTTTTAAAATCACTTTATAATTGCATTTATATTTTCATTAGTGTCCATCACAAAATTAAAAAGACTGTATTTTTGTTAGCATTTAATTAAATGATTATTAAATTATGTCAACAGAAATAATATTTTATCTCTGAGACTTGTCTTGAAATTTCATGATTCCAAGAAGCACTGATGAACAGATAATTCTAGATTCATTTTTGAAAAAGGAAATAACCAATTTAAATAAATATCTAAACTTTTTTAACTACAAAATTTGATAAGAGATCATCTTGAATCATTGTTACTACTAGAACATATATACTAGTAACATTATTACTACTACTACTACAAAATAACTATTTCTTTTGGCCTTGAAGTGCTACCTCTTTAAATAAGACAAATCTAAAATTGTTTCATATGATTAAAAAAATGATTCAGTTTAATACACTTAAAATTCAAAGCATTTACCTTTTTAAATAGTTACGCTAACCTAAATAGGATTACAGCTATTGTCTAGAATACAAAAAAAAGAGTCCTCCCGCCCCACTCCCTGCTGTGCCTAATACAATTTGGATAATGTTTTTTCCCTACTCATGAATTAGTGTTGGACAGTGGTTAGGGTTAGCAGAGCCCAGAAGAAAAAAATCCCAAGCTTCTCACCCACATGATCTCATATATTTACTTTGCTACCCTCTTTTTTTTTTACCCATGCAAACAATGATTGAAATACTAAGAATTTTGGTTTTTATTCAATAATTTTAATTTGAAATCTGAATTTCTTCATTAAAATTGTTTTGATAAAAAAAAAACAAAAAAAAAACTGAAAGTCAAAACTCTATTGCTATTTTTGTTTCATTGTATAAAAATTCACAATGTTCTTCAGATATTTAAATTCCTTTTTTATATTGTTGTTGAGTCTTTCAAATTTGGCTCTTGTCAGGTTGATATTCTTTGAGAAATGAAAGGAATTCAAATCAATTGTCCGGACAATATTGGAAATAACTCTTTTCAAAGTTGAAGTAAAACAAAAACAAAAATCAATTCTTTTCTAGACAAGAATGCCCTCTCCAATTATCTTTGCCTCTTTTTTTATTTCTAGAATTAAACTGATTTTTTGGCAGCAATAAGCTTTTACAGGGTTGTATGTGTTTGAAAGTAATGAATGCCATATATATTATTAAAAAGATTTATCTTCATTTTTTGTTTAAAAAAACAAAAAAAAACAAAACTTTCCAGCCAATCTATTCTTCGGCCTTCTTGTATTGTCTAAAGTTCAGTGAGTCGTATTCAATTTACAGGCTATTTCACCTATTTTCCTCTCCATGCGCTCTTCCTGCTTCGTGTTTCTTCACCTTACGTTCTCAAGGGCAGACCACCCAAAATGTCTTCCACTTAACCCACCAATACAAGAGCGATAACTTCTCTTTTTAGAAATTTTACCTTTTTGAAAAGGTTTAGCTCTATCACCATCATATATATATATATATATATTTTCCTAATCTTGAACTCTCAATTCTGTCAATGAGCTTAGTTAAAAATTGATGAAAAATGACAAAGATTTGTTTAAATTTAATCTGGAAAATTTTTATTTTTATTACTGATTTTATAAAAAGAAAACATTGTTTATAAACCCCATCCCAGCTAAAAAAAAAAAAAAAGTTTTTAAATTCATCCTCTGCATCTTACCACAAAAGTTTTGGTTTGCTAGCATTGATTGGGATAAGGACTAATACCTACACTCTTTTGCCACATTAGACCCAAGGTGATCTTAGGGTGAAGTGTGCCCCCCCTCCCTGTTTTTCCTTAGCATTAAATTCCCATAATGGGATGGAGAACTGTTGCTTATTTCTCACGGGCACAGGTGATTAGCATTTAAAGTTCCAGTTCCTCTTCTTCAACCATTGGGAAACTAAGCTAAACTTGGTAAATTTTCCAACATCTAGTACTTATGTTGCTTTTAGTTTTTCTCTAGTTATGGTTTAATGTGTCAATAACACCAAAATGAACAGGTAACCTTTTTTAGTATTGTCAGATGCCCCCCCCCCCCCCAACACTTTCACCTACTGTGGCTTTGGTAAAATGTTTTTGTTTTGTTTAAAATATCAGCAAAATTATAATTTTTGAAAAACTAGTTTCATTATTCTTTTTTTTAATTTTAATTTATATTTGTAATTTTTTAATTGCACCATACCCAAGTTGCAAGTTTATGACAATGAGCAAACACATTGATTGAACCGTTGTAAATTTTACTTTAGTTCATTTATTAGTTTCCTGCATTTCTCTTTTTCTTGCTTTTTATTTGTTTCTCTCTGCCTGCCTGACTGACTGACTGCCATATTCTTGTCTTACTAACTCCTCTCTTGCTCTTTTCCACCAGTTTTTTTTTTTCATTACTGAAGAATATTAACATATTAACTAGGAAATAAATTTATCCCTCTCTTTTTTTTTTTTTTTTTTTTTTTTTTATATTAAAGAAAAGGTAGAAAATAAATTTTAAAAACCTACACAAAAGAAAATTGTCTTTTAGGAAGTTGCTTAATTTTAATTAAAATGAAAAATAGGTTGACATTTAATTTAGAATGACATTTAAAAAAGATATTTAACACATATTCAAGTATAAAAGACAGGCTGGAAAATGTGGCCTCAAATGCAAAAAGAGAATCAAAAAGAAAATAATGATAAAAATTGTTATTCATGGGGAAAAAACAAAAATCCTTTTGAAAAATGGAATTTGGAGGAAGAATCAAATTGAAAATTTAAAATCAGTTGAAAGCAACAGGAATGTTAAAATCCAAATTTCATTGAAAACTGAAATGTTCCAATCTTTTTTCTTTCTTTTTTTTTTTTTTAATTCATAATAGGGATTTTTTTATCTTTTATTTTCTTTGTGTGATTATTTAGCCTGAATTCAGCAATCCTCAAAGCTTATTTTACTTTCTACTCTCTCTCTCCTATCCATAAGCTTACCTTGAGGCTAACATTACAAGTGAGTGTTTTCTTGTAAAGTGCCTTATAAAATCTTTGAAAGAAATAGTAATCTTTCTTTCCTTTAACAAAAACTGAATTGATAATTTTGTTTCTCAAGAAGTACACAAACACTAAATCACATAAAACTAACCATAGTAAGTGGCAGAGTTAGACACTGTCCAGAAAAAGAGGGGGTTATACTGACCAAGCTCTGTATAGGACAGGATCTATCATGCACTCATACCTACTAAAGCGGAGAGGGGGGTTCAAGGTGCATCACATACCAAGGAAAGTACACAGTAAACCATATACTGACAACATATAGGAACCTGAAACTCGCCCAATTCAAATATTACCAAACAAAATAACCTGGAATAACTCTTTACTAGGGTCAATCCGGATAACATTTTTAAATTCTTAAAAAAAAAAAAAAACACCTATTTATCAAATTCTGGAAAAAAAAAAAAAAAAATTAAAAAAAATAATTTTTAATTTCAGTACAATTTACAAATACAAAAACTAACTGCAAAATTTGGACAAGATTATGTTAAAAAAACAAAAAAAAATTAAAAAATTAATTTCACGACGAAATAATAAGACAAAAATAAAATCCCAACTCAACTTGATTGGCATTGGATGACGCACTAGAAATTGATAGGCCTTCAAGCAAGCAAGCAAACAAACGAACCTAACATAGTAAAACAGAATTGAGACAATGAAAAATTTTCCTCCTCTTTTCAATAATTTAAGCAATTCTCTAATTTTACTATTTAGGATCTGAATCTTAAAAAAAATACTCCATTTTTTGTCTTAGAAATTTTGGGATGCATAAATATATGGTATTCTTCCTAACAACTTTACTTTCATTTTCAGTTTTTTTTTTCTTTTTATATATATATATATATATATATATATATATATATCATTTCACCCCAAGCAAGGCAGTACTGCCACTGGTACACAGTGGGGTTACATAAGAAGTTAGTGATAAGAAGAGGAACAAGTTACGGGAGTGTCAGAGAATGGATAAGAGAAGGGTGAGAATACAGGTGTGACTAGGGCTGCATGAGAGTAGAGTGGAAAGGAAGAACACGATACAAGGGTTGTCAGGGAAAAGATGTGGGTCAAGGAGATAAGAGATGACAATTGACTTTGCATTTAAATTCTTGGAGATTGTAGCTTTCAGGGAAGCAAGTATACGGAAGGGAATTCCACAGGCAGGAAGTGCAAGAAAAGAAGCTGAAGAGTAGAAGTTCTGTTGGCATGCATTGCTCTTTTAGGCCAACCTGCCTACAGAAATCAACAATTATCAAGTCAGATATTTTAATGTTTTAGAATAGGAAAAATAAAGTTTAATTTATTGCAGAAGAGATAGAAATTGTAGAAATCTTTCTTTTATTGTTTGCTTATTACTGTTGACTAATCACCGAGGCCAGTTGCAATAAAACCAACTAAAAATTAAAAGGGAGTGTAAATACTAGTTAAAAATGAATGAAAGCTGTCATTGCTTCATTTGAAAAGATAATTTTAATGTTTTTATTACAATTCTTTTGCCTGATACGTTCTTCCTTCCTTTGACTTTTGTGCAAATTTCAATTGAAATATTTTTGTAGTTTAACGACTCTCAGCATTTTTCAAATTTAATTTTTTTTATATTTAATATTTATATGTTTTATATTTAATACATTTTCATCTTCGTTTTTGTCTGAAGAATGTATTGTGAAAAACGAAGAGATAAATATTTTTTAAAAAATGTTTTCACAAAAAGAAAAACTCATTTTTAGGAAGTGTTTTAAAAACTTTCATCTTTCCAAAGTTGAACACTTTGGACACCTGATATGTTGCTGCTATAGTGTGAAGTCTCTGATTTCTTGTCCTGAGCTAATATCCACCACACCACAGCACACATCCATTATTATATACAATTTGAATATTTAACAGACTACAAAGATATTATACTGTTATAGGAAAAAAGCTGAGGAAGGACTCTTTGCCTTTCATAAAGGATAATATCTTGCTCTTTTTTTTTTTTTTTCAATGAGTACTGTCCTATTATTATTTTAATGGATACTTCTTTGTAATTGGTGAAACTTTTTCTTAATATCTGAAGGTGACTTATTGTTAGCTATTCTCTTTCATGCATGGCTTTCAAACTAAACTTTCATCAATGAATCTGCCCTGCAGATATTTGCCCCTAAAATTTGAATTTAGCATTTCAATTCCGTTTTTTTTTTGTTTTTTTTGGTTCTGTTGATCTTTAATATTTTCTTTTCTTTTTATAGAAATGTTATTCCAGTTAAAGGTAAGTTACTTTTCTATTATTTTCTATTTTTTAACTGCCTTGATTGATACTCTCCTCCTATTAAGGCATCAAAAATGAGTTTAATGTTTGGCTGGGCTGCTTTGGTATTTTTGTTAAGCCTCAACAGGGGCTATAGTCATTCGAAGAAACATAAAATCTACAAAGTGACTGTAGATTTGGACCTTTTACTGATGCCTTTTTATCTTAAGTTAGTTTTTAAAATTCCTAGGTGTTTACTTTCTCTTCTGTATTTTTATTTTTATTTTTTTATTTATTTATATACTGGTTTCAAAAGCCAGTTATTAGTACATTTTCAAATATTTCTTCTGTGGTGGGGCAACATACAAAAAGAAAAATGCCTTCATTTTGTTTTGCGGATTTTTTGAGTCATTAAGTAAGAAAGATTAAGGTTAACTACCAAAAAAAAAGTCAATTTTACGGATTAGATTTTAATTTCAGTTTTTTCTTTTTTTTTCTTTTTCTTCTTTTTTTTAATAATTTACTCAAAGATGCACTAAAGTTCCATTGAGTCCCCTACAATTAATGACTTAGCTATTTTAACATATCCTTTTTTATATATATATATATATATATATATATATATATTTATATATTAAATTTGTGTTGAATTAAACTTTAATAATTTAGCCATAAAAAACAAAAGTTGAAATTTAGTTTAACATGTCTATAACAATTCAGTTAAAATAAAAATTCACCATTCAGATTCTAAATATATTTTTCTATTTAATCATTTCACCTCAAGCAAGGCAATAAAGCCACTAAGACACAAGGTGCTACTAGGTGTATGAGAAAAAAATATTATTCAGAAGAGAGAACAGTAAAATAACAAGAATTAAGAAGGCAGAAGATAACAATTTACTTTGGATTTTTGAAGATCAAAGTTGATCATAAAGCAAGTAACTGGAAAAACGTTCTATAAGTGTGACAAAAGAAACTGTCGGCATAAAACTTATGGTTACATCTAGCCTTTTCATTTCTAAAATGATGAGACCTTGCTGCTAATCTAGTCAGTTTGTTAATTGCCATACGTGATACATGTTTGGGTGATCATGTCTCGAAAGTGATATGACTAGGCAGAAGATTTTCCCACAGTAGATTGTCATTACATTTTGCAGTAGACCATTTGTCAACCAAGGCTATAGAACCCAATCAGTCCTGCTATTCAACCCAATAGCTGGAGGGAGAAGAGATGGATTAATATCTTTCCTAAGGTTATTTGTGCGAAAGTGAATGGAACGAATTTGACTGGAATTTGAACTTGGCTCTTTGATTTCCCATTCTGAGTCAATATCCACTGCACCGTGACACGCATCCAATCTACTATTGGACTTAAATTCACAAAATTTACGTATCATAAAGAAAAGTTCATCGGAATAATTACTATGAAAATATTTTTACAAAAAGGTTAGGGAAACTAGATTACAGTGATGGGAAAGTGACTGAAACCAAGATGCCATGTCAAGACTAATAACGTTTCAGATTCTTTTTGGTATTTTATCCAGAATCTCCAAATTATAACAGAAGTACCAGACCAGATATGACAGCATTAAATACATGAACATATGGTAGACTTTTATAAACGTGTAAAGCAGATTCTGGGGAGAAAAATTGTCTAGCACGACACAGTGAACCAACTTCCTTAGCAAAGCAATTGATTCAATATAATCTTTCCATTTCATGTTAACTAACAGAAAGTGTTAGCCCAAGAAGGGTGCAATGATTCACTCTTTTGGAGGTTAGCATCAGCCATGTTGAAGGAAAGCAAAGAAAAGGTTCTCTCAGATGATTACAAGAGAACAGTTTCATTTTGGAGGCATTACAATTAACAAGCTGTTCCTTGTCCCATTTAACAATAAATTGTCTGTTGCCAATTTGACCTTATTGAACTGATCGCTTACTACTAAGATAAGAATGAATAGTTGTGGCATTCGCATAGAAACCAAGTTGAGTACTGATGGCATCAGGAAGGTCAATGGTGAAAATTAGAAACAATGTCGGTTCAAGGATAGTCCTGGGGAGCACCTTCAAAAAGATTTAGAGAAGTGGCTGTTCAAAACAACTTACATTTTACAATCTGATAAGAAAAATTGAATCAGTTCAAAAATTTGCCCAGAAATACTATAAACTTTCAACTTAAAAGACCAGCAAGTGAAACCCTATTAAACACTTTTTGTGATATCAAAAGTCCAAGCTTTTACTATTAAACTCTTTCAGCAATAATTGTTAAGACATCAGCAGTTGACCTAAAGAAACAAAAGCCATATTGCTTATCTGAAAGAAGACGCGGCAATATGAGATGCTTAACCAATTCAGAATTGATTCGAGCCTCTAGTATTTTGCGAAAAAAAGGTAGAAGGCTAATTGGCTGATTGTTAGAAGGATCAGACAATTTACCTGATAAACCCTGCAATATGATCTGCTTAACCAATTCAGTTGTTTAGAGCCTATATGACTTTGCCAAAAAGAGGTAGAAGGCTAATAGATTGATATTTAGTAGGATCAGATAATTTGCCTGAGTTCTTAAAGACTGGAACGACTCCAAGTAGCAAAGCAAGGAACAGCAAGGCATAATAGGAGCCAGTTCAGGAACACATTTCTTAAGAACTATCATCGTGGATATAATCAAGTTCACATGCTTTGAGGGGTCTCCAGTTTAGATAGCAGAAACCATGAACAGTTATAAGCCTATCACTGAATAGAGACTTATTTCTAAGTAGCAAATCAGAGATACTCCAAATGAGTCAAGAGAATTGGAAGAGAATTTACAAGCAAAACATTTTGCTTTACCAGTAGATGATGTTAATACCTCAAATTGAATAAAGACTTGACATGCTATTATAGAGCCCCAATAGCAACAAGATCTAAACTTTTTATCAACAAGCAAAAATCACCTATTTGATATCCGATATCATCTTTGATATCATATTCACAATAAGTTATTCGTGATAATATTAAAAATAGCAACAGATGTTAGTTTTTTGTTTAAATTCTCATAAAATAAACTGTTTTTTTGTTTGAATTTATAGGACAAGTTGTTCTTTCATTTGGACTAAGTAGTTTTCCTATTTAGTACCCCCCCTCAACATTTCAGCTATGATATGCTTGGGCTTGTTAATCCAGTTCCTTTTTTTTTTCCAGTATTAGATATTATTCATTAATTATAAAAATAATCATTTCTATACATTGATTCATTCAGATCAGTTTCTTTGTCTTCATCACATTTCGGCTGCTACACTCTCTGGTCTTCTTCAGGTGTCTTCTTCAGCATTCTTCAATGGAACCAATTATTTGATCCATGGCAACATATTGTTCTCATTCCTGCAAAGTTATTCATATTCCTGTCCAAATTTATTTGTATTCCTGTGCAAGGTTATTCTTAGACTTTCTGTTATGGTGCTCCATCTATAGAAATGGACCCTTCCTCCGTCAGTAAATACTAACCTGTGTGATTTCTGGGGACGCAGCTGGGAGACTGTTGAGTGACAGTCAGGAGACAGTCGTGACACAGCGTAACTATACTGTTCGAACTTACACTTCTATTTGCTGATTACTAACACTCTTACTTGTATATATGTTTTGTTAATCTAATACACTGTTTGAACCTACCTTCTTGTTTTCCGTGTCTTTCTTCCTGGCCCAAACAGGCCGCAACAACTTGACAACGAAGATTCGCCACAACAAATTGGAGTGTGTTAGTGATCAGCAAATAGAAGTGTAAGTTCGAACATTATAGTTACGCTGCATCTTGACTGTCTCCTAGCTATGTTCCCGGAAGTCACACAGGTTAGTATTTATTGACGGAGGAAGAGTCCATTCCTCTAGATAGGGCACCAGAACACTTTCAAAACTCTAAACTGTCAGTTCTTTTAAATAAAGCTGATCTACTTGTGCCAAAATTGAACTTACGAGTCTCAAGAAACCAGACGAGTTTTATTGATACTCTTTACCTTTTAAGACATCATTCCAGCGGGCATCAAATAATTCAATCTGAATAAATTAATGTATAATACAGGTCCATTATATTTCCTGGGAAATATTCCGCTATGAAACAATTACTGTATAATACAATGGCCTTGTTTCAACTCACGTCTCACATTGCATCATATTGGTCTTGTCTTCGTCTTTGTTGCTATCATTGTGTTTTTCACCATTATGCCCTCTGGTCTTCATCAGAGATATTCCTAGACATGAACAGTTGAATGAGAACAATCTACCCCTCCATATTAAATATGTGTTCTTAAGGTTATTTGATGCAACAATCACCTGATAAAGGCCAGCTGGCACAACAACTAAAACATTGTGATAACAACAAAGATGAGGACAATAGTCAGAATGCAAATAATGATAACTCCTCATTTCAGAATTTTCTTACCTTGCTAGGGTTAACAAAATCACGTCGTCTGTTCCTTTTTGTAACCTTATTAGATTCAATGAAACTTGACGTTAGTTTTATAACTTCTACTTTAGTAAAGTCACAAATACAAAAATAATTACGCCTTTGAACAATAGTGCACCAGGCACTTATTCTTCCCCGACTCTACACACACTAATCACTCTATACCCTATATTAGGTGTCACATGATCCTAGCAGCACAGTACCACTAATTACTTGAGAACGTGTTCAAATGTGTTTACTCCCTGATGATGTGTTGGCAGTGACACATTATTCCTTTATGACAATACTTATATAATGCTGCTAGGGTTAACAAAATCACATCAGTTCCCTTAATAGCCTTATTAAGGTTCAACGAAACTTGACGTTAGTTTTATAATTTCTACTTTAGTAAAGTCACAAATACAAGTATAATTACACCTTTGAACAACAGTTTGTCAGACACTCATCTTTTCCTGACTCTACACACACTAATCACTTTAAACCATAATTGTAATTCTGTGGATACCTGCCCGGTGCAGGGCAAATGTAAATCCTACCCAAGTAATTTATGAAGCCCTTATTTCTCCATATAACAACAAAGACAATTACCGAACTTATATTGGTATGTCCGCAGGCCCTTTCAAACAGAGACTTTACAACCACAAGTACTCGTTTTTGAACCCTAACCAAAGATTCCAGATGGCACTATCACGTAGATTCTGGAAAATGAAGGAGGAAGGGCTATAATTAGCTAGAAACTAATAGGCTCAGCCTGTACCCCTAAAAATTTTTGTGATAGTTGCCGTCTATGTCTATTGGAGAAGATTCTGATTTTGAAGTATTTTCATCAGGACTTACTTTTGAATCTTAGAAAGGAATTCATTAATAAGTGCCGTCATAGGGCGGATTTTAAATTTTAATTTTTAAATTTTTAAATTTTTCTTTTTATAATTTTTATGTATATGTGTATATTTGTGTGTGTGTGTACGTGTATATTTGTATATATATGTGTGTGTATATATGTGTATATGTATGTGTGTATATATGTATTTATGTGTGTAAAAAAATGTTTTTAGCTATTTAATTGCTCTACTTATATTTCCCTTCATAATCATTAAATTTTTATATATTTTTTAAATATATGTGTGTGTGTGTGTGTGTGTGTACATATATATTGTGTGTGGATTTTTTGTATATGTGTGTACATATGTGTGTGTATGCGCATGTATGTGTATATACGTATATAAGTGTGTGTATGTAATTGAATATGTGTGTGTGTATGTATATATGTAGTCATAATTGAAGAAATGTGTGTACACATATATGTATGTATAATTGTAAATGAAATTTGTTTTTTTTTTTTTTAATACCTAGCGGTATCTTTTAGTTTAAATTAAATGACCTAATTTTTAAAAAAAAATTTATTTTAAATCCTATATCTTTTTATTCCTTTTAAAAATAATTATACCTTTTTAAGTAAAAGGCCTTTTTCTAATACTTCAACGTTTTTGGGAAGTTAGGTTTTTGAATATGTCCAGTGTCTGTAATATATAAAAATTTTTTTTCTTTCTTTTCTTTTTTCCCTCCCTTCCTTTAATTCTCTTACCTCCCACCTTTTTTCCATTTTTGCTTAACCTAATATCATTTCAACACGCCGTCTGTTCCTTTTATGTTACAATTCTCTTTCCTTTTTTGCGAACCCAGACGATCCCAATTTTTCTTTTCTTGTTTATTTTATTTTATCTTTTTTCTTTTTTTCTTTCTTTTTAATTTTTTTGCAAATCTATTTAAAAAGGAAAAATAGACTGATTTTTCTCCAGTTTCCGAAAGGATTTTTTCATTGCTGAGGTGATGTGTTATCCCCTGCCAGGATTTCATATCGAACTGGTCATTCAACATCCTTGAATTAATCCTATTTTAATTTATATATATATATATATATATATATATATATATATATATATATAACATTCCTTGAAAGGCACAGACTCACTCAGACAGACACACGCTCCTCTGCCATTCTGAACATGAAGTTTTGATCTCGAAATATTAATGTATAATAAATAGGTAATACTCAAAAACTTCTTTACCTTCCTTTATTTTACTAAACGCATTGTGACAGCCTTCAAGACCTAACCATATACCTAATATACACAATGCTTCAAGGCAAATTACAAATCTTTACTATATATATAATGTGTTACTGCTGACATTTCTGTTCCAACATAGGATTGCCAAGGAGTAAACACAGTCACCCTCTACGTGTCACGTGATCCCAGTAGCACAGTACTATTAATTACTTGAGAACGAGGTTGACTGTGTTTACTCCCTGGAAATCCATGTTGGAACACAAATGTTGGCAGACACATTATTCCTATATGACATAGAACTTTGGACAGAAGGCAATCAGGGGATAATAACAACAAAGATGAGGACAATAGTTCAAATGTAAACGATAACTCCTCATTCCAGAAATTCAGACAGAAGTTGATCAGTGTCTGTCAGAATATTGATTACCAATATCTGCTAATAGCATATATTTTTGTTAGTTTTTTCAAAATTGCTTCTTTTGCAATTTTTTGTGTTTTCTTTTTCTTTTGTCTTTTAGTTTACCAACAAGCAGCTGGAACGACTTGCTCGCAAAGCTGAAAAAGAACAACATGCTCAACAGAACAGAGTCAAAAAAGTAAGAATTTCATTCATTTGTTTTTGGTTTTATTAATTTTTCTCACTAAAAGAGAAACTCCAACTAAAATATACACTCTTTGTTCCATTTTTCTTGATCTGTGAAAATGTTTGCCAACTTCTGCCAATAACTCATAAAACTGAATGTGTTTAGCTCGCCTTTCTTAATTCAGCGTGAAGTTATTTTTTATATAATTTATTATTTATCTGGTCTTTAATTTTTCTCTCTCTCTTTTTTTTTTTTTTTTTTTTTTTTTTTTTTTTTTTTTTTTTTTTTTTTTTAATAATTCAAACATTCTTTGAAAATTGTAATAGAAAACCCAAAGTGTTAGCTTCTTCATTGTGGTGATTTCTGATAAAATCCAAGAAAGAAGAGCAATAAAGTATTTGAGTTCAATCCAACACAAAACCTGCCAAGTGTAAGAGTGGCCAGTATTGATCAAATTCCTTACGGTCAGAATGGTCCATGCAAACAAGGTGCTGTGCAAAAGGCCACAAGTAGGGTGTACCAAGAAAGTAGTTAGGATGTTAATCACATCTCCATGGTGTGGTGGCCAAGAAAGAAAAAAAAAGTCAATTTGATAAACAGTTCAGCTAAGATGGAACAAGATGAATGGTGTTTGTATTAATGATCAACTAAACTATTCTTTTATTTATGCCTACCAAAATTCTCCTTTGCCAAGACAACAAAGTGGTATTAACAAAAGATTGCATGAGGAGGAAAATGTCTCTCTCTCTCTCCAACTGTAACTTTTTTGCTCCATCTCACATCCCTGATTCACTCTCTCTCTCCCTCTCATATATTGTTACTTTTTTGGTAAATTTCTGTGTGATTTTTTTTTCTTTTTTTTTTCATGCATCTTCGAAAGCAAGAATTTCCATTTTTGCTCATCTCCTGAGAAAAACAAAATCATTTGCCAACAAATGCCATTTATTCAGTTCAAAACATAAGTTAACGACTATTAATAAACACAACGTGTCAATTCCTAAAGACATTTTTTTTTCCATCATTCTGATCTAACATTTTTTTATAGAACCAAACTTAAATATTAGTAGTTTGTCATCTTTTCTAAGTAACTTTTTGGATTTGGTTTGTTAGAAACCAGTATCTGTTCTTTCTGTGGTGTGAATTGTAAAATATGTATTATAAAATATCTATTATCATTTCTCATGTCGGTTTCATTTTGAAAAGTTCTTATCCTTTTATCAGACACCTGTCTTTTTTCTTATTTGCTTGTTAACATGATCCTTGCTTTCTGGAATGTTATAAATGCTTATAATTATGCTTAAAGTAGAAAAATATGTTCAAAACAAAATTTAATTAGTTTTGCTAAAAATCTTAGAAATTTTTCTCTTTCAACAGCAGAAAATGATTTTTGAATGCCAAACTTTTGCACTTATGATTAGCAGCTTCATTAGCATCTAATTAATGACCTCAAACAGTATATTTAAATTTTTACTAAGGGCTTTGTAAAGACAATTTAAAAAAATTAATTTAATTTAAAAAAAAAAAAGGAAAGGAAATTGACCCTGAAATCTTTATGAAGCACTTTTGGATTGATGTTTTTCTTTTTATAAAATTCTTATTTTTCAGGCAATCCAACAGAAGAATCTTGATGTTGCCAGAGTTTATGCAGAGAATGCCATCCGGAAGAAAAATGAATCTTTAAATTATTTGCGCATGGCAGCTAGGGTTGATGCTGTGTCCAGTAAGGTCCAAACTGCTCTTACTATGAAACAGGTAAGACGTGTATGAAATGTCTTTTTTTGCCAACCAAGAAAATCAGATCCGAAAGTAGGTGTTGATTTTCAGATGTTTATATAAAAGCAAAAAAAGCCTTACATTTTGTATTTCACTGAAACAGAAAAGCTAATCGTAAACAAATGTGGAACACTGCTAGTCGAGATCAGGAATTAACAATCTATGCCTCCCCTTTTATCATTTGATATCCTTTTACCAAAAATAAAAATCTTTCATCTCATTGAGAATCTCCCCTCCAACTCTGATCTATAATTAGATCTGCATTCAAATGATCTGAAGTTAAATTTTTGCTGAAAAATAATTACAAAAAGAGAAAAGCTATGTTTGCTTGAAAATATTTTGCCTGACAATTTCGGCATTTGGCAAATCCTGAGAGAAGGCATTTTCAAATCTCGTTAAATCTGCTTGTAATTGTAGTTACTTGTTTCCTCAGTATGCCTGTTTGCTTGCTAGTGGCTAGCTAATCCTTGTTGCAGGTGTCTGCTCAGACACATTTGTGTTTCTTTAATACGCTCAGCCAATCTCGGGTTTTTGCTATGCTGAGCAGATATTAACTGTGCTTTCTCGGAGAGAGAGAACAAATAATCTGATGTGGTCAGTGGTTGAACAGCATTCGTACATTCAAACTCTAGAATTGCAATAGCAATCTACTCGGCATAGGCTAATTTAAAGTCCAACAATGTTAACAGCTTTCTGGTGTCAGATCTGATAAGGTAAATTTATTTTCCACTTTCCTCAAAAATGCCAATGCATTTTCCTTCCACACAGGTTTGTCTTTCATTCTAACCCGGAGACACCTACCCTGACCCTGACCCACCTGTAGACGAAATCCATTGTCTGTGAAAAGCTTTTCCACTTTGATTCATTATCTCCACTTTTGTTCAGACACTATTTTCTCTCTCCCTCTCACATTCACATACAGTTCTCTCCTTCACGCACACACACACACACACACACACACACAGATACTATTTTCTCTCTCCCTCTCACATTCACATACAGTTCTCACCTTCACACACACACACACACACAGATACTATTTTCTCTCTCCCTCTCACATTCACATACAGTTCTCTCCTTCACACACACACACACACACACACACAGATACTATTTTCTCTCTCCCTCTCACATTCACATACAGTTCTCTCCTTCACGCACACACACACACACACACACACAGATACTATTTTCTCTCTCCCTCTCACATTCACATACAGTTCTCTCCTTCACACACACACACACACACACACACACAGATACTATTTTCTCTCCCTCTCACATTCACATACAGTTCTCTCCTTCACACACACACACACACACAGATACTATTTTCTCTCTCTCTCACATTCACATACAGTTCTCTCCTTCACACACACACACACACACACACACACAGATACTATTTTCTCTCTCCCACTCTCACATTCACATACAGTTCTCTCCTTCACACACACACACACACACACACACACACACAGATACTATTTTCTCTCTCCCTCTCACATTCACATACAGTTCTCTCCTTCACACACACACACACAGATACTATTTTCTCTCTCCCTCTCACATTCACATACAGTTCTCTCCTTCACACACACACACACACACACACACACACACAGATACTATTTTCTCTCTCCCTCTCACATTCACATACAGTTCTCTCCTTCACACACACACACACACACACACACACGAGTATATTTTCTCTCTCCCTCTCACATTCACATACAGTTCTCTCCTTCACACACACACACACACACACACACACACAGATACTATTTTCTCTCTCCCTCTCACATTCACATACAGTTCTCACCTTCACACACACACACAGATACTATTTTCTCTCTCCCTCTCACATTCACATACAGTTCTCTCCTTCACACACACACACACACACACACACAGATACTATTTTCTCTCTCCCTCTCACATTCACATACAGTTCTCTCCTTCACGCACACACACACACACACACACACAGATACTATTTTCTCTCTCCCCTCTCACATTCACATACAGCCAGTTCTCTCCTTCACACACACACACACACACACACACAGATACTATTTTCTCTCTCCCTCTCACATTCACATACAGTTCTCTCCTTCACACACACACACACACACACACACAGATACTATTTTCTCTCTCACCCTCACATTCACATACAGTTCTCTCCTTCACACACACACACACACAGATACTATTTTCTCTCTCCCTCTCACATTCACATACAGTTCTCTCCTTCACACACACACACACACACACACACACAGATACCACTATTTTCTCTCTCCCTCTCACATTCACATACAGTTCTCACCTTCACACACACACACACAGATACTATTTTCTCTCTCCCTCTCACATTCACATACAGTTCTCTCCTTCACACACACACACACACACACACACAGATACTATTTTCTCTCTCCCTCTCACATTCACATACAGTTCTGCCACACACACACACACACACAGATACTATTTTCTCTCTCCCTCTCCACATTCACATACAGTTCTCTCCTTCACACACACACACACACACACACAGATACTATTTTCTCTCTCCCTCTCATTCACATACAGTTCTCTCCTTCACACACACACACACACACACACACAGATACTATTTTCTCTCTCCCTCTCACATTCACATACAGTTCTCTCCTTCACACACACACACACACACACACACACACACACACACACAGATACTATTTTCTCTCCTCTCATTCACATACAGTTCTCTCCTTCACACACACACACACACACACACACACACACACAGATACTATTTTCTCTCTCCCTCTCACATTCACATACAGTTCTCTCCTTCACACACACACACACACAGATACTATTTTCTCTCTCCCTCTCACATTCACATACAGTTCTCTCCTTCACGCACACACACACACACACACACAGATACTATTTTCTCTCTCCCTCTCACATTCACATACAGTTCTCTCCTTCACACACACACACACACACACACACACACACACAGATACTATTTTCTCTCTCTCTCTCACATTCACATACAGTTCTCTCCTTCACACACACACACACACACACACACACACACACACACACAGATACTATTTTCTCTCTCCTCACATTCACATACAGTTCTCTCCTTCACACACACACACACACACACACAGATACTATTTTCTCTCTCCCTCTCACATTCACATACAGTTCTCTCCTTCACACACACACACACACACACACACACAGATACTATTTTCTCTCTCCCTCTCACACATTCACATACAGTTCTCTCCTTCCACACACACACACACACACACACACAGATACTATTTTCTCTCTCCCTCTCACATTCACATACAGTTCTCTCCTTCACACACACACACACACACACACACACAGATACTATTTTCTCTCTCCCTCTCACATTCACATACAGTTCTCTCCTTCACACACACACAGATACTATTTTCTCTCTCTCCCTCTCACATTCACATACAGTTCTCTCCTTCACGCACACACACACACACACACACACTATTTTCTCTCTCCCTCTCACATTTACACGCACAGTTCTCTCCTTCACACACACACACACACACACACAGATACTATTTTCTCTCTCCCTCTCACATTCACATACAGTTCTCACCTTCACACACATACACACACACACACAGATACTATTTTCTCTCTCCCTCTCACATTCACATACAGTTCTCTCCTTCACACACACACACACACACACACACAGATACTATTTTCTCTCTCCCTCTCACATTCACATACAGTTCTCTCCTTCACGCACACACACACACACACACACATATACTATTTTCTCTCTCCCTCTCACATTCACATACAGTTCTCTCCTTCACACACACACACACACACACACAGATACTATTTTCTCTCTCCCTCTCACATTCACTACAGTTCTCTCCTTCACACACACACACACACACACACACACACACACAGATACTATTTTCTCTCTCCCTCTACATTCACATACAGTTCTCTCCTTCACACACACACACACACACACACACACAGATACTATTTTCTCTCTCCCTCTCACATTCACATACAGTTCTCTCCTTCACACACACACACACACACACACACAGATACTATTTTCTCTCTCCCTCTCACATTCACATACAGTTCTCTCCTTCACACACACACACACACACAGATACTATTTTCTCTCTCCCTCTCACATTCACATACAGTTCTCTCCTTCACACACACACACACACACACAGATACTATTTTCTCTCTCCCTCTCACATTCACATACAGTTCTCTCCTTCACACACACACACACACACACACAGATACTATTTTCTCTCTCCCTCTCACATTCACATACAGTTCTCTCCTTCACACACACACACACACACACACACAGATACTATTTTCTCTCTCCCTCTCACATTCACATACAGTTCTCTCCTTCACACACACACACACACACACACACACACACACGTACTATTTTCTCTCTCCCTCTCATTCACATACAGTTCTCTCTTCACACACACACACACACACACACACAGATACTATTTTCTCTCTCCCTCTCACATTCACATACAGTTCTTCTCTTCACACACACACACACACACACACACACAGATACTATTTTCTCTCTCCCTCTCACATTCACATACAGTTCTCTCCTTCACCACACACACACACACACAGATACTATTTTCTCTCTCCCTCTCACATTCACATACAGTTCTCTCCTTCACGCACACACACACACACACACTATTTTCTCTCTCCCTCTCACATTTACATACAGTTCTCTCCTTCACACACACACACACACACACACACAGATACTATTTTCTCTCTCCATCTCACATTCACATACAGTTCTCTCCTTCACACACACACACACACACACACACAGATACTATTTTCTCTCTCCCTCTCACATTCACATACAGTTCTCTCCTTCACACACACACACACACACACAGATACTATTTTCTCTCTCCCTCTCACATTCACATACAGTTCTCTCCTTCACACACACACACACACACAGATACTATTTTCTCACATGCACAGATGCTATAGTTGCACACACACACACACTGATGCTATTGTCGCACACACGCACATATCAGATACTATTCTCTCACGCAACTGGCACACACTCAGATACTATTTCTTTTATGCAAATGGCACGCACTCGGATACTATTTCTCTCTCTCTCTCACTCTCTCTCACACACACACACACACACACACCTTTTGTTAAATATGATGCATAAAGAAAATTTTAATTTTTAATTTAGTTTTTCCGGCATTCTTCCATTTTACTGTTTGGCAGAGTGTGAGGGAGTACAAAAACTCTCCATACCATCCATTGTCCCAACTGCGTTTGGCCACTTTAGCCATTTTCAAGGGGGGTTTGTTTTGGTATTCTTAATTTCTTTTCATGTTTTGACTGAGATGTATTATTTGTGTGGTTTTTGAATACAAGTAGGGGCATTTATTCTGAGCCGCCTTCCATAGAAAGATGCTCACTTGAAGTCTAGCTGTGATCAACAGTCAAAGGCTTAGAATAAGTTCCTACTAGTATTCAAAACCACACAAATAATACATTTCATTCAAAATATGAAAAGAAACTAACACCAAAACAAAACCTCCTTGAGAAAAGGCCTAGTGAAGTGGTTGGAAGTGCTTGGGACAATGAATGGTATGGACAGCTTTTGTACACCTTCACTCCATCCAAACGGTAAAATGTAAAAACAGTGGAAAACTAAACTATTAAATTTTCCATATCCAGCATATTGAACAAAAGATGTTTAATGGAAAGGTTGCTGTTCAAATATAAAATAATCATACACACACACACACACACACACACATATATATATATAAACTTATTCATAAATGGAACTTTGTGTGTGTCAGTTACCGAAACGGCTGAACCGATTTTCTTGAAAATTTACACAGTTGTACTATAAGCGTCTGCGTGTGTTCTTAGCTAGGTTTTGTGTCAAGGTACCCTCGATAAATATCGATAATCAAAAAAATCGGGTTATAGAAGGAGTGGCCCGATTTTAATCAAATTTGATACACTCATAGACAAAGACATAAAAAACGATATTCAGAAGTTTCAAGGTTGCAGTTCTTATAATAGTGCAGAAAATCGATTATTTTGAGATTTATATATATATATATGAGGCAAGATGTTTGTGTGTGTCTGTTTATCTGCCTGTATGTCTGTAAATTTTTTGGCCCTTTTATTTTAGTTTTTGCTTTGGGTTTGGCTCTAAGTAGGTATAATTGTAGTTCTTAGTCTCAGCCATGATACCAATAACTCGAAGGACTTATTTAGCCTTCAAAATTCAGTTTATGACGAAAAAACTTATCGAAATTTGACTTGCATCCATTCCTTTTTCTTTCTGTCTACGGTTTCGCTTTAACTGGAAACAACTATTGCTTTTTAGTCTTTCATGCCAATGTCCAAAGAATCCAGGACCATGGATTAGTTTTAAAGCTTTCATTACGCCCGAGCAACACCAGGCTATACTGCTAGTATATATATATATATATATATATATATATATATAAAAATGAAGTGTCTGCCCGTAATTGAATGTTTCAACCAGTAATCCTGTTAATATTGTCAACAATATTGCGTTTAAAATCGAATCTTGACAATAGTTCAATTGAATAAAATGTTACTAAGAAAATTTTTTTATAAATAAATGTCAATTTCTTTTTAATTCCAGGTAACAAAGAATATTGAAGGAGTAACAAAATCATTAGAAAAGGCAATGTCATCCTTGGATTTACCAAAAGTAAGTTTCATTTTTGGTAATTTAAAAATCTTATTTCTCTTATTTTTTCAATGAAATTGTTTTATCAATATCATATTCAATCATCAAGAGTTATCAAGTCTTTTTTTTTTTTCTTAATTTCACTTGTTTTTTAGTTAAAATCTAACCTTGTGCCAGCCATAAAGCTTTTAGATCTTTGTTGGTAAGATAGGATTCTTGAAGCAAGCAAGACATAAGTTCTTGCCAAGAACTTCTTTCTGATCTATATATGATCAACTGTTTACCGATAGTCGCAGATTTACATTTGTTGTAGTTTTAATGAAAAACGTCTGAAATTACAATGAAAAAAAAAAAGAAATCAAAAATTAATAATGGTTGACCACAATTTCTCAAATAATTTTGAACTCCTTTTTTATTTTTCATTAAATTTGTATCAACTTTGCTTTATTTATTGAATATTATTTCTTATTGATGCTTTCAGTTCTCATATGCAGTAAATTAATTGACAGCTTTTCTTGAACTTATAGAAATTATTGCTCTGTATTTAGGCTTTCATTATTCTATGATTTAGCTCTGAATTCATATTTTTTTTTTTTTATAATCGTGTCGCCCCCAAGCAAGGCATTTTACTGCCACTGTTTTGCAGGGGGTTACATAGGAGGAAAGTTATAAGAAAAGGTGACAGGTTACAGGAGGTGTCAGGATGTGGGTAAGAGAGAAGGATGACTGTGGCCATAAAGTGAGGGATCCGTTTATATACTGATTGTAATATAGAATCGATCCCCCATTTTATACCCACATTATAATAGTATAGAAATTTTTCTTTTTTTTTTTTTTTCATAATCATATCGCCCCAAGCAAGACATTTTACTGCCACTATTTTGTAGGAGGTTACATTGGAGGAAAGTTATGAGAAAGAGTAACAGGTTATAGGGGGTGTCAGGAAGTAGGGAGGAGAAGGATGAGAATACTGATGAGAGTGGAGTGGACAGAAAGGAGCATGAGAGAGAGGATGCAGGTTAGTGAGATAGGAGATGACTATTGACTTTACATTTAAATTCTTGGAGATTGTAGCTGTCAGGGAAGCAAGTAAATGGAAGTGAATTTCACAGGTGGGAAGTGCAAGAAAAGAAGCTGTTGAAGTAGAAGTTGTATTTTACATTTTATTGGTTTCACAGTAAAAGGATGGGACCTAGTTGCTAATCTTGTGGCTTGAGTAAATTTATATATAGGAGGCACCAGTAAGCTAAGTTCATTGGAGTAGAAGCTGTGAAAGTATTTGTAGAAGAGACACAGGAAAGCCACATTGCGCCGGTGAAAAAGCGACTGTATCTGAGCTGCCAAGTCGGGATCTATCACATTACAGATTCTCCGTTGGATTTTATCAAGGAAACCTAGGTGGATAGCAGGAGCACCCAACCAGATATGGCAGCAGTATTCAATGCACGGGCAGATGGTAGATTTATATATGTACAGGATTGTTTCAGATGGGAAAATCTTCCTGACCCTACACAGAGAACTGACTTTCTTAGCAGCGGATTTAGCTATGGATTCTATATAGTCATTCCGCTTGAGGTCTGTTGTGAGAGTTAACGCGAGGAGGCGCTGTGTTTTGCTTTCAGGGAGACCAGCCTGATCCATACTAATGGTGGGTAGGAGCGATTGTCTGTGATGGTTAATAGATAGCAGCTTCATTTTGGAAGCATTAAAATTCACAAGCCATTTCTTATCCCAGTCCACCACAAATTGGAGATCCTTTTCAAGCTTGGCAATGAGGTTTGCTTTGTCCAGCCTCGGCAGATTTTTGATGGAGAGCAAACCGTAATATCATCAGCGTATATGCCTACTTGGGATCTTATTAGATAGATAAGGAAAAGCATAGGACCTAGAATAGAATTTATGTTAAATTTACATTCTAATTTGTCTTTCTGCAAAACTTTCTGAATGTAATGGCCAAATATGCACTTGAGATTAAAAGTGAAGGGCATGCCAACTTTTAAAAATGTTTTCAATCCTCAACTAGCAGTCTACAACCAACAAAATTACAGAGTTTATATATCTTGGTCACAAACTATCACCAAACAATAGAATGTTTGATGTGCAGAATTGTGTCACTCTGGGATGGGCAGCTTTCAACAGGCGCAAAGAAGTACTAACATCGAAACAAGTTTCTCCTCACTTGAAGACTAAGATCTTTGACACTTACATCCTACCAATTGTGTTGTGTGGGTTGCGATTGTGTTAAAGGAATGACCAAATCTTCAAATGCTTGCTACATTCCAGAACCATATCATGAGATTTATGAGTAATAAACACCTCGGCGACCTTACCTCTATCAATGGGCTACTGAAAACTATCAAATTTAAGACAATCGCCTCAGGTATCAAGTCAAGAGTCCTTAAAACTTTATGGCTATAACAAAAGATCAACTCCCAAGAAGGGTGTGTAGGGTTAGAACCAGAAAAGTTTGCTATTAAGAGAAGCAGAGGTTGACAGCCCAATAACTTTGACCTCTGCTGTTTGTGATTGAACTTTTGTGGAGAAGAGCTCATGTTAATGTGCAATCTGAAAAAGCAGAGTAAGTGAGTAATAATAATAATCTTTTTCGACAAAAGCCATGAGAATAAATCACCCAAAATAATTGTATGATTAATAGTCAGTCAGTTAAGTGAAATTTAGAATAAGATTTAATCTCAAAATGTCACACGACGTGAAGAAGAGTGAAGAATAAGTCAGACGTTGTGTTACAAACAGCAAAACTAAACACAATATTATTTTAGCCTTTTTAGATGAAACCATTATTCATTTTAGCCTAGTATTTCTTTTATTTTATCTTATCTATCTATACATACACACACACATACATACATACATTTTTTACAACTCCTTGCTTATCATCGCCAGGTCATTATTAATCCATGTGGAAATAAAGCAAAAAGCTCCTTTATACTTAAGAGCTTATCCTACCATGACAGCTGCCTTACCAGTTAGACTACAAAGAAAACAAGTTGCAGTTATTCTAATCTAACCATATAGCTATAAACGTTAGTTGAATGCCTGATACGCTACAGTCTTTGCTTACATACAGTAGTAGTAAAAGTTGTAATTATTTTGATATCATCTTTTTATTTTCTGTTGTTTTTTCTTTAGCACAATTTCTAAATCTTTTTTAATTGTTATTAAGTAACTTGAATCTGAACATCATTCTTAATTTTGGATCTGCACCCACTTGTGATAGTAAAATGATGATCTGGAGTCTGTGATGAAGAAAAAAACCAGCTGAATAAAGGAAGATGGAAATTTTTATCAAATAATGAAAGTAATGAAAATATGAATAAAATATCAAATATTTGATGACCTATAATCTGTAAACTTTTTCTCTTCCGACAATGGCTTTCAAGATAACTCCCGAGTTTTATGCTTGAAATGGAAGGCATCTGGTAGAGTGCAGCTTACCAGTACGTTTTTCTTTTTAATCAAGCAATTTTAAATTAAGCAAGGCAATAATCAAGCAATTAAGCAAGGCAATAATCAAGCAATTTTTAATTAAGCAAGGCAATAATGCCACTAAGACACAAGGGTCTACTAGGAGTTAAAGAGAAGGAAAAGACTTTAGAAGGACCCATAAACAAGAAATAGACTTCTATTCCCGTTTATAAGACTGGGGAGGAGTGTAAACTGGGTGATAAGTCAACGTATCTACTCCTAATATAGAATAAATCTATAATGCTATCATCTTTAATGTAAATAGGGAATCTGATATTTGAATTTGTGGTAGGTTAATATTTACTCAGCTACCAGAGGCAATCAATTCTTGTACTTTTCCTGACTTAATAATATTATAATGTTGATTGTAAATTAGATGCAGGGGAGGAATCTCTTATATACGATCAAATATTCTAATAAACATCATTACACTTGTTGCAAAAAAATTCATATTAAACAATTCGTTGGTAAACCCAAGAGTTAGGTCAAGTCAGGAAGTTTGGGGGGATAATTTTCACATAATAAGATTGATTAAAAAAGAAAATCGTCTTGTACCACTAGATGTTACCCCCACCACAGACACCTTTCCTCCACCCCGACCAACCCCCCATCCCCCGCAAAAAAAACAAATTGCAAACAAGCATTGGATCTATTAAAAGCTTTTATCTAATTTCAAATTGTATTACCTTGACATTTTTTTCAATTGGTTTTCTTTCTTCCTTCTTCGGATGTAAGAAATCTTTTGTTGTTTAAAAGAGAATCGAATTTGTTCTCTTGAATAATGACAGATTTCTTGTGCGTGAAGACAATTGCTTTGATGCAGAAAAAAGAAACGGTAGAAAGTTGACAAAAACTAACAAAACTCTCAATAAATAAAAAAGAAGATAAGAGTTGTTTGCAAAGTTCTGCTTTTGTGCAAGTAATTATGAAAGTTAAAAGGTACAATGTTTGTTTCTGCTTGGAAAAGACCTCCGTTCTCTGTGTGTGTGTGTGTACTTTGCGAGAGTGTAAAGTAGAGTAATAGAAAAAGTGTATGGAAAGATGTAAAACAAAATGAAAATGATTTGTATATGTGGGCAATAATGGGCCTCCACCACTTCCTGTCTTTTTCTCAATAATGCTTATTTCTTTATGAGCCCCTCTTGTTCTTTGTGGTACTTTTTTTTTTTCTTTTTTTTTTTGTAGCTATTTGCTCAAAATTATCAAATTGATTATTGTGCACTTCCTCTACTTTTCTTCTGTGTCATGTGAGTTTTCATTTCTCTAAGTCTTCTTTCTTCATTATGTGTCCCTCAATTTTCTCTCTTTCAGCAAAAAATTTCTTTGTAGTTCCTTTTACTCATTTGTCTTCATTGGTTGAAGAAAGTGACTGATGCCATTCAGATGTTTGCCGGCTGAACTTCTCTATTTGGCTCAACAACTAAAACTTCCATTAAGGATAGCGTTATGGATTGTATGTTATATGTATTTTCCTTGATGAAAACAAATATTTCAAATATACTTGACTTTTTTGTTTCTTTCTCTAAGGTTGAACAAATTATGGAGAAATTTGAGAAGCAGTTTGAAGATCTTGATGTACGAACCTCAGTAAGTAAAACCTTGAGTTGCTTTGGCTTTTTTTTTTTTTTAATCTTTTTCGAGATTGCCAATAGGCCAAAATAAATATGGTTGTCTCTCTGCTATTTTAAATTGATATAGCAGTCTGGTTAAGTGGCTTCAGTTTCAGAAAAGTCAAATCTGGTGGATGTTTGAATTTGCTTTTCGGTGGACACTTTTTACATGTCACCTTTTCCAAAATTTTGAGATTAGTGAGATGTCTCCTGTGAATGACTAAAGAATCAACTTGTCTTATTATTATGCGAACGAGGATGGAAGCGGTTAATGTGGCCAATGTCTAATCAGACGGGTCAGAACGAGAGAAATAGTAGCAGACAAAAGACACCTGCGCCAACTTTTTGTTTGTACTTCTGCAATGTTTCTCATCTTTTTCATCTTTTTCAATTTTCTCCTCAGACCCTGGAATCTTCCATGAGTTCAGCCACCACATTAACCACTCCACAAGATCAAGTTGAAGTATTGATTCAACAAATTGCTGAAGAGAATGGTCTGGAGATGATTGACCAACTACAAGACCTCAATCCAGCCACTGGTTCAATTTCATCCACAACTGCTGCTGCAGATTCCACAAGAGAAGATGAACTTGCTCGGAGGTCAGTAAACTTTTCAAAAAGTAGTTTTCTCATTTCAGAGGCTCCGTTAAGCTTTTTTTTTTCTTTTTTTTTTTTTTTTTTTTTTTTTTAAAGTAGAATTGAAATAGTTTTTTTGTTTATTCTGCAAATTCAATTAAATTAATTTTTTAAAGTTTCTTTTTTTTTTCTTCCTGGTATTGAAAAAGTGAAGTTATTTAAATTTGGTCTGTCTGTTTTATAATATATATATATATATATATATATATATATGACAATGAATACCAATGTGGATGATCGGCTTGAAATATAATGACAGTCAGTCAGTTATGTGCCATACATGATACATGCTTGGCCAATCAGGTCTCTGACTGGGCAGAAGATTTTCCCACAGTAGGTTGCCATTACTTCCTGTGGTAGACTGGTTGCCAGCCAATGCTATAGAACCCAATCTGTACTGCTATTTGAACCCATAGCTGGAGGGAACATGTATACAAAATTATATTCGCTGGTTTATTAGCTGCTACCAACGTGACAGTTGTGTGTAGAAGAGTGTTCAGAGGGACACGCACATACGACTGAGTGATGGCTGGAGTTGTCTTTCTTGAGTTCATTTCGCCTGTCTGCACTCTCTCTCTCTACCTGGGAAAACACAGTCTCATATACAATTTCCCACTCTGTCAAGCTTTACTGAATTACATCATTCTTGAGTCCAGTTGCATTTGATGTAAACTTCTCTTTCTATGTGCCCTGTCCCTTCAGGACGTAGGCGATCATGGTTCTCCACATCTTCCTATCCCTTGTGGCTCTTAGTATATTTGCTCGTGTTACTCCTGGCAACCCCCGTTCCGTCATCCACCTGATCAGGCCCTGCAAATATGTTATCCGCTGCCTTCCTCTGTCTCTCTTTCCTTCTATTTGGCCAGTCAGTATCAGGTTCTCCAAGCTCTCCTTCCTCATTGCGTGTCCCAGGAACTTCAGTTGTCTCTTCCTGATGCTCAGCATCAATTTCCTTTTTGTTGCCATTCTTTCCAACACCTCATCGTTGCTTGCATGCTCAGTCCATGATATCCTCAGCATCCTTCTGTAGAACCACATTTCCGCTGCTTTCAGTTTTGTTCTCATTTTCGAGGATATTGTCCAGCATTCACTGCCGTATTGAAGAACTGACATCACATAGCAATCCAGCACTCTTTTCTTTGTTTCTAGTGAAATTTTCCTGTGTCTTAGTACTTTACTCAGCTTCTGGAACACGTCCTTTGCCATGCCAATTCGCCTTCGGATCTCTGTGTCACACTTTCCATCTCTTGTTAGAACACTTCCTAGGTATTTAAATTGTATTTGGCATTCTGGGTTGCACCTTTTGCTGATGACCATGCATTCAGGTTTCTTAAAGTTTATTTGTAGTCCTTCTTTTGTCACTCTCCACCGATACCTTCTGTAGGAGGTCTTGTAGTTTCTTTTCCGTGTCTGCAATCAGCACTGTATCATCTGCATACCTTATGTTGTTCAAGTTGTGGCCTCCAATAACAAATCCTGGCGTGTCATCTAGGGTCCTCAAAATATTCTCGCTGTACAAGTTGACCAGATCCAGTGAAAAGACACATCCTTGTCTTACACCTCTTTCTATCTTTGTAAATCTACTGAAATCGTTACCTGTCCGTATGCAGGCCGTTTACTGCCAGTAGAGATTCTTGATTACTCTGAGGTCTTTCCCAAAAATGTCGAGGCTGCCGAGCATCTCCATCAGTTCTTTGTGTCGTATCTTGTCGAATGTCTTTGCATAGTCAATAAAACATAGGTACAAGTCTTTCTTCATTTGTATTGCCCTTTCAGAGAGCATCCTAATCATAAATATGGCGTTCCTTGTTCCAGTGTCTTTGACGAACTTGCACTGTTCCTGTCCTATCTCTGGCCTGATTCTGCTTCTCGCTCTATTCATCAGGATTCTGACAATCAGTTGATAGTTCTGTGTAGTTCACACTCGTTTGCACCTGGTTTCTTCGGAAATATCGACTTGCATAGGTCTGGTATTATTCCACTGCTATAAATTTCGTTTACTATGTCGGTAATTTTTTCTATGCCATATTCTTCCAAGGCTATCAGCAGCTCTATCACTACGCCATCTGGACCAGCTTCTTTGTTTCTGTTCAGTTTGGCCATTGCAGCTTCCACTTCGGATTTTAGTATTTCCGGTCCATCCACCTTCTTGTGTATTCTTGGTTGTTCTTTCCTGTCACAAAAAAGATCCTTTATATACTCTTCCCATCACTGGAGTATTTCCTCTTTCTCCAACCTGTTGAGGAGCAGATTTTTTGTCCTGTTAGTTCTCTTATCTCTTTATGCATCTCTGCTTTATTGGTCCTGCTCAGTCTCTCTACTTCTGCGCATTTGTTATTGAGCCATTCCTCTTTAGCCTGTCTGCATTTGTTCCTTATCTCCCTGTGAAGTTTCTTGTACTCTGCTCCATGTCTTAGCGTTATTTTTTGTCTCCTTTGCATCATGTGCAGGATCTCTTCAGTCATCCACTCGTTTTTTCTTCTGCATCTGATTTCCTTTGAGGCAATGTTGTTTGCTGAGGTCACCATCGCTTCCTTTAGTGAGTCCCATTTTAAGTGCCCTTTTCCAATTTGTTCTTCATATTTCTTTCTCACGCTGTTATTGTATTCTTTCTGCAGGGTGAGGTCATTCACAAGCGTGTTGTATTGCAGCCTTGGTGATGTGCTGGGCTTCTTCAGTCTCTGGAGATTCACCCTCAGTTTGCAAATGACTGGGATGTGGTTACTTCCGCAGTTGGCACCTGGATATGTTTTGCATTGGGCCACTGCGTTCCTGAATCTGTTGTTTATGGTTATTGGTTCTTTGTATCGCCTCCTGGGCTTCTCCATGTCCATAGACATCGTGGGTGTTCTTGAAACCAGGTGTTAGTAATAACCTGGTCATTGGCTGAGCACCATTGGACCCATTTTTCTTCCTCGTTCCTTGCGATCCCCTAGTCCAAAGTTGCTGGTCGTGTCTCCTTCCATCTCTTTACCTACCTTGGCATTCAAGTCCCTCATTATGATCCTAATTTCTTGGCTTTTGCACTGAGCCTTGGCACTGTCCAGTATGGAATAGAATGTTTCTATTTCGTCCTCTGAACTTTGAGTTTCAGCGCATAAACTACTATGATAGCTATGTTGAAGGGCCTTCCCTGCAGATGTAAACTAGCGTTGCAAAATTCCTTAAAAACAAAGAAACTTTATTTCCAAGAATCCTGTCTCTCTTTCTGACCAAGGGTGGCCTGTCTTTAAGGATCACAAAATTCTTTCGACAATTTCCTATTGAAGGGAAAAGATTCCTGTTTCAAATCAAATCATAGTCAATTGTCATTTTATCAGTGGCTGTTAAAGTTTCACAATAACGGAGAGACAGAGACACAGACAGACACTTTTTTTTTTTTTTTTTTTTTTTTTTTTTTTTTTTTTTTTTTTTTTTTTTCTTTTTTTTTTTTTTTCTGATTTAGTGACAAGAAACTATACTGAATTTTTATTTTTTTGACTAAATGATAGGCTTATTTTGTATTTATATTGCAACAGCTGAATTGCTAACACTTAATTCTGTTTAAGTTTATAATCTAATGGCCTTTGTTTTTGCTTTTATTTTCAGGTTACAAGCTTTGAGGAACTGAATCTGGAATTTTGCCTGCCACACTTCTTCCTTCCAAACATTTTGCCGATTTTTGGGTAGTCAGGTTGGTGGGGTGGGAGGAAGAGACCAGAAAGACAGAAAGATGTACAATTTCATGTCAGAAAAGAAGAAATCTATATTATTTGCTGTCCGCCCAATTGTGGAATTGTTTCCATTTTTTTTTTTTTTCTTCCACATAAACAATATTTTCTTTTATGTTTTATATGGAAATACTTTAAAAGTTATTAAACCCACCCCACCCCCAAAATAATTGTTAATATTCATTTACTAAAAAAAAAAAATGCTTGATTCATTGACTTTGACTAAGACAAGTTTTAAATGCCTGCAAATACGGAACCTTCCACAAATGATTTTTTTTATCTTTTGAAAGTGTCTTAAGGCCGTGTTGCTGTTGTTTTTGTGTGTGTGTGTGTGTGCGTGCGCGCATCTCCCTCTGACCCCCCGCTCTCTTTCCACTCTCTCCTCTCCCTCCCTCTCTGCTCACTCCCCTCTTTCTGCCCCCATTTCCCCACTCTTCTCTTTCAATAGACAGCCAACTATTTTCCTCTTCTAAAACTGATAAAAATAAAAGGAATTTTCTAAAGTTTGATTTGAAATTGTTAAAAAAATTAAACTAATTTTTTTAAATTATTAAAAAAATTAATTTTGAATTTCATCAAAATAGCTAATTGCTCAAAAAATGTACCAAAAAAGTTTAAAAATAATTTATATTTTATTTTATTTTTTTTTTCTAGAAATAATTTTTTTCCAAGGCATAAACTGTATTTAAAAGACAAATCAACATTGTTTTAAATTATTTTTTTTCCTTAGAACTAAATATTAGTATTTTTTTTTTTTTTTTTTAATTCATCACTAAATTATAAAACTCATTAAAACTTTATGGAATTTTGTATTAAATTTTAATGCTTTTTCTGTGCTTACTTATTTAAAGCTAACAATTGATAATTTATTTGCTTTATCAATTCCCTACCCCCACCCACTGATTTACTAAAAGGTTTATTTTGTTATTTTTATTTTTTTTAATTTTTTGCTTTTATTTTTTTAAAAGTAATTTTAATGTTTAAGTTTTTTTTGTTTTTTTTTCCTAATTAAATTCACTATTCAAATTTATTTTGATATTTTTTAAAAATTCTTTTTAAATCTTTTTAACGATTCACATTTTAATATTTTTCTCAAAATAGAATATTGACCAGACCAATATTTTCTGAATGCCCCATTGATATAAGTTAAAATGACATCATCTGTAATTTTGTGGAGGAGTCTTCATAAGCCTATTCAGATAATCAGATTCATTCTTTGTTTTATTTTTTTAGTTGCTAATATTTTAGTATATTCATTTTCTAGCCTTCAAGTGTACAATCCATAAGGAAAGAGAAAGGGCGATATGTTTGCTACTACTACTTTCCTGCCTGCCATCACTTTCTCTCTTCCGGTTTCCAAAAAGAAGGCAGTAGAATAGATCAGCCAAAACAGTCACAACAACAAAAGCAACATAGAGATTGTCTGAATGTTTAACTCTTGAAAAGTTTAAAACAGTTTTTATAATTTAATTTAGTACTTTTAACTTTTTCATTTGTCTATTCATTAAAACAATTCACCAATTCCTATTTTCCTCATGACTGGGCGTGGTCAGGACATATCAATAAATGATCAAAGACTGTCATAGATAAGTTTGCCCGATTGAAGAAATGAGAGAAATTGATGGACGACTGAAAATCACGACCCAAATCGAGTGATCTACAAACTGCTAATCTCAAGTTGGATTCTTTCAAATTTTTCATAACTGTTTTGTTTCAAAATTCTTATATTTTATCAATTTATCATTTACTATTGATATTTTTTATTGGTAAAATCTTTGTCCAAAATTTTTTGTTTTTTTTTTTTTGTTTTTAATAAAAACAAGGTTTACATGTTCATCTCTGCTAATCAGGGAAAATTAAGTGATAAATTTTAAAATAGACAAAAGAATGGTTGAAAATATATTAAGCAGACTGAATTTTGTTGTGAAAACATTTTTTTTTCCTGTAACATTATTTTTATCGTAATTTGCAATTAAAAGCTTTCTTGAATTTTTGTTTTTTGCCTTTCATGTTGAGGCCAGAGTTTGTGTGTTGCACGTCAATCTGGCATCTGTTCATTTGAAGAGGGTTGAGGGGAAACAATAAAACAAGTCATTTCTCTGTCATAGAATCATTCAAATATTGTCAATTGGGTTATTCACACAAGTGGTCTTATTTTTGCAATTGTCATTGTCTTCATTATATAAAATGTTGATTGTTTATTTCTATATGAGATTTTATGACATTGCTAACACTGGGAAGCCAATCAAACCTCAGTAAATTCTGAGGAGGCTTGACATGAGACTCATCACTGCAGGAAAACAAAATCATGGAGCATTGCAATTGGTAATTAAGACAATTGACTTTCAGTGTCTGCACTGTTCCAAATTCTGCACCACTCTAGTCAAATTGAAGAACCATTTGAGAATTCAGCAAAAAGTGTTCACTAAAAGCCGCCTTTCTATCCAAAGAACAACACGAGCCAGTCACAACCCCTCCAAAATATTCTAACCATTCTGGATTTGTTATATGTGATAATGTAGTAGCATTATTTTATTACTTTTTTTTTAAAAATCATTTCACCCCCAAGCAAGGCAACAATGTTACTATATTTGGAGGGTTACAGAGTGTGAAAGTGAATGAGAAAATTGAAAGTAGGGAAGATTGAGGAAAGGGCAAAAAAAAAAAAAAAAAAAAGGAACAGGTTTCAAGAAAATGGATGGGAATTGATTTTTACATAATTTTGAAGATTATGAGAGAAACAAGAAATTGAAGGCAGTATTCCACGAGTTGGGGGGGGTGAAGGGAGTAAGAATAGATAAGGTTAAAAGAAAAACTGATGCTATTCAATGACTTCAATTTCCTTTTGTTGTTTTGATTCAGTTAAAGTAAGAATGATGTGTAAATTCGAATTGGGAAATCCTGCAAAATGGGGTATGGAAGGGGAATCTCCAAAATCATTTGAAAATAATTTTTTTAGAGCCACAATGCTGAAAGCTAGACTTTCGCAAAGGAACTGAGGGATTATCTTGATGGAATTTGGATGAGCAATGGTCAAGGTTATATTTGGTGTATCCGAGAAAGGACACAAAACGAACAAGGAACTCTACAGAAAACTACCGTGTGACTACCAATCAGCTGACTGCCAATTTATTGGAGACAGAAAAGCAGTTAAGTATTTTTGTGGAGTCTAAGCCTGGAAAATTGAAAAGATGAAGACCACTAAAAATATGTGGAAAAGAAAAAAAAATGAAGCTGGGTTTTGAAGAGAAATAATGAAAAGCATGGGAGACAAGGAAGAATGGACAAAACCAGTCAATGGTGTTTTGAGTTTATGCCAAATAGATTTTGTGATAAATGGCGAGAAAAGGTTTAAAAAAAAAATTCCAATATTATTTTGGTTGTTGCAGTATTTATAATGGAGGTGTTTTACTAGAATGTGTAGTGGGAAAATAAGGTGCACTTTGAGAAATTTCAGGCAACACTTAAAAAAAAAAAAAAGAGATTGGTTGAATGAAAGCTAGTGTGTGTGTGTCTGTGCATGTGGATACACACACCTCTTCTTGCAGACACAAAAATTGAAAAAGAGGACTTTGTTTTTGCTTTTGTTTTTTTTTGGCTTCAATATTATAGAATTTTAGAAAAATATTGAGAAAATATCTGGAAATGTTATACACATTTGCCATTCCATAGAAGTATCATAGAAAATTGATCTGGGGTCTCCGTTCAGCACAGGCATGAGAAACTAATGAAATCTTTTCCCACTATTTTTTTTTTTTTTTCTCCTCACTTACCTACATGACATTTTGGTTTTACTTAAATAGCTTTCTAAATGCAACTTACTTGATGTCTCTTTTCTCCAGATCATAAAATCTGGCCATGTTTATCTTTCCAGGTGGGCATGTCAATTTCACCCTCCTCCCCTCCCAAGTTTTATTTAAACAACATTTTTTTCGTTTGTTCTTTCATCTGGTGACTTCAGTTCTTTCTTTTCATTTGTCAAAATAAATAAACTGTCTTTTGAATTTCAACAACTTCACAAGTGAATTCCTCACTTTGTGAGGAATATTTCCATTAACAATTCTTTTGAACTCTAACATTTTGCAAACGACAAATTGTACAAAATGCAACATTGTTGTCCATGGCTAAATACTGGTCCTGTTAAATACATTCCAGTCTTGGTGATATGCTTTCTTTATTGTCAAAACAATAGACATTGTTCATCTGTCACACATTCAAACAGCCTACTTTCAGGACTGATGCTAATTGAAAAAAAAAAACTAGTTGACTATTTTTTGTTCTACCATGTTCTACTAGTGACTACTAAAAGAATGATGGTAAAGATAGATTTATCACAAAGTTACAAAATGTTAGTGGCAGCAGGCAAAAACAATTTGGAAGATAACTTTTCTTTTCTTTTAATAAACGAAGAAAATGTCTTTATATATCATCTGTAGGCATTCAATACTTACAAGATAATTTGGTTAATTTTAAAGAAATAAAATCCACCGTCATTTCTCAAAAAGAAAATAGACAAATATCAACAGATACTCTTCTAAAAACTTTTATTAACAGAGTTTAAAAATGACAAAATTTATATTTGCTAAATGCACCCTGAAATGAGAATAGTTGGACCAGAAAATTGATTTCTGTTCTTTATCTGTATTCAGTCAAGTGCCATACGTGAAACACGCTTGGGCGATCATGTCTTGAAAGAGACATGACTGACTGGGCAGGAGATTATCCTGCAGTAGGTTGCCATTGCTTTCTGTGGTAGACTGGTTGCCAGCCAAGCCTAAAGAGCCCAATCTGTCCTGTTATTTAAACCATAACTGGAAGGAAGAGATGGATTAATACCTTTCCCAGGGGTATTTGCGCATAAGTGAATGCAAGGAATTCAACTGGAATTTGAACTCTGTTCCCCGGTTTCTCGTTCCAAGCTGATATCCACTGCACCACAATGCACATCCTTATCTGTATTATCTCAACTATTAACAAGAGTCAAATAGAAAGAGGCTGCAATTGGGGGTTACATGATTTTCTAAAGTTCATTAGCAGAGAAATTTAAATTGAAAGTCATGTGATTTTCAAGAATCTTTACGTTTAATAAGAAATGCAGGTAATTCTAAAGTTAGCCATATCTTGTGTCATCTTATTCTATGATCTTAACCAGTGGTTGTCAAATTTTTGGGGGTTTGCTGCCCACTTGCATACCAAAACAACCCCCTCTTCCAAATGTATAGTCAACCTTTGATCGGACTTTCTTGGAGCTAATATTGTATGCCAAATTAGCATCTTAGTATTTGCCATAAGAATTGTTATATCAATGGGAGAGACTGTAAAGGGAAGGCAAGACATGCTTCAGGTACAATGGGTGCCAATGTGGTATATGTTATGGTGGAGATGGGTCACTGCTACCATCTGGCTGCTCACTTTTTTCAACCCCCACTCCACCTCCAGTCTTTTCACCATCTTCATGAGGAAGCTATACGACTCACTGTAGGAATTGCTGATCTCAATTCAACTGACTTCATGATAAGTAGGAATATTTTGATGCAGCAAGTTTAATACCACGAAAACTTTGGATGATGTCACCCCCCCTCCTGTATTGTGGCCTAGTTGCTAGACGTAATCATACGAACAATAACCCATGTAATTAGCTTGTTAACATCTCTCTGGCTGGTGCCCTGTGGTATTGGGGTAAATATAGCAGATGGCTAAGGGTGATATAAAGTGGAAATAGGGAGGCACCCAGTGAAGGTACTCACTTGCAGTTATTAAAACTGACTTCATCTTTGACAAGCCCCAGTTCTACTTTGATTTTATGATTACTCTGTAATGACCCAACTATATTTCATTGTTCCACTGAAATATAAATATATAGTGAAGCAGTTTCTGGAGAAAGATCTTTTTCTTATTGATAAAGACAAAAATGGTGGAAGGGTTAATTCAGTTCTGATTAAGATTCATTCATTGAAAATAATGAAAGTGGAAAGATTTTACAAGTACAAGATAAATACTTTAGAAAAGGGAATTTAACCAAAATAGTGACCCTTTTCTGAAATGTGATGTGGTCTCCAACTGCTAGCTAACTGAAATTGGAAAGGTCAAAGTGTACTGTTCATATCGGAACACCTGCAGGTTATGAACAGGCTAAGACAGTAATAGAAGTTCCCAGTTGCCATTATTTGATTGGTTGACAGGACAGTCCCAGGTGTTTTAAGGAATTAAAATTAATTTTTGGCAGAATTAAGTTTCAGGTGGCTTAGAGAAAAGATCTGACAAAATTCTTGATTCTCAACCCTGATTGTGAAATTTGCAGGGTGAGGGTTGGCTTGGGAAGTTTTGCTTGCAGCCCAACATTCAAATTACAAATTGGGGATACCAAAATTGAGATAGTACAACAATGAAAACATCTGCCAAGTATTTTAACGGATGATGGAAAATGCAGCTGAAATCCAAAATGCATTTAACATAGAAAAAGTTAAGTTCCAGATTGCTAAGCAAAGTATTAAGAAATAGGAAAATGTCATTAGAAACAAAGAAAAGAGTGCTGCTCTGTGATGTAATATCAGCGCTCTTAGATGGCAGTGAATGCTGGACCATCGTAGAAACATTCGAGGCCAAAGAAATGAGCTTCTACAGAAGGTTGCCAAGAATGTTGTGGGCTGAACATGTCTGTAATGACAAAGTTTTAAAGACAAGGAAAATAGAAACACAAAGGACACACACAATCAGAGACAAGTGAAATTTCTGGGGCACACGATGAGGAGAGAGGATTTAGAAGCTATGGGGAGCCATGATCGTCCACGTCTTGAAAGGACAAGATTGTCACATTTTAATTTTTTTTAAATTGCAATACAAGATGTATAATTCAAAATATTTACATTTTATTACTTCCCTTAGAACTTTCAGCGCTGACACAAAGATGAAAATCGAGTTCTTTTAGGGAAAAATGAGACAGTAACTACACATAGGACATTTGTAAATAATGAAAGATTACAAACTCGTCCAATATTTGCTAAACAAAGCCTTGTTTGTAGTTGAGCACCTAGAATAATAGTAATGTACTCTACTAACAATTGTCTACAAGACTGCTCCATAGCACCCAAATAGAAAGTGTCACACAGCCTTGAAAATCAGCTTTTGAAATCCTGGAATTGAATACTAACCTGATAGGGAAATATGCAACTCTTTCGTCCACTAAGTATGCCTTTCATTGCCTAACTGATTAGAAAGATTTTTTTTATAATTTGGAATTCATTATAAAAATTTTTTTTGTATTTGTCTATATTTCTGAGATGAGGCAGTATTTACTATTATCCTCATCTTTGTTGCCATTTGTACAATGTTTCAGCCATTGTACACTCTGGCCTTCTTCAGGTGCTAGGAATTCTTCCGGTCCTAGTCTATATCCACTAGGCCATATGGATATAGATGTTTGTTAGTTCTTGACTTGACTCTTAGAGTTGTGAGTTCAATATCAGGCTACAGCAGTGGTGAACAAGTAACTTGCAGGGTTAGAGAGAGATAACTCATGACTTCCACTCATGGCCTTACTACTACACAAGGAATGAGAATGATATATCCCAACGATTGTAATAAAGGGTTCAGTTCAAAATTCCTAGCATCTGAATAAGGCCGGAGCGTACAATGGCCGAAACGTCATACAAATGTCAACAAAGATGAGGACAATAGTCCAAATAATGGAAATACTGTAAAAATTTTTGTCTTCCTTTTTGCTGATGTAGTAGGATATATTTCCCAACAATACCAAAGGTCACTAAGTTCAGGTAAGCAGCCAAAATTTCAAATGCTGATTTTCAAGGTAGACATGCATTTCTTGGAAAATGTCATATAATCAAGACCAAAAAGGTTTAGTTTAGACAAAAGTCAAGATTGGAAGCCGTAGTTAAGATCAAGATGATCCAATCTTCCAAGTAGGAATTTCTTACTTGCCTTTAAAATCAGCATTCTTAATCTTGGGGTTGTGCACCTGTCTCAGCAAGTAAGCTTTGATAAAAAAATGAAACAATTAGGTTATTGTGATTATGAGTTAATGTCTGAAAAGACAAACTGAAGCCAAGTGATGATGAGTCATGCTGACTGGACCAAAGAAATGTTTTTTTTTTCTCTCCTAAGGATAAAGGAAAGGCTTATTCACTTTGCCTTGTCACCACAAACTAAATTTTGTTTGTATATCCACATCTGTTCAAATCTTAGAAAAATATGTGACAAGTTCTATTGAAAGATTGTGAGTCAAGCCAATTTAATAAGGTCTTCCTTGATTCCAATTTCTCCTCAAAAGGATTGTTTTGTTTTTTTTAAGAAAAGAACTCTTATAGTTTTAAAATGGTTTTCTTCCATATAAATAAAACTGACTTGAGTTAATGTTTGCCTTCTCATTGGACCAAAGACACAGAAGTCTGAGAGTGCTAGGTCAAGTAAGTAGGAAGGATGCCACTGAATTTTCTACTGAAAGCGTTGATTGCTTCTCTTCTGGTGCTCCTGGAATATATTTAGAGATGCTTGATAAAATTCAAAGAATCTGCAATGTTATTGGTCCTGACCTGGCAGCTTGGCTTCAGTTACTTTCCACCACTGGAATGTAGCTTCTCAATGTCTTTTCTATAAATACTTTGATGGCAATTGTTCTGATGAACTTTCCTCTACACTTTATGAATTTAAATGCAGTACTAGATTGGCAGCTATGTCTTTTTTTACAGTCAAATAAACTTGATGTAACCATATGTTCTCTGCTAATAATTTCTTTTCTCACCCTGTTTGCTTGTTGAACTTCTGGCTTCTCTCCTGTCCAGTTCAATTTGATCTTCAAATCTGATTACTCTTTTATTCTTCTCTCTCTCTCTCTCCTTAATAATATTTTTTTTCTTTTCTTTATTCTTTCACCCTCTAGTGTCTGACTGGCATTTTTGCCCTGCCTGTGGTGAAATGATTAACAAATATTAAAGAAAGGCTTGTACAGAATCAACAACAGTTTTTGGAAGAACCAAGTACAAAGAGTAGTGCAGATAACTGCATCTACTCCTACGAAGCTTGGGTCACTCTGTCGGGCCAGGAAGTATTTCTCATCAGAAACCATTTTTACACATTTTTATAAATCTAGCATTTGTTCATGCATTGAATACTATTGCTATATCTGGTTGGGTGCTCCTGTTATTCATCTTGAGGTTCTCAACAAAATCAAAAGGAGGATCTGCAATGTTATTGGTCCTGACCTGGCAGCTCGCCTTCAGTCACTTTCTCACTGATGTAACTGTCTTTTCTACAAGTATTTTCATGGCAACTGCCCTGACAAGCTTTTTTTTCCTGATATCTCAACCTCGTGTATTTACTCATGCTACAAGATTGGCATAAAGTTCCCACTCTTTTACTGTTAAAATAAATGTAATTTCCTCATTTAGTCTAACGGTTTATTTTCCCATTTTCTGTTTATGGAACTCCTTACCATTTACTTCCTTCCCTGAGAGCTACAATCTCCAAAAGTTTAAATATGACATCAATTGCCACCTTCTCTTTACTTGATTTCTATCCATCTCTTATTCAACATCCTCCGTACCTTGTTTTTCCTCTCACGCTAACCTCCTGTACACTAGTGGTAGTCCTGCCTTGCTTGAAATGAACTGATTATAAAAAAAAAGATATATATATATATAACAGGGCAATTGAGCCATAAGAATGCATGAAGTGTTGTTTAGTGATTCCAGGTAATGAGAGGGTTAAGGATAGGCTCCAAATTAAAATCATAATTATCCACAAAAATGAGGCTATACCATTTCGACTGTCCATGGCACAGTTTTATAGGAAGTCCCCAGCTTTGATGTTTTCAAAAACCGGTCAAATTTCTATTGAAAACTGGTGTCATTTGATTGGATGGTGACTTGGTATTTTTTAGCCAATGAGATTAAAAAGTATACACATTTAAGAAATGGGTTTCTTAGGTTTTTTTTATCCATGTGTTTTGCTGTATGAGAGGGAAAATCTTGACCGTAAAGGTAGAAAAGAATACGCGATACTCAGGTGTGTAAAAGTGGCATCTGCTAAGAAGGGATTGGCCTACTCAGGCAGAAGGCTGTCATCAGGTAAAAAGGTTTGACTGTCATGGCATGTAAAGTCTGTTGCTGCTGAGACAAACAGAGCATATGGTGATCCAAGATAAAAAAAACTACTCCCATTTTGCTACTGATGACGAAGATAAGAGAAGAATCTTCTAAATTCTCATAATACAAATGATTTTTATAAACCTGTGAGAGTTTAACTCAAACTTGAAGACACGTGTTCCAAGAATTTGAACCCTCATGAAAATGACCCTGAAAAGTAGTTTTGTTAAATTAGGTTAACCTCTTCTCACTACCTCTTTAAACTTTAATTTTCAACCTGTGAACTGGAAACATTTTGAACTGTGGATTTTTTTTTAATGTAAATTTATTTTGTTGCTAAGAAATTGAATTATATGATTTGTTGCCCTGCAAGAAAGATGTTAAAATTCCTTTGTTGTTAAGTAACCATTTGCTTTATACAAACTCTTTCTAAGAGAAAACTGAATTATATTTGAAAGAACTGTTAAGCCGTCATGTTAATTTGAGGCACAAAAGAGAAACTTTGTGCAAAGACTTTATTGTAATTTGTATATTGTGAAAAATATTTTTGACATTGTAATAAATGTTTGTTTCTCTGCAAAATTCAAACTCGTGTAAGAATCTTGTGTTTTGTGTCTGACATTATCTCTTCTTGTTTCATTATGTTTTCTGTTCTGCTGCAAAAAACAAGAAATGTAAATATCCTCTAAAGATGGCAGCGAGCAGTTATATAGTCCTTTAGTCGGCTCTTTTGTCCACTGCTGGGGTAGCTGGCATACCAAACGGTGATGAAATACACCAGCCCATTGTGGGTAGAGTGCCACATGGTTCTTAGAATTTGATTGGATCTTTTCAAATAAATCAAACTGACTCAACAGTATAAACAAATAATGTACATTTATTTATTTGATTTAGAGTACAGTGAGTTATAGTGGGTTATTCGTTCTAGTGAAACGTAGTTGGGTGTTGAAACAGATTAACTGAATTTGGCCTCATAAGTAGATAGCCCACTATTAGGTATTAGAGGTTATAAAACAAGAAAATCAAATTGAGTATAGAAACAACATTTATATATATACAGATATCAATTAAGGTTTTTTTTTTTTTAACAAATAAAGTAATGTCTTTAGAATGGGTTCAAAAGATATTAAAATGTTCATAGCAGTAAATGCCAAAAAGAGAGTTTGTGTGTATGTATGTGGGAGCGTTTGTTAGTTAGGAATGCCTTTGATGTATTCGCTCTTTTGGTCGGGTAAGTAGCTCAGGCAGTGAAGAAGAAGATGAGAGGGAAAGGAGGTGAGCATAGTGGATCACTCGATGAGGTCAAGGGACGGGCTAATTATGCTCGTACTTTCTCAACTGATGATGCTTTCTGTGTCGGCTTTTCATTTCGTCTTTGTGGGTCCGAGCAAGTCATTTGAGAATTCATACCCGTATTTAATTCTGGGCTTCCCATTGGATGATAAATAAAATTCACGTAGGCTCGTGAACAGGAATTTGATATTTATTAATTTTTGGTTTTTCTCATGGAACATATGCGTGGAGTTGAGTACGCAAAGACCAGTTTTGGTCATTTGTTTTCTGGATCTCTGAGGGCAAACATCCGGTCCCTCGCTTTGCTTGGTATCACCACAGAGTCTTTTGTACTTTTGGATAGAAAAAGTTTGTTTATAAGTCAGATCTTGGGAAGAAAATCTGTTTTGTTCCAGAGAGTTTAGAAATTAGAACTTAGTTGACATCTTGAAAATAGGTCAGTGACAGTCTGCCGTGTTTTTCTTGGCCTGAAAGAAGAGTAAAAATGCCTTAAGCAGATGCCCACTTAACTTCTTTTATGCAACACACTGGGCTGGTTTCTCTGGAGGTTATTGCTCTCTTCTGCCTCCTCACTCTCATTTTGTATCCCTTTTGACAAGATTCTTAGACTGCTGCATCAAACCTTGGTTTTGGTTAATATAAAAAATCTCTTTCAGTTCATATTTTTCATTGGCCAAACTTTATTTTATTTTCTGGCATTCCTTTCTTTTCCATTTTTTTTTATAGCAGAAGTTACGTGTGGAAATTCTCTCATTTTGGCCAATTTCTAGTCACAAATAGACTCTAGTCTAGCAGGGATGTGAATTGTGGTGCAGTAGATATTGACTCGGAACGACAAATCGGGGAGCAGAGTTCAAATTATGGGTTAAATAACAGGACAGATTGGATTCTATAGCCTTGGCTGTCAACCAGTCTACCACTGAAAGCAATGGTAACCTACTGCAGGATAATCTGCCCAGTCAGTCATGTTTCTTTCGAGACATGATTGCCAAAGCAGGTATCATATATGGCACTTAACTGACTGACTGATTGACCCACCATTTTTCAGCTTGGCTCATTTTTTTTTCTTTGAGGGGTGCCTTCTCATTAGTTGAGAGAGAAGTATGTGAGGGTTTTAAAACCTTTTTTTTATATATATTTAATTTTATCGGGATCATTGCTGTTGGAAATAGAAAATGTAGTGAGAAGATAGTGGCTTTGATATTGGGTAGACCTGGCCGTTGTGAAAATCTGCATTCAGCAGCCAGTCTTTTTACTTCAATTTGAATCCTAACCACGAGCTTCCGTGGAAAAATATGCAACAACATTAAATTCAGCCAAGATGAGTCAATAGATATGAAGTACCTTTTTTTTTTTTTAAGTTGAATGTTCTACCCGGGTTATCTCCCCTTGTAGTGTAACTCTCCTCGATTCAATCAAATATTCAAAAATAAAAATAACTATTCACAACTTGTTGCAGTTGTCATGGTCTTATTTTTTTTTTATTTTTTGAAATCTTCTGTCAATGTGAATATTCCGTTTTAACCCACAACCTGGACTGTTATTTCTTTTCCTCTCCGACTACATTTCTTCTCTTTTCGAGTTCTGCTTCGCGAACCGTCAATTTAAACAACTTTTGCTAAGTTTTTATTCTGCAATACACGCAAAAAAAAAAAAAAAAAAAAAATTAAATAAAAATTCAGAGGTGAAATCATTTTTTCTCGCTTGACATAAAAAAGAAGAAAAAGTAAAACTTGTTCAATTTCACTTTTCCCAGAAACAACAAATTTCGACATCGGACCAAGAGGGAAAAAAAAGAAAAAAGTTTTCGTGTTAATGACATCATTTAAATTGATTTATTACAATCCTAAAAAATTGCTCCACCCTGGACTCTGGATTGTGGATTTCTTAAGTACCCAAAGGTAAAAAAAAAAAATCTACAAGTAGCAAGTAAAACTTTACTAGTGAAGTCTTTTCATCGTTGTTAGTACAAATTAAAAGCATAAAAAAAGAAAAGTTTTTCAAATTTAGAAAGTGGCGCCTGCAACAAACAACTTCAGTTTAAATAAATAAAAAAAAAACACTGACTTGATTGCTGATTTTTTAACTTTTTTTTTTCCTTGTGTCGAAAAACTCAATTTGGATGGACACCTGATTATTTTAACACAAAAAGTTTTTATTTATTTACAATACATTGGAAACTTTCACAAAAGAGAAAAAAATCCACCTGATGTCACGAAGAAATGATTCAAGTTGATCGTTTATTTTTTTTATCTTTGTTTCTTACAATTAATCAGGTACGTTTAAAAACTATGAAAGTTTTTTTCTTTTTTTTCGTACTCATTTAAAACATCTTTTTACAAAAAAAAAAAAAATAATAATAATTATAAAAGCTCCAAATTTAAGAGCGGGTGAAAAATATTCTCAATTACTTTTTTAGTTTTATTAATTTTAGTTTCATCAAATCATAAATTTTCGTAAATTAATTGATGTCTTGTTTCCCAAAAAGAATGTCTTTCGTATTTTTATTTCTGCGATAAAAATATGACAAAAAAAAAAAAAAAGCTACCATAAAAAAAAGGTGTTGAAAGAGGGAAAAACACGATCGAGGTGCGAGAAAAACATGTTTGAATTATTTTATATCCAGGAAGTATCAAGCATATAAGACATTTTTAAAATCACCTTCAGAGATGTTCTCAATTAGCCAGGTGCGCAATTAAATGTCAATCAATGATCTTCCGATAATTGGGGTGAAATTTAAAAACTGCAATTTACATTTTTTTAATCATATCACCCCAAGCAAGGCGGTAACGCCACTGATGCGCAGGGGGCTACGTAAGAGTAAGAAGATTGGAAAAGAGAAAACCGGAAACCACATAACAGGGAACAAGAGATGAGCCTCTTCACCTGTTCAATAGCGGTGGGTGGAGTGTAAACCGGGCGATAGTTTAGTCTATCTACTCCAATTGGAAAAGAAAAAAGAGTAAAAAGATTGGAAAAGAGAAAACGGGAAACCACATCCTAAACAGGGAACAAGGGATGAGCCTCTTAACCTGTTCAATAGACGTGGGTGGAGTGTGAACCGGGCGATTTTTATAAAGTTTGCATGTAAGCTGATTTTTATGAATATTTGAAATATTCGTAATGTGTAAATGTGTTCAAATTTATATGGACAATTAAATAGCTTAACTTATTTTTCAAGGTTGACATGTAGCTTCAATCATTTGATCTTTAATCGCTTTATTTAAAGTAAAAGGGAGTTGCTTGGATCAGATAGATTTTGAGTTGACTGACTACGACCTGTTGCAAAGTCTTGTGATATTGTTTTTGCATTTATTGAAATCAGCAACTGAGTGAAAGTCATATTTTGATATTTCATGATCTGTGTTCCAGAACATTTAAATTACAGCTCCGGCACAACTTGCAGTCAGTTGAAGTAATGATATCTCAAAGCAATTCACTAGTGTAGAGAATTTGGTCTTTACTGAATACTCTATTCTTCTGATCCGGTGCCAGTCTATTAAAGCTTAATGCCTTGCTGTGGGTCAATGTTTACACCAAAGCAACACTTTCTTACTGCAGCCAACATAATACCTCAGAGTCTCTATGAAGTCCTAACTCATTCCCATATGTACAATTTGTCACAGGGGTGTGGGTATAGAATAACAACTTAAATGAGTGAAGTTCACTAGAACAGTTACCACAAAAGTATTTATAGAAAAGGCAAAAGAAAGCTATGCTATGGTAGTCGGAAAGGGACTGAATCCAAGATACCAGATCAAGACCAATAACATTGCAGATTTTTTTTTTTTTTAGATTTTATCAAGAATAAATAGCAATTTACATTATTCCTCTCATTGATACAAAAATGCCTGGAAATTGGTTGGCGTCATTTTTATTTTATCCTGATAAAGACACAAATAGGATTTTTGAAATGAGGTGAGACAACATTGAATGTTGCATTCTTTGTGAAATGACTTTACGTTGTAAATGATATGGCTGCTGTGATCAAAAGGTAACTATTGATATTTTATGGCTTAGCATTTTTATTGTCAAATAGGAAAAGTTAGAAAATATTCTGGAATCTGACTTGTGAAATGTCATAGGGATTGTGTAAACATTTAACACTTGATATTTTTTCCGTTTCCCTGAAGATAAAAAAATATTGCAAAAAATAATTTGAAAGAAGATCAAATTTCTTTTCTGATTTTTATAGATTTTTTTTTTTGTCTTCTATAAAAATCCACCTCTTGCATCTTTGTAACTTGAATTTGTTTACACTTCGTATCAGGTTATTTAGTAATTTTCAATAGCCTTTATAGTGAGACGATCCTGAAAGAATTAAAAATCCTACCAGGATTCATTATTGGTGGCCACAATCTTAACAACATAAGATATGCAGATGACACAGTGTTGATAACAGACACAGACAGAAAACTTATTTTAACTTAAGCAATGAGGTGATCCTGAAAAAATTAGAAGTCCTTCCATGATTCATTATTGGTGGCCACAATCTTAACAACGTCAGATATGCAGATGGCACAATTTTGATGTCAGACGAAAAGGAAACTGCAAGAACTCCTCGTTGTTGTCGTCGTCTTGCGGCCTTGGCCAAGATAGAACTCACTACACCCCTCCAGTATTCCCTGTGCATTTGGAACCCTGGCGCAGTTTGCAGCGAAATTCATAATCTTGTCAAATAGCTGAATACTTGATGCTTCGCTAGGGCTACCAAGGGTGTTTTTATTGTGACACCAACAATAGATGGGTTGCCTCCAGACCCCATCCTGTTATTTAACCCATAACTGGAGAGAAGTGACAGATTAACACCTTCCCCAAGGGCACTAGTGCTTAAGTGAATGCAGGGTACTCAACTGGAATTCGAACTTGGCTCATTGATTTCTCTTTCCAAAGAAGATATCCACTGCACCACAATGCACATCCGTCACTGAACGCTTACAGCACCTGGTATTCCCAAGTGGTCACCCATCTAAGCACTGACCAGGCTCAACATTGCTTAACTTCGGTGATAAGACGTGATATACCATAAGCTAAGAACTCCTATGAAAGGAAGTCGAAAGAACTAAATATAAGTTGCAAGACGACAAAATGTATGGTTGTTAGCAAATGGTACAACCCAAAATTCAAATTACAAATTGGGCATATCAAAAGCAAGCGCATCCACCCAGTGGATATAAGTGTTGGTTAGTTCCAGTGACTTGACCCAAAGAATTGTGGGCTTAATACCAGGTGACAGCAGTGGTGAACAAATAATTTAGAGAGTTAATTTCAAGGGAGATAACCACATGACATCCAGAAGTGGCATCGCACATGTAATGAGAACAATATACCCCAGTGATCGAAATAAAGGGTTTGGTTCGAAATTCCTAGCACTTGAAGAAGGCTGGAATGTACAATGGCCAAAACGTCGTAAACAGGGCATTAAACATAAGGACAACAGTCTGAACAATGTAAGCAATGTAAATACTACCTCATCTCAAAAGTATAGACAAATACCAAAATCAAGCAAGTACAGAAATTTAAATACCTGGGAAATTTTTTAACAGAGGAAAGTGTGCCACTGAAATCTAAAGTCACATTCGGATAGCAAAAGATGCCTTCTAAAAAGCTAAGCAAAGTACCGTCGTGGTGACTATTATTTTATGTTACTGATACTCCTCCTAACACAACCTATAAAAACTGTAGTTTAATTATAGAAGACAATACTTCAATTTTTAGTGCTGAAGCTACAGCCATAAACTTAGCTTTAGACCTCATTCTCAAGCTTAACCTCAACAAATGTATAATATTTTGATTCATTATCAGTGCTAATGGTACTAAAATACAAAAATCTAAATAACCCTCTGATCATCAATCTCCTACAAAGAATCAACCTCATCACCCAAAACAAAAACATTATTTTATGCTGGATTCCCAGCCATATTGGTCTCAGAGAAAATGAAAAAGTAGACATAGCAGCTAAAAGATCATTAAACATCAACGTTAGTGATATAAAAGTACCCCACACAGATTACAAACCTCTAATCAACAACTTTATTACGACCAAAAGGCAAGAGTTGTGGAACTCCTGTGAAAATAACAAACTCTACAAAATTAAACCCATCCTCAAAGAATGGATAGAAGTTAAAATTTCCAATAGGAAAATGTCAAGACGAGAAGAAGTAGTAATGACTAGACTTCAAATAGGCCACACCGTTGTCACCAATTCACACCTACTAAATGGTGAGGAGACACCAATTTGCATTCCATGTCAGGAGCTCTACACAGTGAAACATATACTTAACAAGCTGCATAGATCTTTGAACAAATGCGATTAAGATACTATCAAGAAAACAATCTGAAAGACATCTTCAACAAAGCTGACCCAAATGACCTTTTAGAATTTCTAAAAACAACAAAATTATATAACAAAATATAGTTGCAAAAGAAGATAGCATATAATCATCACACATCAAATTACAACACCTCTACTTATATCTCGACAGCAATACTCACAAAAGATCAATAAGCAGTAAACAAAAACCAAACAAATTCTTTAGCATTAAATGACCCAAAAGGGTAGATATGCTGGTAAAACAAAGAACTAAAATAAACTAAATAGAAGAATTTTGTTAACCACTATGTTCTGTGTTGAATAAAGCTAAATACTTTCTTAGCTTACAACAATTTATTTGACAGAAACTAAAGAAAGATCTCTGAAACCCTATCATTTCAAGGTGGGTCCTAATGTGAGTGATTTTTTTTTTTTAAATTTTTTTTTCATTTCTTTCTAAAGAACTCACAATTTTTCACACACAAGGTGTGTCTAGAAGATGTTCAACTATTTATAGTCTGCATGGGAATGTTACAATGGGCTAATTTGGTGAACCCTAACCCTGGATCTGCATTCATGTGGTCACAAGGCCTCCAGGTGGATGATGGTGCACCCTAAGGATCTTCATTGAATCTGGAGCATGCTGTGTACAGCTTCTAATGAAAACACACGAAGATATTTCATCACCACTAGCAGACAGTAGATGGGCATTCACACCCTTGATGGTTGTCTCGACCTGGAAATGTTTTGATGAGACGTCATCCATGTCAAAGTAAATTTGAATGGCTGGTAGATGAGGTGAGTTATTTGAGGCTAACCCTAATTATGCACATATACGACTACAAAATGGATGTGAAACTAATTTCATTAAGCGACTTTGACTCCCCTCAGAGGTGACAGTTAACAGATTAAAATTCTACTGATGGCTTCACTCTAGTGCCTGAGCAAGACAAGCAGAATGCTGACACTGACCAGATTAACCCAATGGTAGAAATACCTAAAGTTCAAGAAAACCCTTTGCCTGAACAAAGTGAAGGCATAAGCCGGTCTTCTTCTCCAGTCTTACATTGTTCTACTATGCCAGACATGAGATACAACCTGGGACTAGTACTGCTGTTTGCGACTTGCCTTGTCCCCGCCAAAAGAGAGCCTGTATTTGCTTAGCGTGTAAAGCTACTGCAGCTAAAATGAAGTTAAAAGAAAAAGCACTTACCGCTCTGACGTAATCTGTCCTCGGCCAGATAATGTAAAAGAATGAGGGGGGACTTGCATTGCATTTTTATACACTAAAAATGTGCAATGCATTATGGGATAACACGAAGATGCAAATGGATTATGGGTATATGGACAGATATAAAAGCAACAAATTTTTCCCAGTGAGGGGGGAAAAAGGAACGTTCACAGTTGCTGGCTGAAATGTCTGTCAGTGAGATTTTGAGACAGAGCTCAAGAAGGAAAGACTTGCCTAGAATACCAGCTGGGAGAGCCACAATTCAGTTGCTGTTTTAAGTTTATTTTGCCACAAGCTATTTCGGCTTATTAATTCTTCAAAATGGAAGGCAAGATTTTTGACATCCGTTTGATCCCAGAATTCAGCGGTGCCCCAATGGATATGCCCATTGTTGAATGGATAGAGAATGAAGAATTGGTCAGCGAACTTTGCGCCATGGACAAGATCGAGCACATCATGCCCCTATGATTATGAGACGGTGCCCTTGCCGTGTATAGACAACTTAATGAAGAGCAGACGGCAGACGCGGAACAAATTAAACGGCCCTTATGACTGCATACGTGACTGACAGATCCAATGCGTTTGACCAATTTATGGGATGGTGTCTTCGCCAAGGGGAAACGGTGGATGAATTCCTGGCTGAAATGCATTGTCTGGTGTGACTAATAAGAGAACTGCTGCCTGATCGGTGGATAGCATGTGCATTTGTGTCAGGGTTGCCCCATCACGTTAGGCAGCTCCTCAAAGCTTTCGTCCAGGATGGACGACATGAATCTAAAACAGATTCTGACCCGAGCAAGGGCGATTATGACAGATGATGAAGGGTACCAGGAATAGGCCACTGCATCCATAGAACCATCACACTCAGAGGTTGGGGTTCCCCCTGCCAAATCTGTTAGCAGAACGATTACCTGCTACAAGTGCTCTGGACCCAACCATATGGCGAAGAATTGTACACAAGGACATCCGGAGAGGTCAAGCAGAACGCAGAGGTCTGGCCATGACAAGCAGTGTTTTAGATGCAATGGCATTGGACACATTTCTTCAGAATGCCAGGGAAATGCCCAAGGGGAGAAGGCGTCAGCACCAGCCTTCTCCCTGAGTAAGTAAAAAACCGGAGGTTACCCACAATAAAAGTATTCGTAAATGGGGTAGAATGCACAGCTATAGTGGATTTGGGATGCTCACAAACCCTCTGGTGAGCCAGACTGTGTGTTGCAGCTGGAGGCAAGAAGTGATGAGAGTGTTAACCGCCAACGAGAGGACCCTAAAGTGCCTTGGATGGCAAAATTAAGTTGGGTGTTGAGCAGATTCAGCCTGTGACTGTTGAGGTTCTGGTGGTGGAGGGACAATTGCTGGGGTTCGATCTTCTTCTCGGGATTGATGCAATCAAGGTGCTCGGGGGTATACATCTGACTGAATCAGGCTAGGCGCGTTTCGTAAAACTGAACACTTGTGCTGCCATTCTTATCAACAAGCCTGATTTCGAAGTAACATTTAACCCAAGCACAAAAACGTAGACTGCATTGTGGAATTGGGTGAATGGTCATTCACCTAGTAAGTTGGTCAATTCAGTACAGGAGTACAAAGTGCCTGGCCATATTGGGGATGCATATGAGAAAGAACTAGCACAGTGGCAGTGAGACGGATGGCTGCTGCCATATTCCGAGAAAGAGCTTGGCCCACCCAGGGGATTGATTCCTTTAATGGCGATCGTACAAGAACATAAACAAAAGGTCCAGCCGGTACTTGACTATCGGGAGTTGAACAGCTTCACAGATGTATTCACGGGTGATGCAGAGGTGTGTGCACAGAAATTATGAGAATGTCGACGACAAGGAGCTGATGTATCACTGTTGGATTTGAGAAATGTGTACCTACAGATCCACATCGACAGATCACTATGGCCTTTTCAAACAGTGGTCATTAACGGTAAGTGGTTTTGCCTTACGCGTTTGGGTTTTGGACTGAACGTGGCACCACTTGTCATGAAGTCGGTGATTGACACTATAATGTCCCAGGATCAGGACATTAAGAGTGCCATGTTGGCATACGTCAACAATATCTTCATAAATGAAGGCGTAGTTTCTGTAAGATGGCACTTGGCAGGTTACAGACTAATCTGTAAAGATCCGGAGCGATTGAAAGACGGAACTAAGGTCCAAGGTCTGCAAGTCTGGGAAGAAAGTGACTCCCTTCGATGGAAGCGAGGAGGTCAGGTTCCAGAAATTGCTCAAATGATGACCCACCGAAGCATATTTTCCTTGTGCGGGAAACTCATGGGTCATTTCCCCGTGTGCGGTTGGCTTGGGGTGGCAACTGCATTTATTAAGCATTATGCAAGTTCACTAACCAAAGGATGGGACGACAAAATAAAGGATGCCCCTCTTAGACATATGCTGGAGGAAACGGTGGCCAGAGTGCAAAAATCAGATCCCGTCGGTGGAGACTGGTGTGTGAACGGCAACGAAATGACAGTTTAGGTGGATGCAATCTCTGTGGCTACCTCTGCCACATAGAAGATTTTACTTTATGTCACCCGACAGCTATTTAAATAATTATATTTTGGGGTAATAATGCAAGTTTCTGTATTGGTTTTCATTTAAATAAAAAAAATTAAACTGCTTGTAAAATAGTTTCTCAGTGAACAATTTTCTGGAAACCCTATCTTGGTTAATCGGTTTTCAGTTAAGATTCCAGTTACATCAGGGATTTTATTTTTTATTTACATTCTTACAATATCCACAGAAGTGTTTTAAAATCTTTTTTATTTATAGCATTTAAAATCAAATGAAAAAGTTCCTCTCGCATGTTATTTCTCCCACTTTATAATCTGATGCAAAATTTTATTTTTTTTTTATTGTAAATAGCTGATATAAAAAATCCTAACTTAGCATCATTGTTGGTCTTCAATGCAAAAAGAACATTTTCTTATGGTTTTATGCATAATGCTACAGGGATACCAATAAGACCATCGGTTACTTTTATTTAATACTAGCAGTATAGCCCGGCGTTGCTCGGGTGTAATCAAAGCTTTAAAACTAATCCAGGCTCTTTGGACGTTGGCACAAAAGACTAAAAACCAATAGTTGTTTCCGGTTAAAGCGAAACCGTAGACTGAAAGAAAAATGAATGGATCTAAGTCAAATTTTGATTTCCTGCTATCGATATCAAATAAGTTTTTTCACCATAAACTGAATTTTGAAGGCTAAATAAGTCCTCTGAGTAAATGGTATCATGGTTGAGACTAAGAACTACAATTATACCTACTTAGAGCCAAACCCAAAGCAAAAACTAAAATAAAAGGGCTGAAAAAAATACAGACATACAGGCAGATATATATATATATATATTATCGATTTTCTGCACTATTGTAAGCACTGCAACCTGAAAACTTCTGAATATCGTTTTTTATGTCTTTGTCTATGAGTGTATCAAATTTTATTAAAATTGGACCACTCCTTCTATAACCTGATTTTTTCGATTATCGATTTTCAATATTTATCAGGGGTACCTCGACACAAAACCTAGCTAAGAACACTCGCAAACGCTTATAGTACAACTGTGTAAATTTTCAAGAAAATCGGTTCAGCCGTTTCGGAGTCTATAGGTAATGAACACACACACAGACAAAGTTCCATTTATAAATAAGTTTAGATTAGATTAGATTAGATAGATAAGTTATTTTCTCTGAGAATGATCAAAGATTTTAACAGATAATGAATATTTCAATTTGTCTCATTCAAACAAAGAATTCAATGAAATATTGATTCTTCATATTAGAGCTTGATTGCAAATAGGTGCAAACACTTACACATGCTGTCAAGAGTTCTATAATGATTTACTTATTGTTAGCGGGGAGGGATATATATATATATATATATATATATGGTCAAAACCAGCAAAGCTATATTCTTGCATGAAAAAAATTGATTGTGTTAAATTTCTTTTATGAATTTAATATTAGAAATAATTTAATAACTAATATTTTAATTTAAATAACGTTCTGCAGTTCTGTCAATCTTTTTAAAACTGATAATTTCATACTACCAAACAATTTAACTTATTGTACAATAAGGAAACGTGCTCTCCCACCCGGGAGACTTTTAGGCTGCAAAGAACCTACAAACAGGGTTGTGAGAGTTTAAAGAAATAACTACAATGTTGAAATAAAACAAAATCTTTTCGAGAAATAGGATGCCATTGAACTTTTAGGCATAATGATAAAATCTCGCCTAATATACCTTATTTAGCATGCTGTAAGTTGGGGGAAAAGGTTGAAAATCTTTGTATAAAAATGAATTGTATTTTAATTATTTATTAAGCAAAGTGTAAAAAAATTTTGTTTGAATGCCATGTTCATGAAAGCTGACATTATTAAGTCTGTTGTATAAAAACTGTAAAGTTGAGAATTAATTTTGTAGAAGAGTTGAATGTTTAATTAAAAAAGTAGACAAGAAAAACATTGTCTTGTTTGCTTAGTAATTGTTTGTCAGTCAATCTTTATACTTTGTGTAAATTAAACCTTTTTTTTCTCTCCTCTTGTCTGATCTTGATTGATAATGTTCAGCACAAGCATTCCCTGTCAGTTTCACCGCCAATGAGTTGCTTTAATTTTTCCATTTTTGAATCTTTCCTAAAAACACCATTTTAAAAATGAGTGCAGCAACATTAAAATGTTGAAGATGGTTTTGCATAGGAAAATACCGACTGCTTTGTTTTTGTTCAGTTTCAATTGCATACTTAATTGATTTTCTGGAAAGGTCATGTTGGTGTCAATGTTGTGACAATTTGATAATAATGTTACTTAAGCATTGGATATTTGAAGAATAGAATAGTGTTATGGTTATTTTCACACATTCAAAAATATTTTCAGCTACAAAGATAAATTAAAGGTCATGATAAACAAAGGATTATCGATATTTTTCTTTTTTTAAGTCATCATGACTGAGGGGGTTAAGGCTTACTGGCCTTTTTCAGATTGTTGATCCCACTAGATAACCCGCTTTCTCCCAAAAACTCTAAGGTTCGTTCAGCATAATTACAGTGCAAACCATACATGGGCTCTGTGAGTGTTAAACAAACACAAATGTGCCTGAGCAGGCGTCTGCAACTGGGATTGGCTAGCCAGCCTTTGCAGACAAGCATACTGGGATATGAGTGGCCATTATTATTATTTTCCTACATAAAATTTTCTCTCATTCCAGACTGCAGACACCAACAAGGGCCAAAATGCTTAGCTGAATAGTTTTTCTCCTTATCTCTTTTCTCCATTGATTTAGTAAATATAGGTTAGATGGGATGCAAGGTTGAAAGCAGAGGGCACCCAGTGAGAATAGAACTCACTGTTCAGTTGTAATTAATCTTGAGAGACAAACTTGCTAACCATTAAACCAATATATATATATGTATATACACACACACACATGTATACAAGCTCTGTCTGAAAACTAATCAGACTGGTACCACAAATTTCAAACAACAAATTCCATGGTTTCCCCTTCAAAGTCATCCCCCACCTCGAGTCTAATGCATTTTTTTGTCCTTCTCTGCCATGCTTCTATACATTGTTGGAAGGATTTTTCTTGGATGCCTCTCAGCTCTGTCATTACGGCGCTCTTGATGAGCTCCACCCCTTCAAAACAAGTCTCCTTGATGATCCCTTGAATGTGGGGAAAAGAAAAAATCAGAGTAAGATCAGCTGAATAGGAAAGTTGCCCAAGTAAGATAATGTTCTTCTCGGCTCAGAACTCCTGGATGCTCAATGTGTTGTATATATATATATATATATATATATATATACATATATATATATATATACTAGCAGTATAGCTCGGCGTTGCCCGGGTGTAATGAAAGCTTTAAAACTAATCCATGGTCCTGGAGATCAGACTCTTTGGACATTGGCACGAAAGACTAAAAAGCAATAGTTGTTTCCAGTTAAAGCAAACACTTTGATCATTCTCAGAGAAAATAACTTATCTATAATCTAATCTAATCTACCTAATCTAAACTTATTTACAAATGGAACTTTGTCTGTGTGTGTGTGTATGTGTCTGTGTGTGTATGTCCATTACCTATAGACTCCGAAACGGCTGAACCGATTTTCTTGAAAATTTACACAGTTGTACTATAAGCGTCTGTGAGTGTTCTTAGCTAGGTTTGTGTCAAGGTACCCCCGATAAATATCGAAAATCGATAATTGAAAAAATCGGTTATAGAAGGAGTGGTCCGATTTTAATCAAATTTGATACACTCATAGGCAAAGACATGAGAAACGATATTCAGAAGTTTCAAGGTTGCAGTTCTTACAATTGTGCAGAAAATCCATTATATATATATATATATAAGACAAGATGTTTGTGTGTATGTCTGTTTATCTGCCTGTATGTCTGTATTTTTTTCAGCCCTTTTATTTTAGTTTTTGCTTCAGGTTTGGCTCTAAGTAGGTATAATTGTAGTTTTTAGTCTCAGCCATGATACCATTTACTCAGAGGACTTATTTAGCCTTCAAAATTCAGTTTACGACGAAAAAAAACTTATTTGATATCGATAGCAGGAAATCAAAATTTGACTTACATCCATTCATTTTTCTTTCAGTCTACGGTTTTGCTTTAGCTGGAAACAACTATTGCTTTTTAGTCTTTTGTGCCAACGTCCAAAGAGTCTGAGCTCCAGGACCATGGATTAGTTTTAAAGCTTTGATTACACCCGAGCAACACCGGGCTATACTGCTAGTAGTAAATAGACAAGGACTGTCTGGTTATATGAAGATTAATCTAGTGCTATCATCTAAGCTTGTGTAATAACTGAAGATTTTATCATTTTTGGAATGAGAAGTTATCATTATTTACATTCAAACTAATATCCTTATCTTTGTTGCCATTATCACAATGTTTCAGCCATTGTTTCCCCAGTCTTATTCAGGTATCTGTTGAATTGTGAATTGAGGAAAACATGACAATTGTAAATAAAAATACATTGCAGATATCTTTTTGAAAAGCCATAGATCAATTTGAAGCCATATTTATCTTATGAGCAGCAATTCCCTTCTAAAAATGATAAAAAAAAACATTTTTGGATTTTGACAAATGTTGTTGATACAGGAAGACCTCATAAATTCTAATTTCCAAAAATTCTTCCCTGTTTTTACAAGTAAAGGAGTTCCAAGATATGTATGTGTTATGGGGAAACACACCTATTCCTCGGATAATGGACTCTTCCTCCTATATTAATAAGAGTTATCAGGAAGTTAACAGGAGAAGTTCTTGGGAAGAAAATTTGTTTTTGAAAGTTGGTACAGGAGAAAGTTGAAAAAAACAAAAATAAACAGTATTTTCAGGTGTAGACAATACTAATATGAACAGTCTTCCTGGGCAGGAGTGCATTATGGAAGAGGCTTCGTTAATGTCTCAGTCGCTAATTTTCTACCTCGCTCTGAAGTGGGAAGGAAGGGGAGTGGCATGTACCAAGTGCAGAAACTTGAGGATCGACAATTCCAGCCAGCTCAGCATGGAATTCTGCCAGTTCACAGGCCTCAAAAAGGCCAGAATCGTCTGTCCCTTCTACTTCTGGGTGGAAAGGCAGGAACTTGAGAAAGGGTGTATTACAAAGGACTACAAGAGAAATATGCCAACTATGTTTCTGGGACCGAACTACTGTCTGTGCTGGAAACAATAAAGTCTATTGAGCCGAGGATTATTTCCCTGCTGACAAAAGACCCTAAAACCCCAAAATTTGTGGGAGTCAGCAGGGAGACCATCAAGGAGGCAATTAAAACGCTTAACCTCAGAGCAAAGGTTGTCACTAGAAGAAGCCATGCCATATGGGACGTCCTGCTTGGAACAACTGAGGAGGCCAAGCAACTGGCTGGAACATCGCTAACAACGAAGGCACTAAAACTGCAGACTGAATACATGGGAACGTGTAAAACACGTGTGACGCTGCACGGAGTTCCCATGGATATCAGTGAAGACCATGTGGGAGCATTTTTTGCGAAAATGGAAGAGTGGTGGAGGTGAATTCTGTCATTTCAAAAGCTGAATTCGCAACTGGCGACATTTCCCTGCAGGTGACAGTGACACGTAAACAGTTCACTGACATCCCTAATATCCTCAACTGCAGGGGTTGCTCAAATCTTTGTGGTGGTGGAAGGCAGAAGGGCGTGTTGTTGGATTTGTGGGGGCATGGATCATGTCACCAAAGCATGTCCAACCAAGAATCCGGCCCCGAAATCTCAGTCAGCTCAGCAACCTGTAGCGGCAAAGGAAACTTCAAAAGAGGCAACTTCGAAGGACAGTGAATGGCAAACGGCTGCTAGAAAAAATCTAAAACGCCTCCACCATCAGAGAAGTCACCTCTGCCACCCAAGTCGTGTCCCAAGCAGGATGTCCTGCAGGGGAGGGGCAAAAAAATCTCTACAAAAGGTTACACCCACAATGGAGAAACCAGTGGCAGATAAGCCAATGACTAATGAACCATTGGCAGACAAACCAGTGGCAGATGAACCAACAGAGACAGTGGAGAATATGGAGGTGAAAACAACGGACAAAAGATCGTCCACTTTGAAGCAAAGCAGGGAAGAAGAGGAAACTCCAAAAAACCCCAAAGTTCTTCGAAAGAGAAGAAGCCTCCATGAAGGTAAAACAAAAATGTTCATCTCTACCAGTGTCTCTGGAGAGACAAGTAATATCTTAAGCTCAAAAGGCAAACAGCCTTCCCTCTTCCCCCAGAAAAAACCCACTGACCCTGGTTTCGCAGCTTACCCCACTCACTCCAATCAAGTCCCCCTCTACCACTTCTTCTACCACTCCCACTGAAACACCCCAAAAAAACAAAAAATCCCTCCTGAAGCGAGAAGCCCTTTGTCAAATAGACATAAAAGAAGTGTCCAAGGATTGGTCAGCTCAAAGGAAGAACCTTTTAAAACCGCTGTTGAAGCTGACCTCTGTGGATGGAAAATCCACTGACGACCCAAAGAACTTTTCCAAGGCCCTGGTGTCATCACCCTTATCCGTAGTACAGGAAGGAACCTGAGGGTCTGGGACCACTTGGCTGCAGCTAAAGATTTTTACAAGAACATTGACATAACTCATACCGGTACGCCAGAGCTGCATAAAATAATCAAATTATGTACAGGGAGGGTCCCTATTTTGCTCCACCCCTGTATATATAGGGTCTTAAAACTAAACTATCCCACGGACATCAGTGGGATTGTCCTAGACGAACAGATTATGTCCAATGTTGGAACTGGTTCTCTAGGACAGTCTGTTGGGGTCCCTATTGCCAGAGATTTTTACCCCGTATGTGATGAGAAGTAATTTTTCTTTTTTTACTTTCAGATCTAATGGATGTCAATCAAGTTAGCTAGTTTGAATGCGAAGGGCTTGAGGGATCAGAGTAAGGCGGCCCGCCTGCTTTGGAACCTCTTGCCTTTCAGTGTGGATGTGGCCGCGATCCAAGAGACTCACTTTGTTTGCGATGTCAATGCCTGTGTGCTGTCTAATGACTTTGTCGTCTACTCAGCATATGGAAACCGATTGGCCAGAGGAGTTTATTTGCTGGTCAAGCGTACCCTGGGCACGGGGATGGACCTTGTTCATGTCGGTGCAGAGGGCCGGTTGATCGTAGCCAATATTGCAGTGAAAAGCAACTTGTTTTGTCTGATTGCGGTTTATGCGCCCAATGATCGGGAGGAGCAGGTCTCGTTTTTTCGGCTGTTATAGCCCTTCCTAGTTGAGTCTTCATGACTAGTCCTAATGGGGGACTGGAATGCTATCCTGAACCCAAAATGGGATAGAGGGAGGGACACTAGTGGGTGGCCTGGTGATCGTAGCCTGGTTGATCTGATTAACGAATTTGATCTGATCATCCGGGTGGGAAAATGTGGACGTGGACTTATAGCTGGCCTTCTCCCCAGGTATCTAGTCACCTGGATAGAATGTTAGTGAGAGAAGCCGACTTAGATTTCCTAGATTGTCTGACGTTCCACTGGTTAGGCTACTCAGACCACAAGCTTGTTTGTGTCCGTGTAGTGTTAGACTTTAGGCCTAGAATGGCTGGTTACTGGAAGTTCAATCAGTCCTTACTGGACAGGCAGGGTTTTCGGTGCCAGCTAATTAATGTAGTGCAGCGGGCGTTAACTGGGGAGTCATTGGGAATAAGTGGTGGGAGAATCTTGAGAATAGGATTAGGTCTTTCACTGAATATAGCCAACGGCTCAAACTAGATAAGGCTAACAAGATGAAGATGCTTAAAGCTAATTTCTTCCGAGCGGAAGCTGGTGGGGATCTCCTAGAGATAGTTTTAGCTAAGGAGGCCCTGGAGCGTTTGACTAGCGAGCGTTACATGGGTCAGCTAATTGCTACCTGGCGGCTGTCCTGCAGGCCACCGGATTCGCACCCAACTTCTGCCACTGGATTCGTCTCCTGTATCAATCCCCCATGGCTGTGGTCCAGGTGAACGGAAGTTGTCAAGCGCTTTTGCACTGTTTAGGTCGGACCGACAGGGTTGTCCACTGTTGTCCTTACTTTATGCTTTGGCGTTGGAACCCCTTCCTTCACTGGCTAAGGGACAGGTCATGCAGTCCGGCCCTACATGGAATCGCTGTCCCTGGTGGAGCTCGAGCCAGGGTTTCCGCGTACACCAATGACGTCACTACTTTCGTGTCCTCCTGGAGTGACATTGAGGTGGTACAGAAGGCACTTGAACGGTATGAACAGGTGACAGGGGCCAGATTAACTGCGACAAGTCTTCTGGCTTGTAGTTAGGTGCCTGGAAGGGTGCTACCCTCCCAGGGCTCTTTGACTGGACGGACGGGCAGGCCTGTTCACATTCTTGGAGTGTGGTTTGGGCCCAACCTCCAGTTGGAGAAAAATTGGTCTGATGTATAGGCAAAAGTTGTTGCGTCAGTCGAGATTTGGCATCGAAGGAATTTGTTCTTAAAGGGTTTGGCTGAGGCGTGTGTTACATACGTCTTTCCCATTATCCTTTACCAGCTGTCTGTACCTCCACTTTGTGAACGGCGTGAGAAGGCTATTGAGAGTTTGCTATTCTCCCTTTTGTGGAGAGGACGCAAACATCACGTCAACAAATGTGTCTGTTACCAACGTTCGTCTCATGGGGGTCTGGAAATGTCGCATTTGGCGAGTCACAAGCTCACTTCAAGGGTGGTTTTTCTCAGATGTGCATTATTGGAAGACTCGTTGCTAATGGGGATAGTGAGGGACATGTTCCCTAGCCTTACTATCACTCCCCCGGTCTCAAGGTAGTGTCATAAACCTCGGGGGTGATCAAGTTTTCTCCTCAAATGTCTGTCGGCTTTGAGAGCCATTCCTCTGTCCAGTGACCTTTCTCAGCCTAGGAAAGTCTTCTCTCAGGGATTAGTGGCGGGTGTCACCAAGGATACACTACGCTATGTGCTCGGCATGTCGAAGGAGAAGTATGACTCTTATTGGTCTTGGGCGCTAGGTGCCGATTATCTCAACAATTCTGAGTTTTCACTTAGCTGGCGATTGGCTCGGAATAGGTTGTCTCTCAATGATGCGGCCTTCATATGGGGCCTGGCGGATTTGCCAGATTGTTAACGCTGTGACGTTGGTTTAATGGAGACGTCTACGCACTCCTTCTAACATTGTTCTCTGGTTTGCCCTCTATGGGACCGTGTCGGCGAGTTGACTGCTCGTATCATGCCATGTGAGCTCATGGTCATTGATTGTGCATACACCTGTGACAATGTGTTGCCCCCATTTTTGGGAGTGAAGCGAATGGTGTTTCTGTCGCTGCTGGCCACGGCTCGAATGGTGATATAGACGACGCGACTGGGGGAGGTCTTGCAAGGTGGCCGACTTTCACATCAGGATCTGATCCGATATTTTGAGCATTAGCTCAAAATTAAGATTAGATCTGATTGGAAACAGTTGACCCTGTTAGGCTTTACTGGTTAAGGTCATTCCTTTTTGTGTACCTAGTTAATGGGAATGAATGTGAGTCCTAGCCTGTCCCCGGCATTGTCTTTTGTTATGATCCAGGTTGAGATTCCTAATTTCCCCAGTTTTTATTTTTTGTCCCGTTTTATCTCATCTGGTTCAGGATTATATTCTCCCCATCAATTTTATTTTCTCCTCTCCACTCCCTGTAGAAAGAGTGCCTCTTGATTTTGTCCTATGGGCGGAATACAGTAACCTCTTTGTTTTGTGGATTGGTTGGGTGCAACTAACATCATGATTTCTGTTTGTACCTTTTGTTTTAAAAATTTTTTGTTTTGGGAATTTGTCATGCCCATCCCCACATATCATTTTATGATATATTTTTAAGTATATTTTTGTATTTATTATTCACAATAAAATTTTTATGCTCTTTTGGGTTTTTTTTTTTTAGGTCCCTGATAGGTTTGACTTATTTTGGTGTATGAAGGATTGAATGATGATGGACATGTTCTTGTGGTGGATGAGAAAATTGTAAAGTATGTTTGGGTCGTGAGTCAGATTAGCTAGGTATAGGATACATACTGAAGACCAACCTGAGTTTTTCCCCACCTCCCAAATCGACCTTGTGCCACAATTGTATTTTTCGTACAATAAATATTGAGAAGTTCTTGGGAGTTCATAGGAGTTCTTTAGAGTTCTATTGGAGTTCAGTAGAACTATTAGGCAGTTGTTATTAATCGACACTTAGCCAAATACTAAGGAGTCAGCTTTCAGTGGAAGATTACCAAATTCCTAACATTTTGGGTGCGTTAAATCGATTAACAACCAACATAGCACAATTATAACCTTCAGTGCGAAAACTACTCTGCAACAGTATAATAGTAGACGTCTAAAGACGATGAAAAGATATGTAATTGTAGCAAAACTGTTAGTTGTGACTAATGATTAATCTGTGGGTTGGGTAGGGTCTTCTGTTTCTTGTTCCTCTTGGGGCTAAATTCAAAGTGGATACCATTCAGAACTTAGCCTTTTTATGAGTTGACCTAACAACTTTTATGAGCTTGACTAACAACTTTTTCCCTTGGGTTTTGGTAGGTTTTGGTATTGTTTACTCCTAAAGATAAAAAAAATCTGTTTTATTCAAATACTTGAAGGCAAGTTTGTTTTCTTGATTTTTTTTTTTTAAGGAGTTTTTCATTTTGCTGAATATTTTTTAAACGATAATTCTTTTTTCTTTTGTTATTGCCAAAGTTTTTTCAAGCAGCAAAAGTAGAGAAATTCATTTGATTTTAGACTTGGATTTCATAAATTTTCTTGTTTCTTTGCATTCTTCAAAGAATGTTTGTCTATCCTCATTGCGGATTATTAATACTTTCTAATAGAATTTTGTTAAAGAATATTTCTCTGCCATGTGGAGATCTCTCATCTGTGTTTGGTTCTGAAAAAGCCAGAAGTTTGGTTCTTAAAAAGCCAGAGGTTTGGTTTTTAAAATGCCAGAGGTTTGGTTTTTGAAAAGCCAGAGGTTTGGTTCTTACAAAGCCAGAAGTTTGGTTCCTTAATTTGACAACAGGCCAACCCTTCCTACTTGTAGTTTTAATGCTGCACAGGTGTTCTGCTTTTATTCCTATGGCCTTGTACCATACTAAGTCAAACTTAGAAAATAAGTCAAAGAATGCACTGATCATTTTTTTCCTTTTTCTTGAAATGTAGTCTGTAAACTGTGACAGTTAAGATATTAAACTAAAATGAGTTCAAGACGAGTTGAAGAAAAGTATTTCAGATGGCTACAGTTGACGAAAAATAATTTATTTCTTGTCCAAATCTTAGTAACTTTTCTTTTAATTCACAAGATATGCAAGATGTGCCAAGCCTGCAGGGATGAGTCGTAGTTCCCTGCATTGGTGTAGGAATGTCCGGTGGTTTGATATTTGTACCAGACTCAGGTAGAGAAAATTATTAACATCAAAAATTACAATATGAACTCTGGTAAAAATGGTTACTGAAACATTAGATTTATACGTTGCAGAAATTCACTTGCTGTTATCCTCAAGGACACATGGATATTGACGTTGGTTAGTTCCAGTGACTTGACCCAAAGAGTTGTGAGTTCAATACCAGGCTACAGCAGTGGTGAACAAATAACTTAGAGAGTTAGGTTAAAGGGATATAACTCATAACTACCAGAAGTGGCTTTGTAGAAGGAATGAGAATAATATAAGGCTTTGGTTTGAAATTCCTAGCACCTGAAGAAGGCCGGAGCATATAACGGCTGAAACAATATAACAATGACAACAAAGAGAACAATAGTCCAAATAATGTAAATAGTGAATATTCCTTTTGCTATTTCTGACCAAGACTGAGTGTACTGATCCTAGGCTAGAGTTAGAGAGTGATTCTTTGCCCTTAAGCTTGGGTCATCTTAAATGCTAATCTATATGTAAGTATATGTAAATAGTCATTTAAGATCAACATATTTGGAGGATTAGTCTCTGGTTGATGAAGAAGCGAGATCCCCATACTAAAGAGAAACATGAACTTCTTTCTTTCTCTCATTTCCTGTGGTTTTAATTGTCATTTGTAGAAAATAGGCAGACAACATGGGATCAAGTGTTACAAACAATAGGACCAAATGGCATCAATACTGGTACACGACTAGACAACATGGGATCAACAGTGATAAGCAACAGGAGCCACATGGCTTCAATACTGGTACGTGACTATATAACATGAAATAAACCCATGGTTCCCAACCCCGGGGCAAGTGGGGTAATGAGCCCATATTTTGGGGGTAATGGATGTTTGGTTTGGGAAGATGCAATCAGCTTATAATTTCACACTGTGTCCTTGGAGTGAAGACCAAGAAACGTAGCAGACTCAACATTGCAAACAATGCCTGAATAGTCCTTTCAGTCACAAAGCCAAGAATAAATAAACTGGCACAGGCAATACAACCTCAACACTCACATTAAGAATCATGGCTAGATTACAGGTACTATACCTCTTATTATAGATTGGTACTATTGTATTGAATAATTTTCATTAACTTTGTCTGCTTTTGATGTATGAAAATATAATTACTTCTTTTTCTATATTACGGGTATTTGTTCATTGGGGTAACGGATAAGAGTGAAATTGTATTTTGGGGTAATGGCAGCAAAAAGGTTGGGAACCTCTGAGATAAATGAAGGTGACAGGGCAACAATAGATTAAGGAAAGGAACATGGAATCGACCAGGTAACCTTCCTCACCTATAACAGGCCAAAAGGAAAGCAATCATTTTGAAAGTCCAATGTTCAAATTCTTTCCCTCTATTGGCAACACTTAATACCCAAGTGTCAAGACGTCCCTAAATTTTTGTTCTTACAGCCAGGCCATAATATCAGTATAATGCTATTAGTCGTAATGTTACTAATAATAAAATGTTTAAATAATAAGAAATAATTTTGTTGAAAATCCCGTAAGATGAAAAGAGTTAGTGAGATAATGGTTTCCTAATAGGAAAGCACGTTTTGTCTTTACTTAAGTTATTTACCTGTTCATTTCTACCAATTATCTCCTCTGCCTTGTAATTACCAACAACGTTCTAAATCATGACTTTTCATCATACAAATGGCCAGCAATTGTCGACTCCTTCTTTTTAAATGCTGCAAAAAAACTGAAACTTTCTTGATAATTAAATCTTATCTAGAAAAAAATAAAATAAAATGAAGTAGAAATAAAAAAAAATACTAAAAAACAATTTTTAAAGTTTTTCTCTTGCACCTTCCTTACTTTTTTGGAACCAAATTGTAAATAATATTTCTAAAAAGTTTGATGTTATATTTTTACTTTGGCACTGAAACAAACTTGAATAATTCCCAAATTAAAGAATCTGTTAAATGTTCAGATAATACTTGAAATGTAGATTTTAAACCAAAACTGAAAGATGTTCATAGTTATGTAAAATTCATAAAAATAATCCATTCCAACCAGGATATAAATATGTCAATTGGATATCTCTTCTGTGTGAGATTTTGACTTTTCTATTTCCGCCTGTGAATCATGAACATTTCTGCCGATTCTTGTAACCTCTGTGTGTGTGTGTGTGTGTGTGTGTGTGTGTTCTACCTTTTCAGATATGAAGTGGTTTGTTGGCATAGCTAATCAACAGACTGAGATGCATATCAGAACACAGTGGCCGGTTTCTATATTTAGAATGAACATAAGTTATGCTTTCTTCTTACGGCTCATCTACTAAATCTATACATTTTGCCATCAAAGTTTGAGGAAAGTATTTATTTGTCTGAACCTTAATTATTGAAGTTTGTTATCGTATTAGGTTGGCTAAAATTTTTAATTTATGAAGTAAAATTAAAAGAATTTTCTTTTTCATTTTTTTATATTATCTTTATTTACAGACATTTTTCAGGCAACTTCATAATTTTCCCAGAACTTTTTATTTTTCACAGCAAAGAAGTGCTCTTGGTGCCATTTGCAGTCTTCAAAGGCAATTCTTTTTCTTTTTCATTTAAAGAATTCTCTAAAGACCAGAAGAAATGGTAATCAAATGGTGCAATATGTGATGAAAACAGTCTTGCATTATTTTAACAAATTCTGACACTTTTTGCCACTTGCTTATTTTACTTGATCGAATTGGAATCAATATTTGTTCTAAATGATTGTTTCATTCTTAAAAAGTTCGTAGTCAAGGATCTCTTTTCATTTTGTCCATATATACATGACTTCACTGTCTTTTGGACAAAGACTGCTCCTTAGCGTATGGCTAGAAGTGGCTCATTTCATTTAACCTATAATGACCTTTTGCATTCCATGTTGTTTTGAAGCATCTATTTTTCATCACCTGTCAAAATTTCTTTCAAAAACACATTTACGTCGCAAATCTCAAGTAATATTTTGATTTGATTATCAACAATACCCGCATCAATGATAAATTTACAGCATGAAACTTTTCAATCCATTTTTGACATCTTCAATCTTGCATTGAAAGATACACATTTGGGATTTCTAATGGAGAATTTTGGGATGTACAGGTTTTGGGGTCAAATACGTACAAAATAATGACAGGAAATATAATTTCTGATGTTTTGTAAATTAAGAAATTTTTTTCAGGTGAAGGAATTACCTTTTCTCCTTATTTTAGAAGATACAAGCAAATTTACTGAGAAAGATGCAGTGACTGGGAAGTCAAGAGAAAAAAAACAAGACTTTTGTAGAGAAAATTAGCATCAGTAGAACATGAAAAATTCTGTAAATTTGTACGACTGAGAAAATCAGGAGAAATTTGTTTTGAAGAAACAGTAAATATTCTGATTAAAATCTTTTGTGAGAAAAATTTGATATTCACAATACACGTCAGAAGTGATGAAAAAGAAAACAAAAATTTATTACATATACTGGAATTGTTGGCAAGAAGTGTGAAAAATTCAAATTAAATATATATATGCTTAAAGGATTAATTTTTTTCAAGTTTTAACGGTGAATAAAGACATTGAAATACGTGCTAGAATCCTCACAAAATTGGAACGATAAAAAACTAATACTACAAGAAATGTCAGACAAACGTCAGAGAATCCTGAGATGCAATGTAGAAGAAAATGAAGAAAATGAATGCGCATAAATACAAGCCAAAAAAAATGTGGAAAAAAAAATTAATCCATGTTTCAGATGTGGAAGGTTACATCTCGGAAACGACTGTCCCTTTAAGAGTTTAAAGTGCTGCAAGTATGGAAAAGTAGGGTATAAAAAATCAAACTATCAAACTAAAGGATAAATTCTCAGAGAAGAAATTTTCTACACATTGTTGAGATAGAAAAATAATTACAGAAAACAGAAAATTTATACATATGGAAATTAATAATGTTGGTTGGTTGGTTGGTTGTTTTGTTTTATGGCATATCAACCTTGGCGGGTCATTTAATGCCAACTAAATTTTATTTATTTATTGCTGGTAATACTTTTTTTCTTTCAACAATTTATTGTTGTTTTTATATAAGTTTTTTGTCTAGTAATACTTTTTCTTTTCAAGTATCAAGATTCATTGGGATTTGTTTTTAAGGACAGGGTCTTTAAGTCCTACCCTGTTATTTAACCCATAACTGAAGGGAAGGGATGGATTAATACCTTTCCCAAGGGGACCAGTGCTGGGTAATCAACTGGAATTTGAACTTGGCTCACTGATTTCTCTTTCTGAGCTGATATCCACTGCACCACAACGCACATCCATCACTAAAGGCTTACAGTACCTGGTATTCCCAAGCGGTCACCCATCTAAGTACTGACCAGGCTCAATGTTGCTTAACTTTGGTGATCAAGTGAGAACTGGTGTATTCAATGTGATATGGCTGTAAGCACACACATCCGTCACTAAACGCTTACAGCACCTGGTATTCCCAAGTGGTCACCCATCCAAGTACTGACCAGGCTCAAAGTGATATGGCCGTAAGCCAATTAATAATGTGGATGTAAAAATGCAACTAGACATTGGTCGTGATATCACACTAATCAATGAAGCCATATGTGAAAATTTAAAGGAGGAATTGAAAAATGTCTTCCAGATTTTCTCTCAGATGAGGGCTGGAGTTAAGTGAATAAGAGATGGGAATTGATTTTGCATTTAAATTCCTGGAGGTTATAGCCATCAGGGAAGCAAATATATAGAAGGAAATTTCACGGGTGGGAAGCATGAGAAAAGAAACTGATGGAATAGAATTGTCATCTGCATTTGGTCGATCTAACTGTAAAAGGTTGAGACCTTGCTGCTAGTCTGGTTGCCCGAGTAAATTCTTGTGGAGATGGCACCAGTGACCCAAGTTCGTCAGAGCATAAGCCATTAAAATATTTATAGAAGAGACAGAGGGAAGCCACATCCCACCAATGAGAAAGTGGCTGGAGTCAAGTTGCCAGGTTGGGACCAATCACATTACAGATTCTCCTGTTGAGCCTGTCGAGAACACTGAGATGAACAGCAGGGGTGCCTGACCAGATATGACCACAGTATTCTATGCACGGTCAGGATACGCACAAAGGATCATATAAGTTTAATTGATTTAACATTTAAAAATTACTAACTCCTGCAAAGGTTGTCCTCGAGCAGTAAAATCACCTCCCACAAAATTACAACCTAACCCTAACCAAAGATTCATACTCTGTGGTCAAGACAGCACATAGGCCATGAAAGAAGACAACAGTCCAAATGAAGTAAATAGTTACAATACCTTGTCTTGGAAATATAAAAAGATATTGAGGTTGTGTTTATTTTTGTACTGAAGGAAAGGTATGGAACCATCTTTGCTTGCCCCAGATAAAATAATAAGGCAGACAGAGATCTTTTTCCTTGGTAGGGCAAGTAGTCTAGGGGAAGAGAACTCTAAATTCAGATCCCTTGTTAATACATCATGAATTAGTATGTAAGGGCAGACCTCCTTCATGAATCCTGAAGGGGACCAAACTAGAAAATGGCTGAAATAAATTAAATATTTTTATTCTTTAAAGTACCATTGTGTTGGGATGCGAATCAACTTTGTTTGAAATATTCTTAAAAGTAAGTCATTTTTTTTGCTTAATTTTAAACTTTTCATGTTTAATTGGTTTTCTTTCTTTTTTTTTTTTTAATTTAGCAGAAATCTCTTTGAATGGACTTTAACAAAGTTAAAACTTAGCAATCCACCATCCTATGTATTTTTTTTGTTTTTTTTGTTTTTTTGTTTTTTTTGGAGTAGATAGATCTATCGCCGGTTCACACTCCACCCACGTCTAGTGAATAGGTGAAGAAACTCATCCCTTGTTCCCTGTTTAGGATGTGGTTTCTGGCTTTCTCATTTCCAATCTTTTCACTCTTTTCTTTTTTTTCTTTTTTTCAATTGGAGTAGATAGACTAAACCTATCGCCCTGTTCACACTCCACCCACGTCTATTGAACAGGTGAAGAGGCTCATCCCTTGTTCCCTGTTTAGGATGTGGTTTCCAGCTTTCTCTTTCCAATCTTTTCACTCTTACGTAGCCCCCTGCACATCAGTGGCGTTACAGCCTTGCTCGGGATAATATGATTTAAAAAAAACAAAAGTACCTTAGCTGTCTGACATTAATTTTTTTCGTGAGTTTTCCTTGATGCTTTTTTGGTTAGACGTTTTTAATAATTTTTCTTTTTCAAATGAATTTCCAGTAAAATAAAAAGGATGACAATTATTTATGCATTTGTTGTTCATTTTTCAGACAAAATGTTTGCTTATTTCTACAGCAAATGTTATTTGAATTTTCTCCATTTTACTTTGTAAACTTAATAAAGAAAATCAAAAGCATGGCTCAGTTACAATATTTTGATTTCTCTGTTGGAAAACATTGCACTTCTCTGGATGTGAAAACACATGAAAGATAATGTCTATATAACTTTGTTATAAATGTGTGTAAAGTAGCATGATAAAATGGACGAAAGAACGAGTATTGCTGGTTAGGCAAAAAGAAGGCAAGAATTGCTCAGATAAAATTCTTTGTATTGCTAATAATGACAACCAAAAACAGAATGTTTCATTGTGGAAAAGGGAAGTGACTTAAAGGAAGGGGAGACTTGGTAGGGTTTGGAGTTGATATGTGTGTTGGGTCAGGTGATTCTGGTGGAAACTTCAACAGCTTGAGCATTTGCTGTGACTACTTATAGTGTTGTGAGCAGAGTTCTTAAAAGCTGATGTCATGGATCATGTTCATCATTTTTTCCCAATTTTTGCTTTGCTAATAACATTTGTTATTGGTATCTTTTATATTGTATTTTATAATTGTTTTTTTTTTGTTTTTTGGGGATTTTTTTTGAATTTTGTGAGTCAGATGCACGGAGCTTCTACACTGAGACTAACTTTTTATTTTTTTTTTTTATTTTTGCTTCCTTAGCATTCACATCTAGTCCACTTATTGTGGGAACCAGAAAGAGATCTAATTTGAAGCAGTGCATAATAACTTTGAATTACACCCATGTAGGTTTTGGTGTGCCATATTATCCTTACAAAGGTTGCTGCTGTTTTTTAATACATTTTTTGTTTATTTCTTTTTTACTTTAGGATGCAGGAATTATTTGCAATTGTGCTCACTGAGAAAGACCTTTCGAAGGCGGGTGAGCTTTTTTCACTGGACGACAGAGAGATTGAACCAGATTTGACGGAAGTATTAGAACGGATTGGACAAATAGTGGACAGCAATGATTATGTGACCAGCAGTAATGATCAGAGTGTAGTAGAGATTTCTGTCACCCGGGTGCTTTCAGCCATCAGGTCAGCTTTTTCTTCCCCTCAGATTTTCAAATCTCCATTCACCTCCTCTCTAAGGACATGTTTAAAAATTAAAACAAAACAAATGAAGATGAAAGTCAATTGAAAATAATTGTGGTCTGCGTTAGATTTTAGTATTTTTAAAATTTTATGTTCCATACTTTCTGTATATTAAGCTAAAAATACAATTAAGTTAACAGTCACACTAAATGAAAGAGATTGTTTATAGATACATAAATTTAAACAGATTTAATTCAGAAGTTTTACTTATATTTTGTAGCCTGTAGTAATTAAAAATGTCTTCTAATTCAATATCTTTAGCATGGACATGTTGCATTTCTACATCACCAGAAGAGTCCATTATATAGAGAGTGACAATTTGTAAAGTTCAATGTAGTTGTTCTACTGATGTTGTAAAAGGTGAAATATTATATATATATATATATAGCGAAACAGATCTGTCTGCGGATGACTATTTACGCTCTCACATCCTGATTGAGCACTCTGGAAGAATGGTAGACTTTGCAAAACAGTAGCTACTTTAGCATCTACGCATCGTTCATTCAGCAATGAATTAGAACACTCTCAGCTATTGGGCGTGTATAATGATAATATACACGCTAAAAAGTTTGCCTTCTTCTACCGACCGGCCATAGCTCAGAGGTAGAATCACCGACTGACACCAATTCGGTCGGGTTTCAATCTTGGGTTAAAAGCAATCGGAATCTAATCGTACTGATGAGCTGTGATACAGCGAAACAGATCTGTCTGCGGATGACTATATATATATATATATATATATATATATATATATATAAGAAATACAAATAAAAGGTTTGTCACTTAGCTGATTGATACTATCTTCAATATCCCAATTTCAGAGTTTCTTAGACAAACCCTCTGGGACTCACTCCATTCACTCATCAGGGGATATCAGCAATTGACTGTTTATACTTCTTGATTTTTCATTTTTATATGCACTTTTCATTGGTATAAGTTTTTTTTTTTTCCATAGTGTATGTGTGTGTTAGTACATATGAGCCAATGTGTGTATGTGTAGAATGTTGTGATTATTTGTTATTTTTTTCACTTTACACCCATTAATTTTTTTCCTCTTTTCTTTCTGTAGTTGCAGTTTTCTAGACATATGCGATCATTGACTTTGTGTTCTCGTGTTTTCTTGAGTTAGGAAAATAGTATTTAATCTTTTTAGATCTAGGAATGAAAGTAAAAAATTATCTGAATCTTATCTAAAGACATATAAAAGTCTATATTTTTTTCAATTATCCTCATATATCTGAAAAGAGGAATAAAGCAAAAAAAAAGAACAAATAGAAAATGTATCTCACTCTAGACAAACATATATACATACACTATTATACACTTTACCATCGGCTTACGGCCATATCACGTTGAATACACCAGTTCTCGCTTGATCGCCAAAGTTAAGCAACGTTGAGCCTGGTCAGTACTTTGATGGGTGACCACTTGGGAATACCAGGTGCTGTAAGCTTATAGTGATGGACATGCGTTGTGGTGCAGTGGATATCGGCTCGGAAAGAGAAATTGGTGAGTCGAGTTCGAATTCCAGTTGAATACCCTGCATTCACTTAAGCACTGGTACCCTTGGGAAAGGTATTAATCTGTTCCTTCCCTCCAGTTATGAGTTAAATAACAGGGTAGGACTTGGGGACCCTGCCCTTCTTAAAAACAAATTCCCAATGAATCTTGATTCTCGAAAAGAAAAAAAAGTATTACTAGACACAAAACTTATATAAAAACAACAATAAATTGTTGAAAGAAAAAGCTATTACCAGCAATAAATAAATAAATAAAAAAAATTTAGTTGGCATTAAATGACCCGCCGAGGTTGATTTGCCATAAAAACAAAACAACCAACCAAACAACACTTTACCATCAAAAAAATGTCTCTTACACATATATTTAAAAATTATCTATTTCTTTAATACACATGATGTGGATTAAAACATACACATATATTAACTAATGTTACTGTCCAACATACATCTAGACAGACAAGCATTTCTTCACAAAAATACATATTCACTATTACACAATTAACCATCCAAAATATTTCTTGTGCATACATTTAAAAATTATCTATTTCTTTAATATGTGTGACATGTATCTGACCAATAAGAGCTAAACTCAAAACCCTAACACTTACCAGCATCTATTGTTGCTTTATTTTCTCTCTCGGTATATGTGTATGTGTGTGTATGTATATATATATATTTTATTATTGTTTTATATTTCTGACTGCCCCGGTCCTTCATCAGAAACAAGTGATTTCCAAATATGAATTAAAAACGTATTATACGATCATATATGTATATATACATGTATGTGTATATGTCTGTATATATGTGTGTGTGTATATGTGTACATGCATGTGTTTGTGTATGTGTGTATATTTGTGTATATGTCCGCACATGTATATATGTTTGTTAAAGTGTCAATGTTTCTATATATATGTTTGTTTGCGTATGTGTGTGTGTATGTATGTGTTTATATATATATATATATGTAATACGTATATATTTGTATGTGTGTGTGTGTATGTATATGTATATATATATATATGTATATATATATTTGTGTATATTTCTGTGTATGTATTTATATTTATGTATATTTCTATATATATTTGTAAGTGTGTATATATATTTATATCTGTACGTATGTATGGACAGACAGACAGACAGATAGATAGATAGATAGATAGATAGATAGATAGATAGATAGATAGATTTCTTAAGTTTCATGCTTTTTTGATCGTCTGTTTTAATTTTATTTCAAAATACTGGATGTATGAGATACGTATGATTGATGAACTTTTGTTGAAGGTGGGATTGACTTTGGTGGGAATATGTATTTTTGTCATGACGCCTCTTACGCATACACAGACATAATTTTACATATATACAACCATTGACGTGCGCAGAGACACACGCACACGCGAGCTAAACAACCGAGGCTTACAGTCATAACATCATATGAACAGTATTGAACTTTCTCTTTATATATATATATATATATATATATATATATATGTCTATGTATGTGTATGTGTGTATGTATGTATATGTATATATGTATGACGTTTTGCACATGCATACGCATTTAAGTTTGTTTTATGGTTTTGCGTAAGTATATATTTATTCCCGCTTATGTGTTCATGCATTGAAATATGATTATGTCTATCCTGACTTTTATGAATCCGCCGTGACTGTATCCAATATGTAGCAATTTAGCCTGCCTAAAAGTTAACAGACAAATTGACATCTCGATAAAGAAAAACTAAATTTTGAAATTTGTGTATGTATATATACATGGGTGTATTACTATGTATATGTTTTTTCTTCACTAATGTTTGTGAATATTTCTCCATATGTGAATGTTTGTAAGTTTATTCATGTATGCGTTCATTTTTTTCTCTCCCCCCCCCCCCGTCTAAAATATTAATAATTTTCTAAATCTACAAAATTGTTAAAATATATATACACATAGTTTTTTTTTTTGTTTTTTTTTAGCAACAAAAATATAGTAGATATAATAGTTAATTAATAATGCTGATCTTAATTTTATAAAATTTTAATACCAATGCCCACCAAGATTAATTTTAAGTCTTCCCACATATTCTCCAAAGTAAAAGTTGCTTTACTCTGATTGGTCCACATTGTACATACAATAATGCCTCCCTGAGGTCTTGCTTGTTCTTAACCTTTTAAAGCCATTCATTTCGAAATAACAACATCACTTGAAAAGACACAAAAAGTGTCGAAACAAAATAGCTACTTTTGTAGTGATATTATAACATATCAATGTAATTATAATTTATTAATTATTATTATTATTATATATATATATATATATATATATATATATATATATATATATATAGTTATGAATTAATTGTACATCGAGACACGGAAATTTCTATGTTTCGAGATAGATTCTCATCATCAGGCAATGTTGATGTTGGTTGTGCAGATGATTTGCATTTAAATGACAAAAACCTTTGGTTTGCTGTGTATGTATGTGGGAAGATATAAAATTTGTATGTGTGTTTCTTTTGACTAATCAGAGCGAAGATTCATTTTGGAATTTGGATTGAAAAAACATATACTAACCAACTTTTTCTCTTTTTTTTCCTCCCTCATCCTGCCCTTTTCCCTTGTTTTCTTTTCTTAACGGTCAAGATGTTAACCTGCCTTTAACCTGATCTTATCCTTTTTCCCTTTTTTTCCTCTCTTCCCTTTTGTTTGTGTTGGGTATATTCTTCAGTGAGATTCATATATATATATATATATATATATATATATATCAGGAAACAAAAGTTAGATATTTTTACAAATTCATTGGTAATAATATATTTCACGGCTCCAGCTGCTCCTCAGACCAAATTCATACCTCAGTGAATGTTTCAAATTTATCCAGATGAAGTCAAGTGAAATAAAAAAGGAAAAAAGAAAAAAACTACATATTAAAAAGAAGAGAAAAGAGAAAGACAAGAAGAAAAGACTAAGGGGAAAGGGGGTTTAAGTTAAGTATTAGATTTTAGCTTCACGTGCAGGTCTTTGATCTAGATTTACACAAAAACTTCTTGGTGGAAAAAAATGAACTTTGACCCAAGCTGCCAGTTGTCTGTTTTTGATGTATGACATTGAAATTTAAAATTTAAAAATTAGGGGTTGAATTTACACTCAAAAAATAATTCTTAGTTTTTCTATTTAATTTTAATTGTAATAATAATAATAATAATAATCTTATATTCTTATAGTGATAATAACATGATAATAAAGAAATTAAAATGTAGAAACCTAAAATTAATAATAATTAAAAACTAAAAAATATTATTGCTGAAAGAGTTTATCAAGCTTTAGATAAGATTGGTAAAGCTTGGGCTGTTGTGATGTTATCTCAAAGGCAGTTGACAGGGTTTAGCTTACTGGTCTTCTTCACAAGTTAAAAAGTTATAGTATTTCTGAATGAATTTTTGAACTGATTCAATCTTTATCGAATTACAAAATGAAAGTTGTCTTGAATGGCCATTCTTCTAGATCTTTTTGCTTTTTCTCTCTTTTTGGATCTACATTGTTCCTAATTTTCAACAACGACCTTCCCAATGTTATCAGTTCTTGACTCTGTATCTATGCTGACAACACAGGTATTTACTCCTGTCTTAATAGTAAGTCTGATTGGTTCCATAATGACAAATTGGCAGCTGATCTCAAAAATGACCTACAATCTGTTGTTAAATGGAGCAAGGAGTAGCTTGTTAATTTTAATGCCTTAAAACTGAAACTGCTGTCTTTTACTCATCTGAGAGAACAGTTTTTACCTTCTATCAACATGGTTGATGCTAACCTCCAGGATATTGATGCAGACTAAAGGTTTCCACTTATGTAAAATAAAAAAAATTATATTGAATCATTTGCTCAGAGTCTACAGTGCTTAGAAAGTTAGTTCACTATGTTGTGCTAGACAGTTTTTCTCTCCTGAACCTGTCTGACATATTTTCAAGTCTACCGTTCGTCCTTGCTTTGAATATTGCTGCCACATCTAGTCTGGTGCTCCTGTAATATATTTAGAGATTCTTGATAAAATCTGAGGAAGAATCCGCAATGTTTTTGGTCCTGATCCAGCATCTCGGCTTCAGTCTCTTTCCCATCATCATAATATAGCTTCCCGTACCTTTTCTATACATACTTTCATGATAATTGTTCTGAAAAACTTTTCTCTAGGGTACCTAGATTTTATGATGATTTTAAGTGCAGTACTAGATCTGCAGCAAACTCTTGTTATTTTTCCATTGAAATGACTAAATGTAACCCTAAGTTTGATGCTGACAATTCCTCCTCATGCACTTCTCACTTTTGGAATTCTCTTCCAGCTCTTTGCATCCCAATCAATTTTGATCTTCACAAATTTAAATGTAATGTTACACATTATCTTCTGTCTTCTTAATTCTTATCCTTTTATTGTTTTCTCTCATTAATAGTATATTTTTCTCATATTTTTTAACACTCGGTAACTTCTTGCATCTTAGTGCCTTTATTGCCTTGCTTTGGGTGAAATAATTACAAAATAAAGTTTCGTTAAAAACGACTGACAAGGTACTGCAATTAAGCTTTTTATTCAAATGTTTTTTGCATTTATACAAGTTAATAATATCCGTCCCAATGTTCATAGTTGATCTTACTGAGTGTGGGCATCTTTTTTGTCATTAATACTTCCATTAGTTTTTTATAAAACTGGCTAAAAATAATGACAACTTTAATAATCAAAAGAAACATATATATCTATCTTCTTTATTATAATAAAGACTGTTGTGTATGGAGAAAGAGACAATAATGAGATGGCGTCAGCTCAGTTCATTCTCTTTATGACCATTTATTAAACTTCATTACCAGTTATGAAAGCTCTTACCACATGTTGGCACTTTAACAGTACCTTAGTATTTTATTTTTTTGCAATAATTATGTCAATGAGTAGTGAAGAATATATATATATATATATATATATATATATATATCCTCTCTATTATAATAAAGACTGTTGTGCATTTGTGTGTGTGTGTGTGTGTGTGTGTAAAAAGTCTGCCTCCTTCTACTGAGCGCCTGTAGCTCAGAGGTAGAATCACCGACTGACACCAATTTGGTCGGGTTTCAGTCCTGGGTAAAAAGCAATTGGCTGTCTAACTGTACTGATGAGCTGTGATACAGCAAAACAGATCTGTCTGCAGATGACTATGTATATATATATATATTTTTTCAACACTGATGGTAGCAGTTTTCTTTTGTTTCTGTGGGAATAATTTTTTTTTAACTTACTTCCCAGTCAACCACCCCCTTCCCCCCTATTTTTCTTTGTCTTTTTTCTTTTCATTCCCCCTACCACTTCTATTCCCCTAACATGGCTAAATTTCAGCTTTTAAACTCTCAACTCGATAAGGCGGAGGGGATGTCTTCTAATATGAGACATAGGTATCTGTCTACTTCCCTGTTTACTTCCTTAAATTAAAAAATTATTAATCCCACCCCATTTTATTTTCCTGTGGATGGATGTTTTTTTCTGGCTTCTACTGGTATAAAATCTTTTGTCATTTGAATTTGATTAAATAAAATTTTTATTTTGCCGTTGCTGAAGAAGCGAGGATGTCCTCGTAGAAATGGCTATTCAACGGATTTAAACATCGAAATTTTTGTTTTATATATATATATATATATATATAAACTTATCACTATACTCGTTTCAAAAAACTCTCCACGCATATACGTGGAAGGAAAAAATGGTTGTAAAAAAAGAAAGAGCTAAGCACATGAACATCAGTCAAAAGGGTTCGGACTGAGTCAGTACGTAGCCCAAAGAAAAAAATACCTGAGACGAGTAATCAATAACCAAAAAGTGCTCAATACGTAAGCAGAGCAGAATAAGTAAATTAATCTAGTGAGCCCAACAAACCTACCAAGGTTTCACCTAAACGGATCTTCAGGGAATGTTAACGTTTGTTGGTTCATTAGGTTTAATTTACTTATATTTCCCTCCTGTCATACTCAGGGGTTTGGATTATTTTTTTTTCTTATGTCTTAATATAAGATACTCAATAGTAAACACATCAATATTTTTGAACCCACTTGTTAATAATAAAACAGAAAAAAGTCAAAACTCAATATTATCAACAATGAAACTAGTCAGAATAGGCAAGACCTGGAAAACAAATTTCTCCATTGCTATATATATATATATTTAAGAAATTAAAAAACAATAACAAAAATTCAATCATTACCTGGAATTTTGGTGCTAAATTCAATGTGCTCTAGAAAATCTTGTCATATTAAACCATATAAATAACCTTAAGCTACTTAGCAAAAAAATCAATTTAATGACCACATGCTGCCATAAAAAAAAATTACTTACTTGATTTCTTAGACCCCGACTGATATAGATTTCTCTATACTATTTCTTTTTTGAATCCTTTCACCCCAAGCAAGGCATTTCCCTGCCACTATTGCACAGGGTGTTACATAGGGGAAGGTGATGAGAAAGAGTGGTTAGATATAGGAAATGTCAGAAAGAGAGTGATAGACGGGTAAGGATACTGAGGCTGAGGGTTGGGTAGATGGGAGGAGTGTTTGAGAGAATGGATGCGAGTTGGTGTGTTAGGAGGTGTCTATTGGCCTTACATTTAAACTCCTGGAGATTGTAGCCGTCGGGGAAGCAATCATGTGGAAGGGACTTCCACAGTCAGGAAGTACGAGAAAAGAAGCTGTTGGAGTAGAAATTACTGTTTATATTTAGTCAGTCAGTTAAGTGCCATACGTGATACACGCTTGGGTGATCATGACAGGATATCTCCAACATGTCTCGAAAGAGACATGACTGACTGGGCAGAAGATTATCCCGCAGTAGGTTGCCATTTCTTTTTGCGTTAGACTGATTGTCAGCCAAGGCTATAGAACCCAATCTCTCCTATTATTTGACTCATAGCTAGAGAGAGAAGAGATGTATTATATTATTAAGTATAATTAGTTTAGGATCAGAAAATTATTATTAAGTATAATTAGTGGAGAATAGAAAATCGGTCCCCCACTTTATGCCCATTTAAAGCCTTAATCATGTTTCCAACTATTTTTTTTTATTTTTAATCATTTCACCCCAAGCAAGGCATTCCCCTGCCACTATTGCGCAGGGGGTTACATAGGGGAAAGTGATGAGAAAGAGTGGTTCGATATAGGAAATGTCAGAAGGAGGGTAATAGACCGGTAAGGATACCGAGGATGAGGGTTGGGTAGATGGGAGGAGTGTTTGAGAGAATAGATGCAAGTTAGTGTGTTAGGAGGTGTCTATAGACCTTACATTTAAACTTCTGGAGATTGTAGCTGTCGGGGAAGCAAGTATGTGGAAGGGAAATTTGTGCCTTTTTTTTCTCTCTTTCTTCCCCACTCTTTTACTTCCCCCTTTCTTTCTGTCTTTTTTCTTTCTTTCCCCGACAATTATTAGTTAATAATTATGAATTATGTACCTTCAATTTTTGCTTTCTACATTCCAATATTTTTTATTTTTAAGTTTAAATTTTATATTTTGATTTTTAATACAAAATTTTAAGTTTTAATCTATATGTAATCTTAGAATATTTAAATTTTTACTTTTTTATGGATTACGCCCCCTTGATTTCTTCTCCCTGTATTTAAATATTTTTTTAATATTTTTTAATTCTAATTTTAAATTTAAATTTTTTATCAACATGTAATTTTAGAATATTTAAATTTTTAATCTTGTTATTAACAAAGTAACTTAGCTTTATAAGATTTTATTCCAATGAACATCAAATGAACTTAAATTCAAATCTATTAAAGTGTCAGTTTGAAAAATGCACTTGATGATCGCATAACGCAAGAAAATCTGAGTCATGTCATTGGCATATGACAATATGTATATTTATTAATATATATATTAATGTATATTGTGAAATATATTGATCCTTGTGCTTAAACATCTACTTTGGAGATATGGAAAGATGTTAAACCTTTTATTTGAACATTATTTGATTTTTTATAAATTCCAGTCATCATCCCAGCTTTCAAGGAAAACAGTTCAACATTGTTATTATTGATGTTGTGCTTGTCTCAGTAAAAACTGCAATGTTTGTTTTTTTTTTTTTTTCAGAGAGACCCAATGTATTATGAATCATTTGAATGCACTGATCTCTCTGTTGGAAATCTGTCTTCGATATGACTTACAACCAAGCGGCAAAGATGAAGATCCAGCTCATGCCAAAATTGCTTCTGACATACTAAGTAACTTATTCATGGTAAGTGTGCAGAGATCTATATGTAAAATGAACTTGTAATGCTGTCTGTCCATTTTTGATTCCTTGTTTGCTTTTTTTCAAATGTGTAACTTTGGTTAGAACTTTTCAAAATATACATTTGGCAAGTTAAGATGTGTGCAGTTGGTATAATGGATGTTGCTGCAAAAAGCAGGATTGGTAAGCCAAGTTCAAATTCCAGGAGAGTTTGTTGCATTCATTTTTGCACTAATATTCTAGGGCATTAATGAATCCATCTTCCCTACTCTTTGTCTAGAGCCATGGTTCCTAACCCCGGGGTAAATTACCCCAGTGGGGTAATGAGCCCATATTTTGTGGGTAATGAATGTTTGGTTTGGGAAGAGGCAATCAGCTTATAATTTCATACTTTGCCACCTTTTGGATCTCTCGTCTGCCGGATATACCAACACTAGTCTCTAGAGCAGTACAAATTCTCAGGATTTTTAACCACTTATCTATGTGAACAAGCTTTTTCTACTGTCCTTGGAATGAAGACCAAGAAACATAGCAGACTCAACGTGGCAAACGGCACCTGATGCCACAGGCAATACAAGCTCAACATTCACATTAAGAATCACGGCTAGGTTACGGCTACTATACCTCTGATTATTATAGATTGGTACTATTGTATTGAATAATTTCCATTAACTTTGTCTGCTTTTGATGTATGAAAATATAATTACTTCTTTTCCTATATTACGGGTATTTGTTCATTGGGGTTAATGGATAATAGTGAAATTGTATTTTGGGGTAATGGCAGCAAAAAAGGTTGGGAACCTATGGAGAGAACCTTGGCTACCATGCTATGGGTTAAATTGCAGGGTGGACTAGGTTATCTTGCATTGGGTGTCATCCAGTCTAAAAGAAAAATATCTGAAATCAACCACAGAGAAGGTAAATCTTTCCTAGACTCTCAAAATATACATTTGGGCTCAATTTTGTTTCCTTACATAAACAAAGCAATTTCTAAATAAGTAAATTGAGTAATTTTGGAATTTAGTTCCTCTTTTGGTTTTGTTGCCAGATGAGGTTTTTTAAAATGGCTGATGGGACGTACTTTGTGATGTAAATGGATTATCGGCTCAGAATGAGAAAATGAAGAACTGTGTTCATTGCATTCACTTGCGCACAAATACACTTGGGAAAAGTATGAATCCATGCCTTCTTCCAACTATGGGTTGAATAGCAGGGTATAATGGGTTCTATAGCCTTGGTTGGCAGTCTGTCTACCATAGAAAAAATGTCAATCTAGTTCAGGAAAATCTTCTTGCTAGTTAATCATGAATTAAAAGAGACATGATTGCCCAAGTGTGTATCACGTATGACAATTAACTGACTGCTAATATTTTTGATGAAAATTAAAAAATTAGTTGTATACTGGATTAAAATGGTTGAATTGAGATATTTTAATTTTTAAAAATTTCAAATTAGATAATTTCTAAAGGAATCTCTGAAAATAACCTTTTTATTTTATCCTTTTTTCTTTTTAAACTACATGATAGATTGAATTTTCTGTGTCAGAAGTTAGTGTATCTGTCAGATTACTGAATGTTAGAAATTAAAATTTAAAAAAGATATTTTTAACAAATCAAGAATGAAATTGAAAAATTAAAATAAAAATCGTGTGAAAGAAGTTTCTCTCTCAAATCAAAACCCAATTATTCTTTTTTCGATAAATATCTCTGAAATTTTTCATTATTTCAAAATAATCTGTGGCCAGGTATTGAACTTGCAACTCTTTTTGGGTCAAGTCACTAGATTACTTTGACCAATGCTTTTATCTACTGGGTCATGACACATGAGCAGGCCATACCTGGCCACAGCAGAGGGGAAGAAAAACTTGGAGAGTTGAGTTACTAAAGGGAATTAACTGAAACTGAGATATCTGAAAGAGGCATGGTACATGGAACTAGAACAATCTACCCTCGTGGATGAAATAAAGTGTTTGGTTTGAAATTCCAATCACCTGAAGAAGTCCGAAGTGTACAACGGCCAAAATGTCATGAATATAACAACAAAGATGAGGAAAACAGTACAAACAATGTAAATAGTTACAATAACTCATCTTAGAATTATTTATAATGAAAACATTTTTTTCATATAAAGATTTTCTACTTTTCTTTGTAGAAAGTTCCTCAAGTCAAATTAACCCTAATTATTTGAATAAAAATTTCTTTATTAAATTTCAAAAACCATTTCATGATAGAAAAGCAAAAAGGAAATTTTGAATATTGAATGAAAAATGAAAAGAATGAGCTGACATAAATTGCGCAGAGTAATTAATGAATTGTCAAAAAAAGAGAAAATAATCCAGTTTTGGACTTTCAAGAAGAAGAGATAAAATTATTACGTCAACAGCGGATACAAAACAAAAATTTCACAGTGGCAGAAAGCTCTGGACTAAAAATTCTTTTACTTCAACACAAAAAATTGTTGAAAAAAAAACAAGATTTATATTGGGTTATCAATAATGCTAGCAAGCTAAATCATGATACGAGGACTGATTTCAATATTTTCAAGCATGTAAGACTATTTAGGCTAAAAACATGATTACGGAAACAGCAGAAAAAGAAATTAAGAATTTTAAATCTGAGGGAAAAAAATCAATAGTGACGGAATTAACACTGTTTGCAAAAAGGCAACAACCATTCAAATGTGAAAATCTATTTGTGACATGAAACACGGACACTTGTGTGTGCTTATAAAAGTGTGAACATCACAACAACTAAAATCTTTTATTCTAGTTTAACTTTTGTAAGAAATGTTAGCATCTAAAATTCATCCACACATTATACATGAAAAGTAAATTTTATGAATTAAGTTTCAGCCATTTTTGAATTTTTAAAAGAAAAACTTTAAGAAAAAGAAAAATTCTTGTTCGATATTTGTCTTCAGGTGCATTTAAAGGATGGATGGATCAATCTGGGATAAAAATTTGGAAACAAGATGGCTGATCCTGATGGATCATCTCAACTTAGCATCTCTTATCAATTTCCATGTTACAGAAAACACGTTGTATGATCATTTTTTGTTTTGGTTTCTGGAGGGGAATCAAATTACAACGAATTTATATGGCAAACTGGACTCCCTATTAACTTTTATAAGATTTAATTAAAAAAAAACAAAAATGTAACAACTACCCACGGTACATGACAACAGTTTTAACAAACATGGAAGGGAGGATGCATGAGTATAACAACTCTGAGAAAGCAACCGCGGTCTGCCTATTCGATGTGAAGGAGTTATTGGAGAAAATACAAAGGATCTGTGGTCCATATAACATCAGGACAACCAAAAATGGTTCCACGCTTTGCAGATACCTCTCCTGAGTAAGACCTCAAATAGGGGAGAACACAACTAAGGACTATGTATAAGTCATTCCATGTAGGTGTGGAAAAAATTTAAAGGGGAAATAGGCTCCCCACCCCACTTTTTGATATTTTTGCGTAATTTTGGTAAATATATCTGTTAAAATGAGATGTTAGTATTATTTTCATTTTTGCTAAATTAGATAAGTTATCCATCGCACCCTCTGTGTGTGTGTGTGTGTGTGTATAATTGACCATAATCAGGATCAATGAGTCAATATGAATGATACTTTCCTTAATTGTATAGTATGTTCTTCTTCAGGGTGACATACATTTTGTATTCAGAGGTTTTTTTTTCTAGACGAGTTGCTACCGAAGGCTACAGAACCCAGTCTCTCCTACTATTTACCCATAACTAGGGGGTAGAAGAAATAAATTCATACCTTTCCCAAGGATATTTGCATGTAAGTGAATTTAATGAATTCGAATGGAATTCAAACTCAGCTCTCCGATTCTTCAATCAGTGTCTCAAGCCATTACCCTACTCTGCCTCCAGTGTATACAAATTTCAAATAATTAGGGCCAAATTTTACAGAAGCCCCTTTTGGACATGACCATTCTGTTTAAATGGAGGGACACAAGAGCATCCATATGTAAGTAAAGAACAGAAATCTCAACAACAGATTTGATAGAGAGCAATGGCAAATCTCTGCCTTAATCTTAACGACAATGTCTTCATTTAGGAGCTGAGGATGTTTGGGAATGACCGTTATCAATCAAAAGTTTTTATGGAATTTTTTCTTTCTTTTCAATTCAGAATTATAACAAGAAAAACGTTATGCAGATGACTTTACCAGTGGTTGTGCGGTTTTTGAATTGTGAAAACAAAGAACTAATCCGTAATGTCTCCAGCTATTTGTCATTGGCGGCCATTAGTTACCCTTCCATGTTGGCGACATTTGCAGATACTATTATAGCCAGCATATTGAAAGGTCAGTCGAGATTACAGACTTTTTCTCTTTCCCTTCTTTTTGGGGCCAATTTTCATGTTTAATGCAGCAAAAGAGGAAACAAAAAAATTCTGTATTATATTTTGCTACAGTGATTTTAAAAAAAAATAATCATTTCACCCCAAGCAAAACAGAAATGCCACCAGTGCGCAGGGGATTACAATGAGAGATAAAAAAAGTACTGGGGATATCGAAGAAAAGATCAGAGATAAATGGGAATCAAGTAGATATAAGATGGCAATTGATGTTGCATTTAAACTTTTGGAGATTGCAAATGACAGTTCTACAAATTGGAAGTGTGAGGAAAAACTGTTAGAGTAAAAGAGGCGATTACATTTAACTATTTTGACGGTAAAAGAGTGGGACCTAAATGCCAATCTAGTAGCATGAGCAAATACATGTGGTTTGGGAAGCAGGTAACAAAGCTTCTCATAGCAGTTGCCATGAAAATACTTGTAGAAAAGACAGAGGGAAGCCACATCACATTGGTAAGAAAGTGATTGAAGGCAGGCTGCTAAGTCATGATCAATTATATTACAGGTCCTCCTTTGGATTTTGTCAAGAAACTTGATGAATAGCAGGAGCACCCGACCAGCTATGGCAACAGTATTCAGTCGTATGGATGGATGGTAGATTTATAAATGTGCAAATATATTGTCAGAAATTTTGATTGAAGCAGTTTGGGAACTGATGATAGTGATGATGGTTATAATTGTTGTCATTGATGATAATGATGATGATGATGATACTTGGGGCCCAAATAATTGTCTTTCTCCAGAGTGTGTTAGAGAAGTGATTTCTCATTTCTGAGATGTTAGTGAAGAGACCAAAAAAATAAATAGGAATTGGTTGTGTTATAAAACATTTTTGTATATTAGCACTGTAAAATAAAGTCAGTCATTAGTTAGTTAAAGGTGTAAAGAAATAAACATTATAATTGCCTAGGTTGTAATTTACACGTATTTCTGAAATAAGTGTATTTTAAAGAAAGTCGGATGGTTCGTAAAATAAATTGTTACAGTCGAGTGAAAATTTATATTTTGAGAATTAAAGAACCGGTAACGTTATCTTTTCGTTTTTGTGAATTGTTGTTATTTAATTTTTTTAATTTGAAAAAATGTATTTTATTATATTCACTGACAAATCAGAGACTCGGCCGCACTTGTAAATTTAGGAATTAAGGTCTCTGAGAGCCTCTTGTTTTCTATTAAAGTAGTCAGGGTCAGCAAATAAGAGCAGAAACCACCCACACTTCTAAGCATAAGGAAGCCTTAAAGCAAAAGGGAGTCATAAAATGGTTGGGCAGCAAAATCTCAAGTGGGAGGGGCAGATTCAAGTTCTCAGGAGGGTAAATTCTTTTGAATTGCTTCCGGGGAAGAATTTCAAAGAAATTAAGCCTCAACTTAAACACTCCTGCAAAGGAAAAACATAAAAAGTCTCTGTGATTCCAACAAGTTTGTACCACAAAACTCAAGCTTTTTTCATCTGTGAAAAAATTGTTCAGCATTCATTGCCATATTTAATTCCTTTTTTAATAGAAACTAGCAGTATAAACTAATCCATAGTCCTGGAGCTCAGACTCAGCCTAAAGAATATTTGTGTGAAGTTTGGTGAGGATCTAATAAAAATTTTGAATTTGTATAAAGGACATACAGACAGATAAACAGAAACACACACAAACATCTTGTTTTTTATATATATATATATAGATATTATCGATTTTCTGCACTATTGTAAGAACTGCAACCTTGAAACTTCTGAATATATTTTCTTATGTCTTTGTCTATGAGTGTATCGAATTTGATTAAAATCGGACCACTCCTTCTATAACCCGAATTTTTTGATTATCGATTTTCGATATTTATTGGGGGTACCTCGACACAAAACCTAGCTAAGAACATTCGCAGATGCTTATAGTACAACTGTGTAAATTTTCAAGAAAATCGGTTCAGCCGTTTCGGTGTCTATAGGTAATGGATACACACAAAGTTTCATTTGTAAATGTTTTGATTTTCTTTCTTAATTTTTTAATTGAAAGTTTCTTTTTTAATTTTTTAATAGAAATTTTATTTTTTTAATTTTGATTTTTTTTTGTCTACTGTGCCCCCACCTCCACGCCACATTGTGGTTCAGTATACGCAGCAATATCTCTGAAGAACCGTTAAAGATCAAGCTTGATACCACTCCATCCTGGCTATGCTTGAAATTTAATTAACTTGAGCAACACTCATTAACAAGTGTAAAAATAACAACCTTTATTTATATTTTCTATGATTGATCAAGGTCATGAATCCATAAACGGGATTTGAAGAAGTTTCCCCTGTGTAACGAATTCTTAAGCTGGGAGGAAGAGGTTGACTGGCAGTTGCAGTTATGGCTAAACAGCCCAGTTGTTCAATTATTTAAATGAAGGCAGCTGATCGAGGGAAATTCAAAAATTGGCATGGAGAACAGGTCTTTAGTTGATGGCGGCACCACAGGTCATCCGATAGGGAAGTGTGTCGGTTTAATAGCAGTGAGAATAGTTTCATCTTACTTCTGCTCTTTCGGCAACCGCTATTATGGGGGGGGGTACAGACACCAATTGCACTACTCTGATTGGCCATCTAATAATAGCTCTTGACCAATGATATTGGCCACTCAATAATAACGCTCAACCAATGGTCTTGTGTCATACACCTTGAAGGATGAAAAGCCCCCAAGAACACAATACGACTGATGATCCAATAAAACTAATGGCTCTGTGTCAGTATCAGAAGGGAAGACCAGAAGCTTTATTCCAACCCTTCTCTCACTGGTGGGGCAATTAAAATTGTGGTCTTGTATTGCTTGTATCCACCTTCAGTGGAACATTTTCCATTCAGAATCTCACCTTCATTTGACCTGATTATCACAGGTGTCATCCACTATTTCAAAGTATGTTATATCCCTAATCAGAGCAAACTTGACCTGTAAAATTTGCTTTGTGCCACTCATTTCAGTGAACAATTCCTTTACAGACCCAAGACTGTTTAGCCTAACGACCAATCTCCACCCAAGCTTACAATTTCACCTCTCGCACTGGAATCTATAAATGACACAAACCAGAAATGATATTGCATTGTTTTAATATGAACAAATTTTTCTTTCTTTAGAAATTTAAATTAGATTGACAGTCAACCTTTGACCCCAGTCTTGGTGTCATATTGCACCTAAAATCTGATATCTGGTTCTAATGAATTTGTGTCATTTTACAAACATTATCAACTTGTTTGCGTTATTCTGTCAATTGAGCCGGTATCTGATGAGTTCTCTGACACTGACTGATTATTATAATCAGTCAGTATCAAAGAACTCATCAGATACCTCCTGATATTCTCTATTGCAGGTAATTCTTCCCTTACGCAACTCTTGCCAAATCTCTACTCTGAAAACAAACAAGCCATTTTGGATCGTGTTCCAGAATTAGTTCACCTTATGGACACAAGAGAAGTTCAGGAAAGGCTTAATCTAATTACTTTGTTTGCAACCATTGCCAAAGAGAATCCACAGGTAAGAAACCTTTCTTTTCTTAATTTGTTTAGCATTGGAGACTCTGAAAGTTCCAAACACATTCGAGGGGCTTTGTTATTCCATGCAATCAATAAACTGTTGAATGTTGCATAAATTTTAAAAAGAACATATAATATTAATTAATTAATTAATTTCATATTAATCAGCTTTTATTTAATCCTCTTAAAAATCAAACTGATTTCTAAAATTTTTATCTTTAAACTTTTTTATGCACATTGGACTTCATTTTTTTTAATCTTTTCATGCCAAGAAAGGCAATAAAGCCACTATAACGTAAGGGATTAATGATTGTGAGAAAATATGAGAAAAATTGTACATTATTAAGGAGAGAGAACTGTAAAAAAAACCCCCAAAAAACAGGAATTAAGAAAACAGAAGATAATGATTAAAATTTGCATCTAAATTTTTGTAGTTCCAAGTTGACCAAACTTGGAACTCACAATTCTTAAGCCCATGGTTGTGTTTCATTTAATATCTAACATTTGGATGGGAGGGGAGTGGTTAGATTGATAAAAGCCTCCAGAGATTAAGAAAAACCAATGCAAGATTTGTTTGTTTAAAATGAATTTCACTGCTTTTGATTTTAGCCAATTACTTAAAAATAATTTTTGTTTTTTAAAAGAACAAATCGTGTTCTAAGAGCATCTAAAATTATTAAACAATTCTCAATTAGTATCTTTTTTCTTTTATATAATATATATATATATATATATATATATATATATATATATATATATATTGGTGCTCGGTAGAATGCAGACTTTTAGTGTGTGATATGCCATGTATACATACGCCAGTAGCTAAGAGTGTTCTAATTCATTACTGAATGAACAATGTGTAGATGCTGGAGTCGCTATTGATTTTTAAAGTCTACCATTCCTCCAGAGTGTCCAATCAGGCTGTGAAAGCATAAATAGAGTATATATATATATATATATATATATATATATATATATACTAGCAGTATAGCCCAGCATTGCTCGAGTGTAATGAAAGCTTTAAAACTAATCCATGGCCCTGTAGCTCAGACTCAACCTAAAGAATATTTGTGTGAAGTTTGGTGAGAATCAGATAAAAATTGTGGATTTGTATAAAGGACATACAGCCAGATAAACCGACACACACACAAACATCTTGCCTTTTTTATATATATATATATATATATATATATATATATATATATTATCGATTTTCTGCACTATTGTAAGAAGTGCAACCTTGAAACTTCTGAATATCGTTTCTTATGTCTTTGTCTATGAGTGTATCAAATTTGATTAAAATCGGACCATTCCTTCTATAACCCGGTTTTTCCGATTATCGATTTTTGATATTTATTGGGGGTACTTCGACACAAAACCTAGCTAAGAACACTCGCAGACGCTTATTGTACAACTGTGTAAATTTTCAAGAAAATCGGTTCAGCCGTTTCGGTGTCTATAGGTAATGGACACACACACAGATACATACACACAGAGAGACAAAGTTCCATTTACAAATAAGTTTAGATTAGATTTAGATTAGATTATATATATATATATATCTTTTGATTTAATATGATGATAGATTGTATTCCTGTCTAACTAGAGATTGCATTTTGTAGTTAACAACTGGATGTCAATTACCACAGCTCAGCTGTTATAAGGATAGAAATGTCAAATAAGAAGACAAGACTAAATGTTTCACATGGGATAGAAATCTTTATGCACATTTAGATTCCAACAAATTAACATCAACTGAATCAAAGGCATACTGCTTTGGGTCTTCTTGTAAGAGTATAACAGATACTCCTTTTCTCCTCATAGATCAGGTGTTTATATACTTCCTGTCTTTTCTATATAAATTCTAAGTTCAGCTGGGTTCACCTCTTAGGTTTGCGCAACCACCAAACATCTTTTGAAGCCAAATTCTGTACTTGGTGGTTTTGAGGTTAACTCTCAAGGCACCAAGGTCTTTTGACTCTTCTGAGGTGACATTGAGTACAAAACATACACATTGTTTATCTGTTAGGATAAATCCAGTATATATTGGGATCACCACAGATCAATTTCTCTTACATCAAAGATTCTTGATGGACATTAAATTCAATTCAGGTTTCAGATATTTCTTGATGTAAATCACATACGACACATTGATGGAACTGAATTGTATCAGAAGCTATGACGATGGCAAATAGTTAATAGGCTTGATTTTAATCAGAACAAGACTGCACAGGCGGAATTCACCTGAAGAAGGCCATAAAATGGTCTGCTTGAAATATTGTTTAAAGGAGAAAATGCCAAGTATACTTCACCACAAACCCCCAAAAATATGAATTTTACAGCTTTTACAATTGTAATTCAGATTACGGAGCTTGAATTTGAATTTTCCATAAAGATGTTTTACAATATCAATTAGAAAAACTTATTTTTCATCATGCATTCAGTTTTAGAGTTATTGTCAACATTTGTACTTGTTCTTGTAGCAGCATTCATCATGGGCAGGCTGAGTGGGCTTTCTTTCCCTAGAAGAAATTCCAGGGGAATTTTGAGGCTTCACAAGCGCCCCCGTCCCCAATTGCATGTGGTGTGAAAATTTTCCTGCAGTAAATTGCCAATTCTTACTGTGGTAGACTGCTTGCCAACCAAGGCTATAGAACCCAGTCTGTTCTGCTATTTACCCCCCACTCACCAAGAAGAAGAGATAGGTTCATACCTTTCCCAAGGTTATTAGCAAGTAAGTGAATAGAATAATGAATTTGACTGGAATTTGAACTCTCTGATTCCTCAATCTGTTATTCTATTGTGCCTCCAACATTTATCTGAGTGGTTTACCCATTGCTAAGTGTTTATTAAAAAGATGTTCTTATTTTTCAAATCATTTGTCTATACTTTTGTTTGGACAGTTGTCCAAACAAAGTAGATGAAGTGAATATGGCAATAAAAATGACGACAACTGTCTGATCAAAATGTAAATAATGTTCAAATCATTGTATTAAAAAATTTCGAAGAAAAGTAAATAAATAATTTTCTTTCTTTTTATTTTCTTTCTATAGCTTCTTCAACCAGACGTACCTGTATTTTGTGATTATTTGAAGAAATCTGATTCGATGACGCCTCACACGCTGAGCATCCTTGTGGCAATTGCGGCAGTGAACCCTCGTTCCCTTGTAGCTTACGTGTCCAATCTACAGACACTGGCAAGTAATTATCCCATTTATACAGAACAGGTGGCAGCCATCATTAGTAGCATAGGAACAATTAGTGAGGTAAGTCTCTTTCATTTCAAATTGCAATGATAATGGATATAGCAGCCTTGTTTATCATCTACTTTCAAATTTACTAGAATTATTTAAGATTGTTAATCTTAAAGAAATGTATCAACATGCAAATATTGGGTTATCTTTTTTCCAAGAGACGGTGTTTGAATGTCATTTTGTTATGTTACTGAAATTTGTGACATTCTGAGAAGGTGACATTTCAAGGCATCTTGCAATGCAATTTTATGTATGGATTGTGAATTTTTAAATGTTTTTATGTTAGAAGTTAAATGGAGGAAAATGAGATGAAATTTATCATCTGATGCACTTTTTATGTACAGAAAGAAAAAAAATGCTAAAAACAGCAAAACAGATATGTACCATTTATGGAGATGGTTCCATAGCTGTGACTATTCTTCATAGGTTCAAAAGTGGAAATTTTGATCTGGAAGACTGAGAACATTCTAGCAGGTCTGCAGCCATTGATAATGCCCAAATTAAAATGCTGATTTCAAAATAATTCAGGTCACATGACATGGACATTGCAGACATATTCTGCATATCTCATATAAGTGGTTGTAAGACATTTGAAAATGTTTTGATGCATGAATGGATACAATGAAAACAAAAATTAATGGCTCACATTTCCATCCACAATTCTTGGCTCAAATGCAACAAAAAACAACCTATTTGTTTAAAAGAAAAATTACAGGTAATAAAAAAAGAATTGCCTACAACTGTGGAGCCAAAGAATGTTCTAGGTAAAAAAAAAAAGAGCAAACTTAAATGATTCCAAAAGGGAGCTTCCATCTGTCTTGTGGAATTGGACATGAATTGCGTATTGCCAGCAACTTCTGTAAAATGAAATGATTTCAGACAAGTATCATTCACAGTTGGGTTGATGAAAATCTAATCAGGAGAGTGTCATCTTTCATCCTGACAAAACCAGACCTCACATGTCTTTAGAGACCCAGCAGAAATTGCTACTGCTTCGCCAGCATGTTCAACTATATCTGTCGTACTCACCTGGACTGGCAATTTCTGATTACTACTTGTCTCAACTGCTACAGAATTTTCTTAATGAAAAAGAAATACAATTCTGTGGAAGCTTTTAAACCAAAAATCGCTTCGACCAAAATTCATTCATCACCTAAAAAGATGCCAACTTCTGAGAAGATGGCAAAAGGTAGTGGAACAAAATGGCACTTATGTTGTTGAATAAATTTACATACAAGTATCTAAATATTGTCCATTTTGTCACTCAATAGTGTGGGGTCTGCACTGTAGTTTAATTTTATAATAATGATAATAATGATTTGATGGCGGACTTGAAGGAGACTACCACCACCTTTAAATTTGTTGTTTTTCATTTTTTTTTACTTTTTTCAAAGCAGTCTTATTGATTATTACATAAAGTTTCCGATTATCAAAATAATATTTGAAAAAATTTCAATATTTAAACAATTTTAGGTGGGGTTCAGTATTTCATACAACGTTATAGTAAATCAATCCTCCATTTTGGAACCACTTGTGTTGGGTTCACTTTGTTTTGTTTTTTTCTTGGACAAGTTGTTGCTCTTGTTTTTGTCTTTTTCAAGTTTTCTTTAGTTCTTACAATGGCATCTTTCTCAGAAACTCCAAGAATGGCTTTATTCAAAAATTTCGCAAAGGATTCAGTTTTTGAATATGCGCAAGAAAAAGTTAATTGCACAGGATCGATTTACGAGAAGGTTGGATGAAAAACTGAGACCCTTGCTAAAATTGTTTAAAATGTTGAAATTTTTCCCATTTTTTTTTTTTTGTCAGTCAGAAAGTTTAGGGTGTAAATGATACGATTGAGCTGACAAAAGTAAAAAATCAAGAAAGACAACAAATTTAAAGGTGGTGGTAATCTCCTTCAAGTCCGCCTAATAATGATTTGATTTTGGTTTTTTGCATTCGTCACAAAAGCTGAAAATAAAATCCTATCAACACTGAAAGAGAAAAAAAAATTAATGTTTGCCAAGAAATGGTGATGGTTTGTTTTATAAAATAAAAATATAGTTTTTTATATATCTTTATCTTTCTCGATGATAAATAAAGTTTATTTGGACAATTTTTGTTTGTAATATCTGTAAATTGTCTTTGCCAGTGCAAAGAATGTAAGTTATCTCTCTTGCACTGATGACGCCGTGTGACAGTGTCTTCATGATCAGCTGGTCAAATGGATAATGTAAAAAAAAAGATCATCTCTGAATTTTAAAAAAATAAAAAGAAAGTAATTGCGAATTAGCACACAGAAAAAGTTTATAAACTTGCATATAAAAAACGTGATCCTAGTCAGAGCTGAAGGAAATATGCTGTCATTTTATGTGTAGAAAAATAAAATTACAGAGTAGTTTGTCTTTTTTAAATTTATTATTGCCAATAATTCTAAATTTGATAAAAAAGAAGTGACTTGATAATTTGCCAACTGCGTTTGGTGCCTGTAATTGATGCAAAACCGATTTTCCTGTTTAAAATTATGAAGACACTGGGAAATTTCTACAAATCCTGATTTTTATCATTTTTGTTGTATACTTGGGAGGTGAGGTTGTACAATTGCTAAAATTGGGGAAACATTCCAGTAAGTATATATATATATATATATATATATATATATATATCCAAGTGAGTATAGAATGAGGAGCGAAAAAAGAAAAATTTTTTTTTCGCCCAAAACATTAATTTAAAACAGTGCTCGATATATGATGTATAGAGCAGTGAATATTTATTATAAATTATGTTTTAGAACATGTACATAATTTCTTCTATATATGTCCTCTTCCCTACAATCATATGGTTGTTTCAGTGTTTGGATTTAAACACCTCTTCAGGGGAAAAAAAAATTTTTCCCCTGAAGAGGTGTTTAAATCCAAACACTGAAACAACCATATGATTGTAGGGAAGAGGACATATATAGAAGAAATTATGTCAGTCAGTTAAAGTGCCATACGTGATACATGCTTGGGCGATCATGTCTCGAAAGAGACATGACTGACTGGGCAGAAGATTATCCCGCAGTAGGTTGCCATTGCTTTCTGCGGTAGACTGGTTGCCGACCAAAGCTATAGAACCCAATCTGTCCTGCTATTTAACCCATAACTGGAAGGAAGAGACGGATTAATACCTTTCCCAAGGGTATTTGCGCATAAGTGAATACAATGGATTCAACTTGAATTCGAACTCGGTTTCCCGGTTTCTCGTTCCGAGCCGATATCCACTGTACCACAACGCACACATGTTCTAAAACATAATTTGTAATTATATATATAACTGCATCTAGAGATTATATGCAAGTTATGAATTGGTATAAAGAGTTGTGTCTTTAATGTTAAAAGCCCTATTATGATGTTGTTTAGATTCTAATCAATATTATTAACTTAGTGAAGAGAAATCTATTGTTTTTGGTTGAAAAAAATTTTACTAAGTTAACAAAACAGACTAATTTGACTGTCAGTAGTTTATTTGCAACTATTTTTTGATACTTTTACTTTATTATACTTTGTAAAACTAATGTAAAAAAATAATATGAAAAGATTTTAGAACAAATTCATCAACTTAAAGAAAAAAACCTTAAAAAACATTTTATTTTAAAAATAAAACATATATTAACAAAAAATAAGAACCTCCTAAAATTTATTGCACAAATGCTCCTTTCTTTTCAAAAACTCTTAGCAGCTTATTGTCAACATCTGATATTAGATTCGCAATTTTAGTGGTTGGTAAGTTGTTTGCAGCAACTTTAACTGCCTCCCAGAAATCACTTGCTGTTGAACTGCCTTGCATTAGAATAAATATCTCTCTTGAGGATGCGCCACAGGTTCTCAATGGGATTCAAGTCACAGCTATTTGAAGGCTAGTCCATAAGAGAATCTTCAACAGATTCCTTTTCTTTCAACCAGGATTTAGTAAACTTTGATGCATGACTTGGTGCGTTGTCTTGCATAAAGATCATAGATCTACGCTTGGCTAAAGACTGTTTATCAAGCCATTCAAAGAAATATTACTGTAGAAAATCACAGTAAGTTGCAAACCCATCTTTGAGCCCATCCATTGGGCCCATCCTTGATTCGTCTGTAAAAAGCTCTTTACTGAAATCAGTTTTCATATAATTTTTGCCCACTGCAATCCTCTTTCCTTAATTTTTTTTTGTTAAAATGGGTTTCTTTATTCGATTTTTTACATCAGTAAATTTCCTTAATGCTTTACACCTTGTTTCCCTTGACACCCTAGGAGCTCCAGTAACCTCAAATATGAACGCACTTGACACATTTGGGTTTCTTATTAATTTTTTTTTTATAATCATTTCACCCCAAGCAAGCATTCCACTGCCACTATTGCGCAGGGGGTTACATGGGGGAAAGTGATGAGAAAGAGTGGTTAGTTATAGGAAATGTCAAGAGGAGAGTAATAGACGGATGAGGATACTGAGGATGGGGATGGGGTAGATGAAAAAAGAGCTTGTGAGAATGAATGCGAGTTAGTGTGTTAGGAGGTGTCTATTGACTTTACATTTAAACTCCTGGAGATTGTAGCTGTCGGGGAAGCAAGTATGTGGATGGAAATTCCACAGGCGGGAAGTGCGAGAAAAGAAGCTGTTGGAGTAGAAATTGCGGTTACATTTTATCGGTTTCACTGTAAAAGGGTGGGTTCTAGTTGCTAATCTAGTATCTCTTGCAAATTTGTGCCTAGGGGGCACCAGTGAACTAAGTTCATTGGAGCGGGAGCTGTGAAAGTATTTACGGAAGAGGCACAGGGAAGCCATGTCATTTCGCTGAGAGAGTGACTGCAGCTGGTCTGCCAAGTCGGTATCGATCACATTACAGATTCTCCATTGTATTTTGTCAAGAACCCCAAGGAGAATAGCAGGGGCTCCTGACCAGATGTGGCAGCAGTATTAAATACATGGGCGAATGGTAGATTTATATATGTGCAGGATAGATTCAGACAAAAAAACAACAACTTTCGGGCCCTGCACAGAAAACCGACTTTTATAGCAGCAAATTTAGCAATGGATTTGATATAGTCATTCCACTTGAGGTCTGCTGAGAGTGTGAAGCCAAGGAGGCATAGTGTTTTACTCTCTGTGAGGCAAGCCTGTTCTATGCTAATAGAAGGTAGATGCGATTGTCTATAATTGTTAATTGATAGCAGCTTCATTTTGGAAGCATTAAAGTTTACGAGCCATTTCTTACCCCAGTCCACTATGGATTGGAGATCCTTTTCAAGTTTGGCAGATTTTTGATTGAGGTAAGAGTAAACAGTGGTGTCATCAGCATACATGCCTACTTGGGATCTTCTAGCATCGGGGAGATCATTAATGTAGATCAAAAAGAGTGTAGGACCTAGGATAGAGCCTTGAGGGACACCCGCATTCGTATGGTGGTTCTGGGAGGCATGTCCGTTTAATACCACCTTCAATGTGCGGTTAGAGAGGAAAGACTGGATTAGGTCAAACAAATGTCCAGTTATACCATAGCTCCGCAGTTTGCGTAGAAGGCCAGCATGCCAGACTCTGTTGAATGCTTTGGAGATATCCGAGGCAATGGTTCGAACTTCACCATTCTTGTCGAGAGTTTGGTATATATAGTCAGTGATGGCCGTTAGCATATCAGCAGTAGACCTGGTGAAGTGGAAACCATACTGTTTGTCCGAGAGGATCCTGTGGGCTGTGAGATGCTGAACCAAAGGTGATAGATCTCGCTTTGTTAAATTCCTGAATTCAACCTGAGACTTTTTTTCCTTGGTTGAATTCCCATTTGACATTTTTTCTTGATCGTTCAATGATCCCTTTTCAAATCCTTAGAAACTTGAAGCGAAGACTTTCCTTTGCTAATTTCTTTGATTATATAGTTCTTTTCATTCATTGTTAGTTCTTTTTTTATGAGCCATAATACTAAATTCTAGTTCTTGCAAATAATTTCTTGACACTGCAAATTGCTATAATTAATGAAAAATACTAAATATTAATCTGAAATTAAACATTGGGACTTAATTGCTTTCATGCTTATTCGCTATACATAACAGTACAAATTATTTCATTGGATAACACATATCTATGAATTGTACATAAAATATTTGATAATACCTCTTTTGCATATAATCTCTAGACACAGTTTATATATAATCATATAATTATGAAATAAAAGTACATTGCCACACGGAAATTTCTATGTTTTGAGATAGAATCTCGTCATCAGGCAACGTTGGATGTTGGTTGTAAAAATGATTTACATTTAATTACAAAAAAAACATCATTTGCTATTGATGTATGTGGGAAGATATAAAGTTTATGTGTGTGTTCCTTTTAACAAATAAGAATAAAGATTCACTTTGAAATTTGGCCAGTAGTTTCAAGGGAATACATACTTTCTTACATACAGTGGATATCGGCTCGGAACGAGAAACCGGGGAGCCGAGTTCGAATTCCAGTTGCAACCCATTGTATTCACTTATGCGCAAATACCCTTGGGAAAGGTATTAATCCGTCTCTTCTTTCCAGTTAAGGGTTAAATAGCAGGACAGATTGGGTTCTATAGCCTTGGTCGGCAACCAGTCTACCGCAGAAAGCAATGGCAATCTACTGCGGGATAATCTTCTGCCCAGTCAGTCATGCCTCTTTCGAGACATGATCACCCAAGCGTGTATCACGTATGGCATTTAACTGACTGACCAGATTTGAAGATTTCATAGAGTCCAGAGATTGATAGTAATATCAAAGTTATCTCCCTTGGAATTAATTTTTTCTTCACTGTTCTTGTTTTTGAATGAGTACAGATGTTTTTGCATTCATTATTATGTTTCTTTCCTCCTCCAATATATCCAAATAAACAGTGGCGAATTCCAATGTTATAACTAATAGTTCCTTTGATATTGATGGCTTTTAACTCCTCAATATCAAATTGGATAAAAGAACAACTATTTTTTTTTCTTTTATATTGTAAAACCAGTTTGTTACATCCATGGTATCTTTCCATAATTTTAATTCCAAATTCCATAATTTGTTTGTTTACAATTTCCAGTATGTTTTTACTAATTTTTCTTATTTCTGGTCTTGTGGCTTTTATCATTTCTGGTAGTAGGATTTGTGTTAAAGTTTTCCTTATGATCCTTTATGGTGATATAGCACTCTTTTGTGATGAGATTTGCTACTCTGTTGCTTATTTTCAATTTATCTGTGATTTTTTTATGAGACATATTGATCTTATCAACTAAATCAATCTTATTCATATCAATTTTTTTATAGTTTTTTGTCAAGTTTTTCTTGAGTAGCGTATTGTATTCTTTAGGTGTTTACTTTGTAGAAAGTCGCTATTTTATTATATATATATATATATATATATATATATATATATATATATTATTTTTCATTTTTAAACAAGTTATTTTGCTACCTTGGTTTCTACCATGAGTGGTGTTTTCAGGCGATTTTTAATAACTTATTAAAATTTATTATGAAATAAGTTATTAAAAATCGCCTGAAGACACCACTCATGGTAGAAACCAAGGTAGCGAAATAACTTGTTTAAAAATGAAAAATATTCAAAAGTTCTATTTCAAACATACGCACCGTAATGGGGGCGCTAGAGGGTGTCGTCAGTGATGTCATCGCGAGGATCACTAGGGGGTTTTGGGTCTTTCAACATCATACCCACCTCACCGTGCCAACCCGACCAGAGATGATCAGCCTCCGGCCCACCCTCAATAAGCGCTTTCAGACACTGGAAAATTACATTTAGGCCCGGTACGAAACCTTGCAAATGCTTCCGATTGGCGACAGTCAGAGCCACTTTCCATTTAGAGGCGAACCGTACATGAGCTCATTCGAAACATTAATTTAGATGCAGAATTTTTAATAACTTATTAAAATTTATTATGAAATAAGTTATTAAAAATTGCCTGAAGACACCACTCATGGTAGAAACCAAGGTAGCGAAATAACTTGTTTAAAAATGAAAAATATTCAAAAGTTCTACAATATAATTGTATAGAACACTTTTTAATACAAATGTGTTCTGGTCTAACCCTATTAGGACCAAAAACTAAGTATTAAACAATCAAAATATATATATATATATGTGTGTGTGTGTGTGTGTGTATTATAAATTATATTTTAGAACATGTACAAATTTGTTTTATCTGCTATAAAATGTACATTTTGTTTCAACATTGAAATTACAATGCCTCATCAGGTGGTGTATATAATTTTTAATACATATATATATATATTTGTACATGTTCTAAAATATAATTTATAATAAATATTCACAGCTCTATATTATATATCGAGCACTGTTAATGTTTTAGACATTGTAAATTTTTCTTTGTTCCTTATTCACTTATATATATATATATATATATATATATATAATTTATAAAAGATTTTAGATTATTACAATGAGTAATATATATTTCACCACGTCCTGATGTTATTATTATGGCTTGTCAGACCCAAATGGTACAACAGTTGGTCCTATCGGAATTTACCTGGATTGTATACCAAATGTGCTATGTTTTATTTGTATATATATATATATATATATACACACACACACACACTAAACAGTTATAGGTCAAATTTCAATCAGATTCAGATTAGTCCATAAAACAGTCGTATTAAAAAGTGCTCAATGCATTTTGAAGGGAAATGAAGCTTTAATATGTAGAGTTTTAGATATTTAAGTTGGAGATCAGTTGATTACACTACAGTGGTTTTGACCATTTTGGCTTTGTCAGGTGATCTTCCCAACTTAAGTATATATATACACTGTTATGGTGAAACACACCTATTTCTCAGATAATGGACTCTCCCTCTGTTATGGTGAAACACACCTATTCCTCAGATAATGAACTCTCCCTCCCATATTAATTAGAGTTAACAGGAATTAACTCGAGAAGTTCTTGGGTTCTAGAAAGTTCTATTGGAGTTCAGTAGAACTATTAGTTAGTTCCAGTTTGGACATAGTTGGACTAAGGCAGTTGATATCAGTTGGCAGTTAGCCGAATACTAAAGAGTCAACTTACAGTGGAAGATTACCAAGTTCCTAACATTTAGGGTGTGTTAAGTCGATTAGCAACTGACATACCACGATTTTAACCTTCAGTGTGAAAATTACTCCACAACAAATACTAAGACAGGTGATCACATACAACAATTTTTATTTACTTTTTTAAAAGATATATTATTTTCCTTCCAAAAGACATTTCTTATATTTTTAGTGTCCCCACATGAGGAGGGAATTCCAAGAAGATCACTTTGTGAATAACTAATGTTACTTTTAGATTAGAAATTTATTTTTATTTTTAGTCTGTGATGACCTTTTTTTTTTCTTTTTGTTATTTCCTGCAGAATGATGCCAAACGCAGCCTCGAGTATTTGGTTTCGCAATTGGTGAATGCCGATAAAAACACATTTCAATTTGTGTTGTGTGGCCTGCACAAAGTAACCACGTCTTTTCCGCATTTGTTGAACCAATATTTGCCAGAAATCAACAAACACTGTCAAAACAAACCAAACGTTTCCGATTTGCTGCACAAATTGTGTGAAGACCTGAAAAGACGTAGCGCCACGTTCCCAGAGACAGAAGATATGCGGAAAAAATACGTTTCATTTGAAGGCGAGGAACTTCGTAAGAAGTTTGTCACTTTCTCTGAGGGAGACATTCATCTCAGTGGTGGCACGTAAGGGTCACTTCCGTTTGCATTCCTTTTTGTTGGCGTTTCATTTTTGTTGGGGAAGCACTGATAAATTTTCTCTCTTTTATGCAAAGTTCTATCTTGCTTTCTCTCTTTTCTGCTCTTTCCTGTTTCTCTCTCTTTATTCTTCTCATATTTTATCCCCCCCTCTCTCTTTCACTCTGTCTCTTCTCCTTGCTCTCTCTATTTTTCTCTCTTTCTATTATTCTCTTGCTCTCTCCCTCTGTTTCCACTATCTCTCATTCTCTCTCAACATAAATGATTTCTGTCTCTTCATTTCTTCAGTCCTGAAATGCCTCGTGTCTAGCAAATTTGCAACAACAAAAAATAAAGTCAGATTATCAAACAAGTTTAATTAACCAAATTCAAATCATAAAATGTAATTGTTTTCCTTAATTCGACTTTGAAAACTTGTCCATGTCGTTAGTCAATTTTTAATCAACAACATAAGATTAGTCCATGAAGAATTATCGTCTCTGACATCATTTGAATCTATGCAGTACTTTGTGACCTTTGCTGTTTACTGATAATTCAATGTCTGTCTTACATTTTTTACCTTCCTCCCCTCCACCATGCAGGCCTGAGAAGAAAGTCCGTTCAGTATCAAGTCAAACAGAAGGAACAGTAACTGTGATCACAGTCGGCAATCCTCCAAATGCCACCTGTCCTAGCGATACTGTATCTGTAAAACACACTGTCATAGCCCCACTTACATCGAGTCAACTCAGTCTAGGCAAAGGGAGTCGGTAAGTACCTTCGTTATCTATGCAATAATTATCTATGTACCTTCATTATCTATGCAATAATTATCTATGTACCTTCGTTATCTATTCTTGTCTCCTGTTCACTTTAATCTAAGAATTTGTTTTTGAGATGATAATGATTCACTGTTACAAGTGATACTAATTAGCCCATAGCTGGGGGGAAGAAGTGGATTCATGCCTTTCATAAGGGTATTTGAATGTAAATGAATATATCAAACTCAACTGGAATTAGAACGAACAATTTTGAGCGATTATTCATTGCACCACCCACACATCCAAGCTTACGTCACTTGGTATTGAAAGAGATCACTCATCTAGGTGCTGATCATGTTCCACATTGTTTAACTATAGTGATTGTAGGAGAACTGATGATTCAACCTGATATGGCTATAAGTCTTATGTGGATAAGAAACCTTTTTACTTTGGATAGCGCATCTTAACGCCTGATTGAGTTAAAATATTGTGCATGTTTCTTTTTTTTTAATTTTTATATATCGGTTTCTATATAACGTAAATGGTTTAACTTTATTTTTTTGTAAAAAAGAAAACAATGGTTGAGATAATAAGTACTCCTTCCCACCCATAAATATAACAAATTTTTTATATATATATATATATATATATATAAAATGTGTTTTGTACATATTGTTAATTGATATCTAACATGTTAAGTACCTCCAAAGATTCACTGAAAACTGAGCATACACGATGGAAAAACGCCTGAAACTTAATGAAAACAAACTTTTATCATCAAAATTATTCAGAGGGAAGATCAAAGGTAAAAATCATAAAATCTTTTAAAAACCTTTTTTGTTAAAAATTTTGTTTATATGACTTTAAAGGAGGAGTATTGGGAAATTGTTTGGGAAATTCGAGTGTCTTTTTTGTCATGGAAAATACATTGATTTGGAAATTCTTGCAGAAATCAGATAATTGTCAGATTTTAATGAAATTTTCAGGATTTATTCAGAAATTAATGAAACTATTTTTGAAACATTTAATTTTGAAGACCTTTTACCTCCCCATCCCCACCAACTCTTGCTTAATTTCAAGAAATTCTTTTTGTAACATATAATGTTTATAAGCACAAGTCCTTGAAAAATTTAAATCATTTTTGGTCAGACAAGAGCCCCAGTTAAAGAAAATCTGTTCGGAATCATAAAAAAAGGCAATAAAAGTAAGACATTGTTTAATTAAAAAAGCTTTTATGTATAAAATATATTATGGATACTATTGCCTTATGAAAGAAAACACTGATGGATAATGAATTTTTAGAAAAATTGCTTTCATATTTCTTTAATTTAAATTGAAACGATTTATAAACTTTTACCAATTTCCACACCAATGTTTTAAGCCATGTTTCAAATGACACTTGAGTGACACAATTTGGGACTTTGGATTTATTTATTTCATTTTTATACCAGTGTCTTTTTTTATCTGCTTTTAATGTCTACACTTGGTCGACTTTTTCCAAAGTAGATCTATAGACAAGTATAGATGGGAAAATCAACCAAGACCAGAGTCATTAAATTAATTTTGTCCATTCTCCAATATTGCAGCCATTGTAACATGACAAAAGACAATATTTGCATGACTAGCTGGAGTCCTTAGATGGCTAAACCCTCCTTGCTACATTGAAAATGAACATACCTTCATTCACCACATTGTCAAATGGCAACTACTAAATTTAGATCTAAACTTATTTATAAATGGAACTTTGTGTGTGTATGGGTGCCTGGTGTTTGGCCGTGTGTCCGTGTGTCCGTTACCTATAGACTCTGAAACGACTGAACCGATTTTTTTGAAAATTTATGCAGTTGTACTATAAGCGTTTGCGTGTGTTCTTAGCTAAGTTTTGTGTCGAGGTACCCCCAATAAATATTGAAAATCGATAATCGAAAAAATCAGGTTATAGAAGGAGTGGTCTGATTTTAATCAAATTTGATACACTCATAGACAAAGACATAAGAAAATATATTCAGAAGTTTCAAAGTTGCAGTTCTTACAATAGTGCAGAAAATTGATAATATACATATATATATATATATATATATATATATAAAAAAGGCAAGATGTTTGTGTGTGTTTATCTGCCTGTATGTCTGTATTTTTTTCAGCCCTTTTATTTTAGTTTTTGCTTCAGGTTTGGCTCTAAGTAGGTATAATTGTAGTTCTTAGTCTCAGCCATGATGCCATTTACTCAGAGGACTTATTTAGCCTTCAAAATTCAGTTTACGACGAAAATGACTTATTTGATATCGATACCAGGAAATCAAAATTTGACTTACATCCATACATTTTTCTCTCAGTCTACAGTTTCGCTTTAACTGGAAACAACTATTGCTTTTTAGTCTTTCGTGCCAACGTCCAAAGACTCTGATCTCCAGGACTATGGATTAGTTTTAAAGCTTTCATTACACCCGAGCAACGCCGGGCTATACTGCTAGTACATACATAAATACATATATTTAGATACATACAATTCATGTATATATCTACTTCTTCCCCGACTCTTTCTCTCTGTCATATGTGCCAGGGTTTTTACACTTGAACCCTTGAAACTTCAACTTTCACTTTTCCCTTCTGTTGATATATAAAGATTTATTTTATATTTTTCAACACTGTGCATTTTCTTTTAATCTTTACACAAGGCCCAATTGCCGCCCAAATCAATTATGTCGACATATATGTTGGGAACAAATGACATTGTAAGAAAAACATGTTCATAACTGATGACCACCAGAGGAATTTCCCTTCTATTTCCACAGATGATCATCCATATTTTATTTTAATGTTTTTCTGTTGAAAGAAAGAAAAAAAAGTCTTTTTAGCTCATAAGATATTTATTTCATCTTTATTCAGGACCAGGTTTTAGCAAAGACCGTTGAACAGTTTTATTTTAAACATAAATAACATGAATAAAAAAATGTTAAAGTTTTTTACAATCATATCACCCCAAGCAAGGCATTTTACTGCCACTGTTGTGCAGGGGGTTACGTAGGAGTAAAGTTATCAAAAAAAGTGGCAGGTTATACAGAGTCTGTCAGGAAGTGGGTAAGAGAAGGATGAATGTGTCCATAAAGTGGAGGAACAGTTTATATATTGATTGTAATGTAGAATTGATCCCACTTTATATCCACATAATAGTATAGCATTTTTTTTTTATAATCATATCGCCCCCAAGCAAGGCATTTTATTGCCACTGTTTTGCAGGGGGTTACATAAGAGGAAAGTTATGAGAAAGAATGACAGGTTATAGGGGGTGTCAGGAAGTGGATAAGAGAAGGATGAGAATACTGATGAGAGTGGAGTGGGCGGAGAAAGGAGCATGAGAGAGAAGATGCAGGTTAGTGAGATTAGGAGATGACTATTGACTTTACGTCTAAATTTTTGGTGATTGTAACTGTCGAGAAAGCAAGTAAATGGAAGGGAGTTCCACAGGCGGGAAGTGTGAGAAAAGAAGCTGCTGGAGTAGAATTTGCTAAACTTTTTAAAATTCTTACTTGGCTTGTTGTCTTCTACTTTATTTTTTTTATTGAAAACAGCCGGAGCTCCTCATCAAATAGCCAATTGCCTCATGGCAGACCAACCAGTCCTTGCTCGTTAATCACAACATCAGACATTCCTAAAAGCACTAGCCTTACCTCAACAGGAACAACTCCATCATGTCCTTCTCCTGTTTCTTCCATGGTAAGACTTTCCATGCAAAATTTTGATTCTAAGGATACCATAATTTTGGAACAGAAAACTTTTTCTTGATATCAATTCCACACTTTTAAATGAATTTGATTTTTGTTAAATATTAACTCTTGAAATTACTATACGTTTGTTGGAAGTCCATTTCTTTACTAAGTTATCAATAACATTGTAGAACAGTGCCTTATGCATCCCATCTTAAGTGTCAGGTTATAATTTAGGCTCTGTAAAATTTACTTGTTACTGAAACTATTGTAAATTCTTTTAGTGTGATTGTTGCTCTTCCGAATCTTATGAAAGAAATTTACAGGCAAATGAAAAATAAATAATCAGTTTATGTAGAGACTATTATGGATAAATGATTTTCTTTCTGAAAGACTGCTAAATTATTAGAAGTGAATTTCTTCACCAACGACTGTTATATGATAGGTTTGTTACAGAAGAAAAGAAAGACTATGATAAAAAGGGAGATAACCCAATAATTTAATTGCAGAAAAGAATAAAAATTAAACTAAAAAATAGGTAAAGAAACATGGCAAAAGGCAGACACTGCCGTCAGGCTATTATCTGATATTTTGGCGATTATAGTTTGCACGAGTTTTCCTCATAAAATGTCTCCTCTTTGCTCAATCACTTCTCCTCTTTGCTCAATCACTTCCCCTCTTTGGTCAATCACTTCTCCTCTTTGCTCAATCACTTCTCCTCTTTGCTCAATCACTTCCCCTCTTTGCTCAGTCACTTCTCCTCTTTGCTCAATCACTTCCCCCTGTGCTCAATCACTTCTCCTCTTTGCTCAATCACTTCTCCTCTTTGCTCAGTCACTTCCCCTCTTTGCTCAGTCACTTCCCCTCTTTGCTCAGTCACTTCCCCTCTTTGCTTAGTCACTTCCCTTCATTGCTCAATCATTTCCCTTCTTGGCTCAGTCACTTTTCCTCTTTGCATAGTCACTTCTCTTTGCTCAGTCACTTCCCCTCTTTGCTCAGTCACTTCCCTTCATTGCTCAATCATTTCCCTTCTTGGCTCAGTCACTTTTCCTCTTTGCATAGTCACTTCTCCTCTTTGCTCAGTCACTTCTCCTCTTTGCTCAATCACTTCTCCTCTTTGCTCAATCACTTCTCCTCTTTGCTCAGTCACTTCTCCTCTTTGCTCAATCACTTCCCCCTGTGCTCAATCACTTCTCCTCTTTGCTCAATCACTTCCCCTCTTTGCTCAGTCACTTCCCTTCATTGCTCAATCATTTCCCTTCTTGGCTCAGTCACTTTTCCTCTTTGCATAGTCACTTCTCCTCTTTGCTCAGTCACTTCCCCTCTTTGCTCAAAAACTTCTCCTATTTGCTCAATCACTTGTCCTCTTTGCTCAATCACTTCCCCTCTTTGGTCAATCACTTCTCCTCTTTGCTCAGTCACTTCTCTTTGATCAATCACTTCCCCTCTTTGGTCAATCACTTGTCCTCTTTGCTCAATCACTTCCCCTCTTTGGTCAATCACTTCTCCTCTTTGCTCAGTCACTTCTCCTCTTTGCTCAGTCACTTCCCCCTGTGCTCAATCACTTCCCCTCTTTGCTCAAAAACTTCTCCTATTTGCTCTATCACTTCCCCTCTTTGCTAAGTCACTTCCCCTCTTTGCTCTATCACTTCCCCTCTTTGCTCTATCACTTCCCCTCTTTGCTCAATCACTTCCCCTCTTTGCTCAATCACTTCCCCTCTATCAGCAAGTTTCTGTAAAACTTGGAAGGAAAACAAATGAAGACCTTTATTATTCTTGTATCAACAATTGTTGGTTATTGATGTGTTGTTCTAAAACTTTTGTTTTGCTTTTTCTCTGCAGAAGGAACTCGATCGTGATACCGTCCAACATTTTTGTGAAAAACATCTCAGCAAGATCAAAGTTTTTGTAAAAAATGTTTCTGCACATGTACCATTGCCAGCCAAATGTAGTGTTGTCAGTGAGTACTCCTAAATTATATATACATACATATATATATATATATATATATATAGTCATCCGCAGACAGATCTGTTTCGCTGTATCACATCTCATCAGTACGGTTAGACTCTGATTGCTTATAGCAGTTGCTATGTTTTTCACACCCACATTCACTTTGAGTTTTATTCATCTTTGATTGGCTAATAAATTACTACAGTTTTTGTATCGGACAATTTAGCAATCTTTCGGCTCTGAGCCTATTTACCTAATCTGTTTAGTACATGTGTAGTGATTGGTTAATTTTTAACCAATCACATATTTTTAATGTAAGATCAAGTTTTCCTGCAGTTTCCTCAGGAGCCTACCTTTTTTCCTTATATATGGCATCTTTTTGCAAGTTCATCAGTAAGATCCCAACTACTATTCGAATCCACGCCAGTTTGATAACAGATCTTACTCAACACGCTTTAACTCACACACAGACACAGAACTTTGTAATTCCAAACTTACATTTTCTCTTGACCATTGTTGATTCCAACCTGGTTTTTTCACAACACATTCAAAGCAACTGCATTCTTTGTGTTATTCATTCTTACAGGCAAACATTGTTTCTAACAATTATTCAGAACATTTTATTACATAAAAGAACTTTCTTCCTTCAGTTGATTTTGATCAACCTGCAGTCGAAGGGAAACAACTTTTTCTCTTTACTCTACATACATTGCATACAAATATTACATGCTTGTTTTTCATTGTTGCATTTTATTCAATATATATATATATATATATATATATATATATATTTTTTTTTAATCATTTCACCCTGAGCAAGGCAGAAATGCCACTGATGAGCGGGGGGCTGCATAACTGTAAAAAGATTAATTAGAAAAGAGTGAGGAGTACAAACTAGTTAGAAAGGAACAATAGAAAGCTGAGAAAGCCGTTGCGATGACAGATACATAGGTGGAGAGAAAGGGAAGGTTATACGGGGGAGGGGAGAGAGCTAGAGTCCAGTGGTTAGTAGATGAGTATTGACTTTGCATTTAAATTTCTGGAGGTTGTAGCCGTCAGGAAAGCAAGAATATGGGAGCGAGTTCCACAGGCGGGAAGTGTGAGAGAAGAAGCTGCAGAAGTAGAATTGTCGTCTGCATTTGGCTAATCTGACTGTGAATGGGTGGGACCCAGTTGCTAGTCTGGTTGCACGAGTAAACACCTATTGAGGAGGCACCAGTGACTTAAGTTCGTCCGAGCAGAAGCCATGAAAGTATTTATAGAACAGACAAAGGGAGGCCACATTTCGACAGTGGGGAAGTGGCTGCAGTCGAGCCGCCATATCACAGTACCTATCACATTACAGACTCTCCTTTGGAGCCTGTCAAGAACACCGAGGAGAACGGCAGGGGGCGCCTGACCATAAATGGCAGCAGTACTCCATGCACGGACGGATGGTTGACTTGTATATATGCAGGATGGATTCAGGCGGAAAAAACATCCTGAATCGACATGGTGACCCAACCTTCTTAGCAGTGGATTTAGCTTTTGTTGGTTATAAATTGGAGTCGTTGTTATTATTATCATTTTGAATCTTTTATGTTGAACGAATTGTATTAATATAAATAGTACAAGTACCGACATTTTGGTACAAACCTGCTACATATATCAAACACTTGACGTCATCACATTTAATGTCAATTCATTAACTTGAAGCTCTCTCTTCCTTTCCCCATATATATACTGGCTCTCTCATCATTTTCAATGAACTAGGGTCAAGTAGCTCAGACTACCCACACATATCATTTGATTATTAGTGGTAAAGGCTTATGCGAAACCAACCACACTTTTTGGACGAGCCAAATACAGAGAAACTGGTGCAGTTCTCCATATGACTTTCGTCAGGTTTTCAATTCAGAGTTGTCCTTCTTATGAATTTTTGTAGAGTATTTTCTCTGCAACGGTTGTTATCATAATACTAAAAATACCCATGAAAATAATATGGTTATCCTATCTGAATTTTCTAATGAATCTCAATTCTACATTTCATGATCAACTAAAGTTATGGCAGGTTCTATGACAATATATCTGTAGAAATTCCCTCATCGCATTATTAAATATTTGAGCTTAACAACTTTAACAAAATATCACAATAACAATCATAAATATGAATGTTAGTCATTATTTTAAGAAGTAAGGGGGTACAAAATGTAAAAAATTGAAATTAACAACTTTTTCCATTTCACCGTGGTGATTACCCAACCTCTGTTTTGGTAATCACCAAAGCAGAGGTTGGGGTTAATAGTATATCCCAAATACAAGACCTGCCTGCTGCCTGAAGTAGATACACTGCTAGTGAACTGTTAGTTGGTATAATTACTCACCCTCCTATAGTGTCCATATATCGTTGTCGTCCTGCGGCCTCAGCCAAGATAGAACTCACTACACCCCTCCAGTATTCCCTGTGCATTCGGAACCCTGGCGCAGTTTATAGCGAAATTCATAATCTTGTTAAATAGCTGAATACTTGATGCTTTGCCAGGGCTACCAAGGGTGTTTTTATTGTGACACCAATACTGGATGGGTTGCCTCCAGGCCCCATCCTGTTATTTAACCCATAACTGGAGGGAAATGACAAATTAATACCTTTCCCAAGGGTACTAGTGCTGAAGTGAATGCAGGGTACTCAACTGGAATTCGAACTCAGCTCACCGATTTCTCTTTCCAAGCAGATATCCACTGCATCACAATGCACATCCGTCACTGAACACTTACACTGCCTGGTATTCCCAAGTGGTCACCCATCTAAGTACTGACCAGGCTCACATTGCTTAACTTCGGTGATCGAACGAGAACCGGTGTATTCAATGTGATATGCCGTAAGAGAATATATATAAGAGAATAGTAACATCCCATTTCTGTATACAACTGAAACAGACGTTAAACACTTCTATCTTCTCTTCTTCCTTTCATTTTTTTGCTGAAACCAAGTAGTGTCTCTAATTTTCGTTTTTCCACAAGATCAATATGGAATATCCTATAATGACGTATGGACAGGATGTGACAGTCGTGCTAGCTAAGGAAGGAGCAAGTAGAATTATAATAAGATAATTCTTTTTCTAACCATGTCAATGGCATTTTGTTTTTGTTTCGTCTTTTCAGATGGATGGCACAAGCGGTTTGTGAAGCTGAACTTTCTTTGTGGCAGTCACCATGGGGACGAATGTCTTTACAGTAACAATAACTATTTTATGTTGGCAACACGGATTCCAAAGACCTGGATTCACCTGATGTTTTTGGCTCTACAGGTAAATACTTTCTGGAAATAAATTTAGGAAAAAAACATATTCACATTAGAATGTGTGTGCCAAACGCTTTTGCAATTTTTGAATAAGAATACCTACATACATTTTTTTGTTTTAGACCAGGCATAACGTTTGGTTCTCTGTAGTTTGATAGCAAAGAATTTTGGGGAGTGGACTATAGTGACGCTTTACAATTGCAAACTAGATTCCTGCAACAATCATTTGATGAAGCCTGCTTTTTTGACCAAGTTTTACGCCGTGAAAATGCAGATTACATGTTATTTTGTTAATGTAACTTCTGAAATAATATTTTTCATAAAAGCATTAAAAATATTTGATGTGAAGTAAAGTTTAGCACTCATCAGTGGCTAAGCTTGTCCATACTTATTCTCAGTGACGAGTTATATAGGCTCTCTCTTGCACTTATGCAAATTAGGCATATTAATTTTCCAGTGTCACTACATCTCCCTGAAACGTATAGGTTTTATACCTCCAGTAGTTCTTGTACTTTTTCTCATGATAGTTTCATTACTTTGCTCTACTTCTCTCTCTCCCGTATTTCTTTCTCTGGGAGACGTAGATCTGTCCCACGCCCAGCTGTAATCATCTGCATTGTCTTGCATTATTTGATCTTTGTCCGAACTTTCCAGGTCATTCTGGCCCACTTGACCCTGCATTACAAACCACTCCATGTTCTATCAATAATTTCTGTCTTATTTCTTTGTAGGGTCTTTCTGCCCGAGAACAATTTCCCCTTAATTTTTTGTCTTATTCTCGATAATATCCCACTTAGTACTGGATCTTGTCTAGTTTTCGCAGCCATTCTATCGAAAGACAAAACATCCGTCCCTACCCAATGTAAGAATGCATCTTCAAATTCTTCTGTTTTATCTTTTGTCTTCTTGTAAAATCGCAATCTTGATAGTGCGTCTACGTGTGGAATTGAATTTCCTTTGACATATTCTATATCAAAGTCCAATGTCATTAATCTTATTGCCCATCTTAGTCTCCTCGATGTCGTGACTTTAGGTAACTCGTTCCTTGGGTTAAATATAAACTCTAATGGTCTATGATCACTTCTTAACAGAATTTTTTTCTCAATTAAAAATTGTCGGGCTATAGTAGTTGTCCACACGATAGCTAATGCTTCTTTCTGTATATTTGAATAATTAAATTTGGTGTTTGTTAGTCTTCTTGATAAATACATTATCGGATGTCCTTCTTGTGATAATATTCCCGATATTGAATGTTTGCTTGCATCTGTGGTTAACGTCACGTCCTTTTTTTTCTTTTTCTGTTTCTTTGCCAGAATTATTTTTAATCTGTCAAAAGCTTTTTGTTGTTCCTCTGACAAAATAAATTCAACATTCTTTTTCCTTAAATTTGCAAACGGTTCAGTCAAGTCCGTGTATTTTGGTAAATATCGCCTGTAAAAATTTACCAATCCCTAAAAAGACTCCAGTTCTTTTTTATTTGTTGGTGTAGCTATTTTTAGTATTTTTTTCTATCAAGGCTTGGTCTGGTGATAGACCTTCTTTTGAACTGGAATAACCTAAAAAAGATACGTTACTGCAATTGCTTACACATTTTTTTCATTTATTGTCATTCCAGCATTTTTTTATCTATTCAAGATTACATCGGTTTTCATTTTTAATTCCATTTCATTAGTGGCTCCTATGCATATATCATCTTGTTAACAAAGCATATTTTCCATATTTCCTAAAACCTGTTTGATGGCCCTTTGAAATATGGCGCTTGCGGTTTTTATTCCATATGGCATCCTTTTCCATCTTAGTAACCCTATTGGCGTATTTATCGTGGTTACTTCTTTAAAGTTATCGTCTATCGCTACTTGGTGGTATGCCGTTTTTAAATCTATTTTTGCAAAAACGCTCATTCCTACCAGTGCATGCAATGCAACTTCAACATTTGGTAGGAAATACGAATCCGAACAGATTTTATGATTTACGCCTATTTTGTAATCTCCACAAATATGTAAATCACCATCTGTCTTCCTCAAGACTACAATGGGTGATACCCACTTGCTACCCGCAGAGGGAACATGTTCAAAAAGGTCTTGTTTTTTAATTTTTGTAGCTTTGTTACTACAAATGGCAACCAATGTACTGGTACTTTTCATACCTTCTAATAAGAAGGGGAGACATTTTCTTTTAATTTTAAAGTCGCTTTATAGTTTTTTAACTTTCTGGTGTTTTCCATTTTTATCTCATTAATTACTTTAGTAGAATTTATGTTAAGCACATCGTTTCCAAGAAGTCTGTGGTCATTTTTACAACTTTTGACAATTATAGGTATTACTTCAAATTTGCCTAACTCCAAGGAACCTTCAAAGTATCCTAAAGTTTTTATGAACGACCCATCAAAATGGCAGAGTTGTAAACTGCTCTTTCGTAAGGGTGGCTTTCTAATGTGTTCCCAAAAATCTTTTGGTATCAGTGTTACTTCACTCCCAGTATCCATTTGTATATCTAAATTCTAGTTGTTAATTTTAACCTTTAGAATAATGTCTTTTTTCTTTTGTTCATTTTTTCTATATTCTTCTTTTTGAATGGAAAGACCTCCATATTGGTTTTGTTTTCTTCAACTCTTTCAACATTTTTCTTTTTTACTTTGTATACTGCTTGAAAGTGGTTCTTTTTTAAGCAATTTTTGCAGGTTTTTCCAAATGCTAAATTCACTAAAAGAGAAGCCTTCTCCACCAAATCCATTGGCAATTTGCAAAATCTTTATTTCTCCGTAAATTATAGGGAAGCCCTTCACTACATTCCAGTAGACATGGACTGTCTTGGGCTTTAGTGAAACAATCTACTCAGCACCAAAGTCATATACATATGCAATCATGAATCTGTTCTATAAATCCATGATGCTTGGATCAAGTGGCTGTAGCAGAGACATTGTGTTTGGTTGTAAGAAAAGCACCTTTAATATATTCAGCCACTTACAGAGGTTCAAAATGTTGATAACAACCTTAAATGATTGTCACTTCTTATTAAGGCATTTTTTCAATTCAGATATAAAATATTAGGGAAACCAATAGAAGAACAAAGTGAAAATCACCTAAATCTTCTTTAATTGCCACCACATGGGTAGCATTTTTTTAATTCTTTTTTAATCTTTAGTTCTGAAAGGTACATGAATTGTTGGCTCTGTACACAAGGCTTGATTTGATATGATCTGCCACATTGTTATATAGCACCAGAGTAAGACGACCCTTTTAAATTAAATCCTGGAGCATTGTTTGTATTTTTTTTATTGTAGTACATATAATTTGAAATTTTCTTTCAGAAAAGAGGTCTTTTTACCAGAGTTGATGATTTTTTTTTTTTTGACGTCGGTCTTTTTCCTCAATTATTTTCTTGAAGTATTCTGAGAACTTTGATACTACTTCTGTGCCTGCTAACACAAATTCTTTCATCACCTTTGACGTTCTTTATGGCTAGTGACTCATATCCAAGGAAGCACGTTTACTGGGGCAACTAGCCAATTCCTTTTGCAGGCGTCAGCTCAAATGCATATGTGTTTATTGAATACCCACAGGTTTATACTGTGACAATGCTGAGCAGATCTTAGTTACAGTTTCTAGGAGAAAGTATTGTGTGGTCAACAGACTAAACAAAGCCATCACACTCAAACTCTTGGTCACAATGACTTGTGACTTTGTGCTAACACAAACATCAATAGCTCCCCAAAGAGTTTTGTCTGCCCAATTTCCACTCACAAGACTTGGGTCAAACTGTGGAATGGTTTCCGAGGACTTTTCAAACATGCCTCATGCTCCCCAAAACCAATAATATCAAGAACTCACCTTGTTGACAAATCAGCCATGGTGAGATTTGAACTTTGGTCTCATGGTCAGAAAGCAAACATTCTAACCACTAGGCCACTTTCCCACATGTTCTTTAGATAATATTTTATAACACTGTAAAGCTGTTCTTCATGAGCTTTGAACTTCTCACTATTCAAAACCCACTTCCCAAATCCCACCATTCAAGCCCTGCCCCTCCTATTGTAATGGGCTTGTCGGCTAAGCACCTCATCACAGTGGATGTTTTCTTCAACAGAAAGAGGATTTTGTGCCATGTTCTCATTTACAACTTTTTCAGCCTTTACAAGCAATTTATCGTGAATATGAGACGACCTCATTTTTATCTTTGCTGCTAAAACACCTACACTACTGCCAATTTTGTTTTTACTTTCATTTATGAAGATTTAAATGCATTTTTGTTCTGATTCCCATGGTTTCTACTGACTCGATAATTTCAGCGTGTGTTGGTGACTTAGTGGTTAGCTGTCTTTATTGATGGTGGGCTTTGCTTGTTTTGGAGCTATTTCTCATGCAAAAGGATAACAAAAAACACAGCAGAATTAACGAATGCTATGAACACGAAACATTGCCAGAAAGCTCTTCAAGGTGGGGGGGAAAAAGGTCGGAAAAAAGTAATGACAGTAGGATGGGTTAGAATTTTCTCCCTTCTTTCAGGCGATGGGGTTTCACACTGGGAGCTTTAAAGATTTTTTGAATTTAAAAATAAAAATTTCTGACTACATATATTCAAAACAGGATATCAGCTCGGAACGAGAAATCAGAGAGCCAAAGTTGAATTCCAGTTGAATTTGTTGCATTCACTTACACACAAATTCCCTTGGGAAAGGTATTAACCCATCTCTCTTCTTCAGTTATGGGTTAAATAACAGGACGGATTGGGTTCTGTAGCCTTGGTTGGCTACCACAAATAGTAAAGGAAACCTTTAGGAAAATCTTCAAGGTCAGTCATGTCCCTTTCAAGTTGCTTGTAAAGATCATGTCAGATAAAAGTTTTAGAATGTAATTTGTGCTAATGTCATTTAATATATATTTATTTACATATATATATATACATGTGTGTGTGTGTAGATAAACTCATTTGTAACTTTTTCTTTCAGGCAAAAGCCAGTTCTGCATTAAGTCAACAAGATGCATGTGTAAGTGGCCTTAAAAATTGTTGGGATGCCTTAAAATCTGAGAAAGGAGCAAGCAGTTTTCTCACAGTTGTCACATCTTCATTTCCTTCTGTCAAGGTTTGTCATTATTTGTTCTTTTCTTTTAATTGACAAGATTTTAAGAGTTGTCATCTTTCAGGTCACAAATTAAATTAATTTCGATTTAAATTTAGTGGAATAAATTGAAATATCTGCAGCAAACTCCCAAATTTCATTCTTCTTAAAATTAGGCAATAATTTTATAAATTGATAAATAATTAACAATATTAAGAGACAAAATCCGAATAAATTTTGTCTAATTAACTTGAGATGAACTTTGGATTTTATTTGAATGATTATCATCATTATTTGATTAATAGACCCTCCCTTTTTCTTTCTAAACTGAGATTTATTTGATTAATAAACCCTCCCTCTTTGTTATCAAATCTCATAAAAATAGCTGTTGTCAAACAGAAAATTCCATCTCTGATGCATAAGATACGTAAATACTTCATCGTTTGTCTTTTATGTGTTTTAATTTGTTTCAGTGAATCAAGTTTTTCTCCATCTTAATAATTTGGTCGTAAATTTTTATGCTTGTCTTTTTTTCTTAGTTTTTATGTTTTTATATGTGTCTTATGTGTCATACCGCAGAAAGCAATGGCAACCGACTGCGGGATAATCTTCTGCCCAGTCAGTCATGTCTCTTTCGAGACATGATCGCCCAAGCGTGTATCACGTATGGCACTTAACTGACCTGACTGACTGAATAGTTGAAAAGACAATTAAAGCTTCTACTGGGCACAAAGTGGGGGATCGGTTTTCTATTGTCATGAAGTAATAAACTAATCCCCCACTAATTACTATTTATTAATATAATAATATAATTCACCAGTCTACCGGAAAAAGCAATGGTAACCTACTGTGGGATAATCTTCTGCCCCGTCAGTCATGTCTCTCTCGAGACATGATCGCCCAAGTGTCTATCACGTATGGCACTTAACTGATTGACTGACTTATTTGTAATAAATAAACAAATTGTGTAAAATTTATCTGCTTGTATTTTGGCTATTACCGGAATATGAGCCAAGACGTGTTTCATGCTCTTTTTGCAACTTTGACATTAAAATCTTCTGCAATTCTGAGAAGTGACGACTTTCATTCTATTACCAATGATTTTGCATAACTGATTAAATAAATATATTTTTTCAGGTTTGACTTTAGTCAAAGGGGGGTAACTCTTGATTAAAAATTGATGAGATGTATTTTAAATGTTTCAGGATCAACACGCTCTTCTTGACGAGCTTCATAATGTTCGTTATTTCGATGTCTTTGAATTCAACGCTGCCGAACAGCATTGGGCTTGTTTTATGTGTAACCACCCGGAAAAGATGTTCACTCTACTTCAGGATGGCAACCCAGTGATTTCAGTGAGTCACAATTTGGATGGCTGGGGATGGGGGTATGGAGACCAAAAAAAACAGGATGACTTTATCACTACACGACAGATTTAAATTCGAATTAACTGAATTGCTGATAAAATCGAGGTGTTCATCAAGTATTCAAAATAATATTTGGATATTTACAACCAAATACCATAATAATAAAATAGAACAAGTAGATGTGCTACTTTAGGTATTTTTATGTATTTAGTCTTGCTAATTTACTTGAGTTTCTTTTTGTTTAAGTTTTTATCACTTTTGGTATTAAGCATTCATTACTGATAAGACGATCTGCCAAGAAAGGTAAAAATTGCGTGTATATATATATATATATATATATATATATATATGCAATTTTTACCTTTTTTGGCAGAAATATATATCTGAGTGAATACAGAACGAAGAATTCTTACAACGTCCAAAACATTAATTCAAAACAGTGCTCGATATATAATATATAGGGCTGTGAATATTTATGATCAATTATATTTTAGAACATGTACATAATTCTTCTATATATAACCGCTACGAAGGTACGCTTGTTTCGTCACTGAGACTTCACTGCCTCATCAGGCGGTGTGTAAAGTAATGGAAATCCTTTCTCTTTATATTTATTTAGTTTTGTTCGAGGTGTTGGTGGGGGTTAGCGATAGGGGGGATATGCCTTTGACCGTTGGAATTTTTGGGGAGAGTGTTTTGTTGGAGGTGTTGGTGGGGATTATCGATAAGTCTGTGACTGTTGGAATTTGTTGAGAGGGTGTTTCTTAAGTGGTTGATTAATGTCTTTGATTCTAGGCAGTTGTAAGTTTTAATTATCTATTGGCTAGACTATATCTTTATGGATTTCTTAGAAGAGCCGATAATAGTTGCCGTGGATATTTTTTTATTTATTTTTATTTAAAGAAAAGGATTTCTAGTACTTTACACACCGCCTGATGAGACATTGAAGTTTCAATGTCGAAACGAGCGTACCTTTGTAGCGGTTATATATAGAATAATTATGTACAGGTTCTAAAATATAATTTGTAATAAATATATACATATATGGGGATTTTCATATCGAAATGGTCATTCAACATCATTGAATTAATCCTTTTTTAATTTATATATATATATATATATATATATAGTCATCTGCAGACAGATCTGTTTCGCTGTAACACAGCTCATCAGTACAGTTAGACATCTGATTGCTTTTAACCCAGGATTGAAACCCGACTGAACTGGCGTCAGTCAGCAATTCTACCTCTGAGCTATGGGCGCTCAGTAGAAGAAGACAGACATTTAGCGTATTTAGCCAGAGCGCTCTAATTCATTACTGAATGAGCGATGCACAGATGTTAGAGTAGCTACTGTTTTTTCAAAGTTTACCATTTTTCCAGAGTGCTCAATCAGGGTGTGAGAGTGTCAATATATATATATCCCAGTGCAAGGAAAAACTCAAAACTCTAGAAGCTATTATTATACAAAATTAACAGCCCACATTTTATAAAATATCCTTCGACAGGAGTTATCGATGTATCTTATAGTGCATATAATTAATGTGTGCACATATTTTAATATAAACATACAAAAATAATAAAGAAAATACAAAATTAGGATTTTAATAAAAATCGTGAATCTTGATCTGTTGCTCTTGATATCTTGAAAACATTTGTCAGGGTTTGGCAAACCGGCCTTATGTGCAAGCTCCAGAGCTACTGTAGTTCTGAACTATTGTTTCATTTAATCAAGTAAGGAAATGAAAGTTGTTTTGAATGGGCAAGCTTCTAGATCTTTTCATACTAATGTGGGCATTTTTCAAGGCTCTATCCTAGGTCCTATGCTTTTTCTGATCTTGATTAATGATCTTCCTGATGTAACCGATTCCCAAGTCGGCATTTATGCGGATACCACCACCATTTACTCCCATCTCAATAAGAAATCTGCCAAGGATGACAAAATAAAACCGAATCCGTGATTGAATGGGGCTAGGAAATGGCTCATAAATTTTAATGCCTTCAAAACGAAGCTGCTCTACTTTAACCTCCACAGAGAGTTATTCCTGGCTACCACTGGAATGGATGCTGATAGCCTCCTAGAGAGCAACAAACTGTGTCTCATTGCCCTCACTCTCTCAAATGACCTCAAATGGAATGACTTCATTGAATCCATAGCCGCATACACTGCTCGAAAGGTTGGTTCACTGTGTTGGGCCAGGAAATTTTTCTCACCAGAATTCATTTTGCACATTTATAAATTTACCATTCCTCCATGCATTGAGTACTGTTGCGATATCTGATCAGGTGCTCCTGCTATTCATCTTGAGGTTTTTGACAAAATCCAAATAGGGATCTGCATTATAATCGATCCTGACTTGGCAACCTGTCTTCAGTCACTTTCTCACCAACACCATGTAATTTCCCTTCATCTTTTCTACAAGTATTTTCATCGCAACTGCTCTGATGAGCTTTTTTCCCCTGGTACCACGACCACGGATGTGCATTGTGGTGTAGTGGATATTGGCTCGGAATGAGAAATTGGGAAGCCGAGTTCGAATTCCAGTTGAATTACTTGCATTTACTTACGCACAAATACCCTTGGGAAAGGTATTAATCCGTCTCTTTCCTCCAGTTATAGGTTAAATAACAGAACAGATTGTATTCTATAGCCTTGGCTGGCAACCAGTCTTCCGCAGAAAGCAATGGCAACCTACTGCGGGATAAATTTCTGCCCAGTCAGTCATGTCTCTTTTGAGACATGATCGCCCAAGCGTGTTTCACATATCCCACTTAACTGACTGACCACGACCACATGTGCTACTAGATTGGCATCTAGGTCCCACTCTTTTACCACTGAAATAGTTAAATGTTCATTTTCTTTTATTGCAATTTCTGTTTGTGGAACACACTACCGTTTGCTTGCTTCTCTGATAGCTACACTCTCCAAAAGTTTAAATGCAATGTCAATTGCCATCTTCTATCTACTTGATTTCCATCTATCTCTTATCTTTTCTTCAACATCCCAATAACTACATTCTCCAAAAGTTTAAATGCAACATTAATTGCCAATTTTTTGTTTTTCCTCTCACCATAACCGCCTGTGTAGTAGTGGCAGTCCTGCCTTGCTTGGGGTGAAATGATTTTTAAAAAACAATTGCTCTCTTTTGGTGTGGGCATGTTCGTAATGACCATGACACTTGACATCACTCTTGCTTAACCATCTCAAACATGCATCTTTCCAAAGAATACAAGGATACAGACGAGGGAATTCTAACTCCCATAAAACACCACCTCATTTCTTTATTAATAACGTTCCTTTCTTAAAGTTTGTTATGGGTAAAATTTCATGTACAAATATTTTTCTATTTATTAAATGTATAAACAGCTTCGGTTAATAGTGGGATGTAAAAATGGAATAGGATACTAAACATGTGGTAGGAGATAGAGAAAAAAAAACATTAATTTAATTATAAATATAAAGTGAAATTAGGGTTCGTTAGGTATAAGCACTGGGTCTGAGGGTGATAACTGATTTGTTTACATTTGCATATATATATATATATATATATATATATATATATGTGTGTGTGTTTGTGTGTATTTAGGCAGCAAATGTTTGTTTAGGCATGTCAGATTAAAAAATAAATTGCAAACATTGTTTGCTTATTTTTAATAAAATCCGTCCATACCCACGAATAATTTTTCGCATATTATAATTGAATGATGTAAGAACTGAGCTGTAACTTTGATAAATGCTTTTATTATTAATTTCTCGATGTTCCCAAGTGCTTTCAATCTTCTTCCGAGATCATTTTCAGGGGTGTAAGTTGTGGTAACAAAAAGTAACCGCAAAACAGTGTTGCTAAAAATTACTGTAAATTTTCTGCTTGTTTCAAATGTAAAGGTAAACAAATTGCTTAGCGTTCATTGGAACGTGAAAATTATCCACTATGGAATTTTTTTATTTTGTAATGTCAATGTCATGCACATGTTAAAGCACGAAGAAACTGTTCTTTTTATGAACATTTTAGAACATTACTACAGTATTCATAGCTGATTCTATTAATTGATGGCTTAAGTTTTTTAATGAATATTGCCTCAAGGATCTATATTTTGTGTTTGTTATCATGTACCAAGAAAACAAAAACAGTGTGATAACAACAACAAAGATGAGGACAATAGTCTGCATGTAAATGACGAAGGAAGTTATGTTAAGAAATACTTGTTTTGTAAAATATACATTTTTTCTCATCCTTCGACTACAGACTTGTGGATGTGCTTACCCAATATCGAAATATTGCGTGTTTACTCCCCGTTAATTGTGACTCGTTTGTCCGTATATATTTGTCTTCTTTCTAATGCTGCATGTGAATATTTATTTACAAAAGTCATTCAAACAGAATGTGGCATAAGGTGCCACGTGCCAGGGATTAAGATTAGCTCCTAGGAAAGGAACTACCCAAAGTACTGGCTCCCCTGGGTAACAATCACATTTTACTTTATTTTAACCGTGATGAGGTTCTAGTTGGGGTGGGTAAAAGAATGACGTAGATGCATGTCTAAGTGACCATATCTTTCAAGTGTCAGAAATTGAAAAAAATATTTTTTGCATTTTACATCAGGGGCAGCTAAAAGAGAAAAAAGGTCGTTGGAAATTTTTGAAGCGATGGAAGACGAGATATTTCAGCCTGTCGGGTGCCAACATCACTTATAGCAAAAGTGATTCTGTAAGTAAAACTTTGAAAATTACCTCTTTTAGGTGTGACTGCCGTGATGAAATTTGCCAATTTAGGTCATTCTTTGTGACAGTGTCAGTATAGATTTGGACACACTTCATGATTGTGTTGTGCAGACTGTGATGAGATTGATTCTCACTGGGTGCCCTTTGGGGGTGGTTGTGATACTGTGACTTCTTCGACTACTTTGTAATGTAAGTAGCTTTTTCTTTTCGCCTTCACTTGTTAAATTCCTTGTCTATTATTTTGATTGTATCTCTCATTGGCGACAGTCTGCTATTTTTTCTTCCCTAATATATTTACCAAACCCAAATGTCAGCTTGGATTATTGCTTACATTTCTTTCACTCATATTATTTACTCATCATTTTACATTTTGAAATATTCGGGCAGTAGAAAAACAAAGTTGTTCGTGTCTAAATACTGGTTACCTTCAGCATTCTGCAAAATTTGACTTTATTTTCATTGAATGGCGGATAATCTTCAATCATTTCTCAAAATATTAGTGGATCCATGGGAACTTGTGACAATAAAGTCAATGGTCCTTAGGTGAATGTAGTAAAATCTTTTCTAGTTTTTATATTTCCAGTCATAAACGCTCTGCTAATAAGTGCATTGAGCACATCACGAATATGTACAAGCGATTAATGGATCTGTGGATAATAAGGTCATTTTTGACAGTGTAGGAATTGTTATACACACTGTCATTATAAAAAGGTAGTTTTGAACAAAGTGTATTATTTATATCATTTGGACAGTTTTCATCTTTATTGGACTTACGGCCTATCATGTTGAATACACCGGTTCTCGCTCGATCACCGAAGTTAAGCAAGGTTGAGCCTGGTCAGCACTTAGATGGGTAACCGCTTGGGAATACCAGGTGCTGTAAGTGTTTAGTGACGGATGTGCATTGTGGTGCAGTGGATATCAGCTCGGAAAGAGAAATTGGTGAGCCGAGTTCGAATTCCAGTTGAATACCCTGCATTCACTTAAGCACTGGTACCCTTGGGAAAGGTATTAATCCGTCCCTTCCCTCCAGTTATGGGTTAAATAACATGGGTAGGACTTGGGGACACTGCCTTAAAAACAAATCCCAATGAATCTTGATACTTGAAAAGAAAAAAGTATTACTAGACACAAAACTTATATAAAAAAAACAAAAATAAATTGTTGAAAGAAAAAGGTATTACCAGCAATAAATAAATAAAATTTAGTTGGCAATAAATGACCTGCTGAGTTTGATATGCCATAAAAACAAAACAACCAACCAACCAACCAATCATCTTTATTGCCATATTCACAATGTTTTGGCTGTTGGATGCTCTGGCCTTCTTCAGTTGATACATGCCAAGTATTATTTACTACATGTTTCTGATCTGATTCTGGCAGGAGTGTTAGTCATTGGTTGACTTCACATGACATCAGTTGACCAAATAAGCTATGTCTGGGTTATATGTAGGTTACCAGAAATATGGAAGAATAGAAAGAGGGAAAGGATGTGTGTCTAGCTAGGGTGATCTCTCTTGAATCCCTCGATCATTCTTATATGTGTTTCTGTCTCTCCCTACTAAGCTCAGTTAGCTATCTCTTCTTCCTCTACCGCTCACCCTCATCTCCCAACTGTTCCATTCTTGACAGCATCTCCAATAATATTCACAAGACCATTTCCTCTCATCCGTCTGTCCATATATTTGTGTTTAGCGACTTTAACGCCCACCACGCCAAGTGGCTGAAAAACTCTGTCACAGATCTTGCTGGTGTCTACACCATGAATTTTTCAATCACTCAGTCCCTTACGTAAGTGGTGGAGTTCCCCACCCGTTTCTCTAATAGCCCTAATGGACCTCACTCACTGCTAGATCTCTGTTTTACTTCCATCCCTGACTCTTGCAATGTCAAGCAACTCTGCCCCCTCAGAAACTCTGACCATGCATTGGTTTCTGTTAACATCTCCTTCCACTTCCACTCCACCCAAGAACCTCAGACTAGCAGAATATCTTACTGCTACCAAAGAGCCGATTGGGATTCATTCCGCAATTTCCTGTGTGACGTCTCTTGGAACAAAGTCTTTAGTCTTCCTGTGTGGCTGGGGTCTCCTTTTGGGTTAAAGCTGGCATCAAAGCTTTCATCCCAGCCAGGAAGTTGAGACTTAAATCCCACTCGTCCCTTTGGTTCTCCCCAGCTTGCTTGGCCGCCATTGCCCATTGAAATCACTTCTTCCACCTTTATCGGAGTTATGCATCGGACCATAACAGGCACCTCTTTGCCTCTGCTTGCAATGACTGCAAGAAGATACTTAAAGAAGCTAAGCTGCTGTTTGCAGCCAGAATGAAGCAGTGCATAGCATCCCGTAAGTTCGATTCCAAAGAGGACTGGAGGCTCTGTAAAAGTGTACTAAACAATAGCAAACCCTCAATCTCCCATCTCTAATCAACGAATTTGAGGTCCTTACCTCTACAACAGACAAGGCTGAGTGCTTCACTCGCAGATTCTCCACCAACTCAACACTAGACTCGTCTGGAGTATCTGTACCTGACTTCCCACCCTGAACTGAGGCCCATTTGAATGACATCCACATTACCCCCTCGGTGGTCTCTAACATAATTTCAAAGCTTGACCACCATAAAGCGAGCGGTGGCGGCAATGGAATTCCAATCATTGTCCTGAAGAAATGTCCCCCTCCCCCCCGAAGTCTCCTCTGTTCTCTCCAAACTCTATAACTACTGCCTCTCTGCTTTTTGCTTTCCTGCCTGTTGGAAGTCCTCTTCCGTGGTTCCAATATATAAAAACACTGGTGAACCCTCTGACCCCTCTTATTATTGCCCTATCAGCCTCCTACCAATTTTTGGTAAAGTGTTTGAAGGCATCATCAACGTCAAAGTGGTTCAACATCTCACAGCCCATAGACTATTCTCTGACAAATAGTATGGTTTCCGCTTCACCAGGTCTACTGCTGATATGCTCACGACCGTCACTGAGTATATACACTAGTCTTTTGACAAGAACAGCAAAGCCCGAACTGTTACCCTAGATATCTCCAAAGCATTTGACAGAGTCTGGCATGCTGGCCTTTTATGCAAGGTGCGAGGTTTGGTATAACTGGACAATTGTTTGACCATATCCAGTCATTCCTTTCAAATCGCAGAATGAAGGTAGTGTTGAACGGATATGCCTCCAAATACTATCCTACGAACATGGGTGTCTCTCAAGGCTCTATTCTAGATCCTATGTTTTTCCTTATCTACATCAGTGATCTCCCAGATGTAACAAGGTCCCAAGTAGGCATATACGCTGACAACACTACAGTTTACTCTCACATCGATCAAAAATCTGCTGAGGCTGACAAAGCAAACCTTGCTGCTGAGCTTGAAAAGGACCTTCAATCCGTGGCGGACTGGGATAAGAAATGGCTTGTGAATTTTACTGCTTCCACAACGAAGTTGCTATCTATTAACCATCACAGAAAACTGCTCTTACACCCCATTAGCATGGATCAGGCTAGTCTCCCTGAAAGCAAAACACTGCACCTCCTTGGCTTAACTGTCACAACAGACCTCAAGTGGAATGACTATATAGAATCCATAGATGAATCCGCTGCTAAAAAAGTTGGTTGTCTGTGTAGGGCCAGGAATTTTTTTTGCCTGAAACAATCCTGCACATATATAAATCTACCATCCGTCCGTGCATTGAATACTGCTGCCATATCTGGTCGGGTGCTCCTGCTATCCACCTAGGGGTCCAACAGAGAATCTGTAATTTGATAGATCCTGACTTGGCAGCGAGCATACAGTCACTTTCTCACTGGTCCAATGTGGCTTTCCTGTGTCTCTTCTACAAATACTTTCACGGCTTCTGCTCTGATGAACTTAGCTCACTGGTGCCCCCTATGTATGAATTTACTCGAGCTACAAGATTAGCAACTAGGTCCCACCCTTTTACTGTGAAACCAATAAAATGTAAACACAAATTCTACTCCAGTAGCTTCTTTTCTCACACTTCCCGCCTATGGAATTCCCTTCCGTTTACTTGCTTTCCCAACAGCTACAATCTCCAAGAATTTAAATGTAAAGTCAATAGTCATCTCCTATCTCACTAACCTGCATCTTCTCTCTCATGCTCTTTTCTCCGTCCACTCCAGTCTCATCAGTATTCTCATCCTTCTCTTACCCACTTCCTGACACCCCCTATAACCTGTCACTCTTTTTCATAACTTTCCTCCTATGTAACCCCCTGCACAACAGTGGCAGTAAAATGCCTTGTTTGGGGCGATATGATTATATAAAAAAAAGATGCTAAGAAAAAAAAAAGAGAGTTTCTCTGTCACTCTGTAAAGAGGAAAGGGTATATTTCAGCTTTAACTGAAACCTATCTACTCACCACATTCTCTTATGTTGTACCAATTGTCTTGTATTTGGGTGTTCAGAAAGTAATGACGTTTTACCAGGATGCAAGTCAAATTCATTGAAATATTATCTACCAAAAATGTAATGGCCTTCATTTTCAATAAGTGCAGCCCAAAAGGAGGCAAGTTTCTTGATTCTATATTTAAAGAAATTTTTTCCCCACCCACCAAAAAAGTTTAAAATATTGTTTTCAGCTTTTTCTTTGTTTCTGAATGTTCTGCCATGCATGAAATGTTCTAATTATTGAAACAAAAGAGTGGCCACTAAATCAGTTGAGTTATGAAGAACATGAAAGAAGATCCCCACTTAACAATCTTAGTTTTTCTTGGGTTGGTTTTACTGAGCGTTCTCTTTGCTTTGTCATACTGGCGAATAATATCTTTTCTATTTACAAAAAAACAGACACAGTTTGACAATTCATTGCTTAACTGAACAGAACAGGTTGCTGGCAATAAACATCTGCAGTGATGGTCGTTCTACAAAGTAAGGACTTTAGTGAATGGAATTCTTTGTTTAGTGTTGGCATTGGTTTCACTTTTCGTGTTACCCACTATTTTTTTTTCATTTTTCTGTTAACATACAAAATCTATATTTCATCACTTATAACAATGTGATAAAAAATGAAAGGCTGGCACCCCCCCCCCCCCAGTTAAACAACTGCTGCTTATCGTGAAACGTTGTGTTAAGTTTTCATGTGAAAGCTCATAAGGAATACAAACTCCCTTTTTTGTAAGTTTTTTTAATGAATCTCTGAAGTGCAATATAAATTATACGTTATTGTATAGGAAAGAAAATAAACGAATTCCAGACACGTTGAATCATGGTTTGCCTTGAGTTGATTGATTCATACCAGGGAAATGCATAATTACTTTCCAAGCGTCCTAATAATTTATGGAGAATTTCATGGACGGTTAATCAGCTACTTTTGATCCTTACTGAGTTTCTTCTGCTCAACTAAACGTAGTTTGGTAACCGAACCTTCAAGGATCAAAAAAATTAATTTTTTTTTTTTTTAATCATATCACCCCAAGAAAGGTGGTGATGCCACTGATGTGCATGGGGCTACTTAAGAGTAGAATGATTGGAAAAAAAAAAGAAAAGAAAAAGAAAGCCGGGAACCACATCCTAAACAGGAAACAAGGGATGAGCCTCTTCACCTGTTTAAAAGATGTGGGTGGAGTGTGAACCGGGTGATAGTTTAGTCTATCTAAAACAAAAAGTCTTTGTTTTTATTTGGATGTGTGTGATCTTTCTGGAAATTGTTCGATCAAAATTAATTTTATTTTTTGTTTCTTTTTTTTTAAGCGGAAAGAAACGTTGCCTGTAAGCAAAATCCAGAGTGTAAAAGCTGTGAGGAAGGGTTTGCGTGACATTCCAAGAGCCTTTGAAATTTTCACTGGGGACCAGACTTATGTTTTGAAAGCCAAAGATCAGCAAAATGTCGAGCAGTGGGTCCAATGCCTGCAAATTGCTGTCGCTCGGTCACAAAAGAAAGAAACTCTTTATCAGTCCCCAGACACGGATTTACACCAACGCTAGTGGTGACATGAATTACCTCCCTTTTCTTAACGCCATTTTGAAACCTTTTTCTTCCATTCTTTTTCTTTCCATTTTCTTGTTGCCTTTATTTCCTTCGTTTCACTTTATTTTTCTTGCTTTCTTCTCGACTTTCTTTCCAATTAAAAAAAAAAAAACAAGTCTCTCAACCTTTCTTTGTTTTTTTTTTGTGTTTTTGTTCTTTTCGTTATTCCTAGAAATCCTTAACTTAAATTTCTTGCTTTTCATCATCATCTCTTTAATTTTGCTGTCATCTTTCGCTTTTTCTTTATTTTTTTCTTGAAGCTGTCCATCTCTCACATTGTCTGATCAGTTTCTGCTTGTGGGTCAATCAAACGTTCTTTCGTCAGAAATTTAGACAGTTTTATACAATTATCTATGGTAAAACAACAACAACAGCAAGAAAATCCAAAATTTTAAACTTTGCCATCCAAATCTTCTTCATTCATATTTTGGACCAAGTCAGATACAATTTTTTAATTTTATTTAATTTAAAATCATGACTTTAATATTTTGCATGAACAGATGTTTTCTAAATATTTAGACAAAATATAAATAAAAACAGTGTCTATATATATTTTCTTATAGTTTAACCAATTAATGCAAATCTATGATAAGATGCTGTAAAGTTTCCAGCTCAGTCTGCTTCCTAAGAGCTGACCAAACATTACGCTTTTTGATCTTTTTCTTTTAAGAACATTTTAGGCAAGCTCAGATCTTTTCAGCACCCCTTCGTATCTACAATGAATTCAACAGGTTCAATTTATATTATTGATAAGTAGTTTTATGGAAAGAACGATCCTTATCAATAAGTTGATAGGACAAGAGTAAAATTAAATCAGAGACCACAAATAATTTCAGTTTGTAACTAAAAGTTTCATATTTGAGAAGAGTGTTCATGAGGGAATTTTTGTTGTCAAAATATTAACACACTAATTAGTATATAAATTTTCTGAAATTTGAATCTTTAATATTTTTTTTTATATATTTTTCAAAATGTAGAACTCAAAATAAATTCTGGTTGTGATGTACAAAATAGATTTATTTTCTTTTTCTCTTTTTTTTTTATATATTTAAATTAACTTTTTTTTCTTTAAATAATTCCAAATGTTTTCTCTTATTTGAAACTGAATTTTATTTTATTAACATTGAGAAAATTGGAAATCCTTGAGAACAAATCTTTTGGTAAAATTTCTCTGCTTGTCTTGTAATGTTTTGTGAAATCATTGGAGACGTAATTAATTTGTTTTTTCTTTCCTCGTTTTGAATAAAAAGAAATTCTTGCCCAATGTTCTGAATTACATTTTTGATTTAAACTTGTTTTATCCTTCATAGATTCTTAACGAAATGTTTTTCTTTTTAAATATAATTTGTTGTGGGGAAAAAGAATAATTTTAATAATCAATGAAAGAAACTTTAATAATTCTGAACCATATTTTCTGTTCTTCCTGAAAATCGAAAGGAAAGAAATGATGAAGGATTTGAAATCTGAAAAGAAAAGAAAATGTTGCAGACAAATATTTTTTTCTTTTTTAAATTTCTAAGATTCATTGCTTAGTTTTGGGTTCTGAAATGTGTTTTTGTTTTTTGTGATAAAACTTTTTAAAAGTTTTGACTCAGACAAAACAGAATTTTCTTTCTGTTTGAAAATGTGAAAATTTGTTGGAATTTCCCTGTACAAAAAAAAAAATATTCCTATGTTGAGATTTAACGTTTTTGAAAATTAAATCTTTTTAAAATTTACAAAATTTGATTACAAGCAATTTTGCTCAAGGAATTTAATTTCAAATAAGTCATTTTTTAATACTGTAGATGTTAATTTGAAACATTACATCTGCCGCTAATGAAAATATGTTTTTTAAATGCTTCTTATTATAATCTTTTGTTGTTGTGTTTGTGTGTGTATAAATAAATAAATATATATATATATATATATATATATATATAAAAGAGCATTGAAATCATTAACGAGAGGTGACAGTCTGTTTCATACTTGAACACACTTGCCATGACCCAGTGATTGCATTTAAGCATGAAACAGACTGTCACCTCTGGGTGTTGACTTTAATGTCCACTTTTATATTTACAGACACTCTATCCCTGATATTGAGCACTTTAGCCCATGAATATAGCATACATGAAAACTATATTTTTATCATATATATGATGAATAGAATAAGTAAAGAACAACTTGTTGGATTCTGATCCATATCCAAAGATTTGCTGAAAATGAATATAGATGAAAAAAGGAATGAAATTATTGTAAAAAAGTTTCTATTTTTAGAAAATCTTGATAAATGTAATTCTTAATTCTCTTTTATCCCATTTAAGGAAATTTTGAGAAATTTCTTTTGTACGACTTAATATTTATGTTAGTTATAAGGACAAGTCCTTGAAGAATTTTAATAATCTAATCTTTTTTCTCTCAGTTATAGAAAATCTGCTCTGAATTGTAAATGTCTTAGTTTTATTGAATTTTCTATTTTACATTATTTGGACTATTGTCCTTATCTTTGTTGCCATTTGGATGACATTTCGGCCATTGTACCCTCCGGCCTTCTTCAGGAATTTTGAACAGAAACCTTTATTACCATCACTGGGGTATATCATATCCATCCCTTGCATAGAGCCTCTTCCCTCTAACCCTCTAAGTTATTTGTTCACCACTGCTTTAACCTGGTATTGAACTCACAACTCTTTGGGTCAAGTCACAGGAACTAACCAACATCTATATCCACTGGACCTTAAGGACATGAACAACTGAATTTTGGGCGACTTATAAACCTAATGTTCAGTAATACTATTTTTACCAGAGTTCATACTGCAATTTTTTAATGTTAATAGTTTTCTCTAGTATTTTTAATGTTAATGGTTTTCTCTAATATTTTTTTACCAGACCTCATATTGCAATTTTTAACACTAATGATTCTCTAGTATTTTTTTTAACCAAAACTCATATTGCAATTTTGACTCTAATGATTTTCTCTGGCACTCTGTATTACTCGTTCCTATATTGTGTTCATCTCTATGCTTGGTTGGCTTAGGAGATTTTTGAAGCCTAGCATATGTGCTGATTCCTTAAGGTTACGTAGTTTCCAGTGGCGTTCTCTATCTATTATTTCAATTTCATACCATAGGGGGCAGTGATCCCCTTTCTCTCTATATATGTGGTCAGTTACGCCTGATTTTTCTATCTCCCCTCGTGTTTTGGTCTTGCGATGTTCTTGTAGCCTTACCTTAAGGGGTCGGTCTGTTTCTCTTTTGTATTTCTTTCCCCAGCTAGATGGAATGGCACACACACAGTCCTTAGTCATGTCCTCCTCTGTTGAGGGTCTTACTTAGGGAAAATACCTGTGAAGTGTAGAACCACTTCTGAAGATTGTTCTGATATTATATGGACCACAAATTCTTTGTATTTTCTCCAACAACCCCTTCACATAGGGTAGACAGATCGAGGCTGTTTTCTGAAAGTTGTTATTCTTATGCACCCTCCCTTCCATGTATGTTGGAGTTGATGTCATGTACCCTGTATAATTATTTCGTTGTGGGGTACTGCTTATACTGACCATTTTCTGTTCGTATGTCTCTTGGTCACCGCTTATGATTTTTGCTTGATGCTGAAGGCAGTGGGCAATCCCTTTCTTTACATCGTATGGGTGGTAGGAGTTGAAGTTGAGGTATTGTCCGGTGAATGTTGGCTTGCGGTATACGGATGTCTTGAACCCCACCTATGTTCGAGTTATTAGCACATCCAGGAATGCTAGTTTGTTGTCACTCTCTTTTTCTATAGCAAACTGTTTGGATGGTCTTATTGAGTTCGCATGGTCCAGTAGCGTCTGGACCGCCTCCTGGTGTGGCCAGAGTATGAAGGTGTCATCAACGTATCTCAGCCATAGGGTTGGCTTTAGATCTGTGGAGTCTAATGCCATCTCTTCAAAGTATTCCATGTATATGTTAGCCAGTGATGGTGATAACGGCAAGCCCATTGCTAAGCTTTCATCCTGCCGATATATGTCTGATCCCAATCTGACGTGTGTTATTTGTGTGCAAAATGTCAGCATCTCCATCAGGTTATCTATTGGAATACTGGTAGATTCTACTAGGGATGAGTCCGAGGCCAGTTTCTCCCTGACTACTTATAGTGCCTCTACCGTGGGTACCTTGGTGAACAGACTCACCACATCCAGGCTCACCACCTAGTTGTATTGGGTGGGAGCATCTTTGATAAGTTCCACAAAGTGGGCAGAGTTTTGAACATATGAAGGTGATTTTCCTATCAGTGGGTCAATTATAACTACAATTTTTTATTTTATCTTTTGATTTTTTTTTTTTATATGATTTTATTTTTCTCTTTTCAGGACATAAATTATATAAGAATAACACATACATGCTACTCCACAAACATACATAACATGACATACATTCTGTTACATGTAAAATAAAATTCATCCTTGATAATAACTAAAAGTATAACCGAAAGTGCTCAGGAGAACAAAACATTTCGACAATCTTTATATAATTGATGTCTTGAAAAAAAAAATCATAAGTTCACATGAAAAATTACATAAAAATGCTTAACTATAATACCTTGTCAGTCATTTTTAATGAAACCTGAATATATATAGTAACTAACCTAAAGAGCCAATAAACCTACCAAGGTTTCACATAACCGGATCTTCAGGAAGCCAACCTTCCCTGAAGATCCGGTTAGGTGAAACCTTGGTAGGTTTGTTGGCTCTTTAGGTTATTTACTTTTTCTGCTCTGCTTACGTATTGAGCACTTTTTTGTTATAGATTACTCGTCTTGGGTTTTTTTCTTTGGGCTACGTACTTTGACTGATGTTCACCTGCTTAGCTCTTTCCTTTTTTACAACCATTTTTGCCTTCCGCGTATATACTCGGAGGGTTTTTCAAAACAAGTATAGTGATAGGTTTACCTTTATATATATATATATATATATATATATATAATTTTGTTATTAAAATGGTTTCTAAAAGCATTATATCATTACACAAAAATGTGCATGTTTTAGAACAATACCGTTCTTTTTCAGGTGATATGTTAAAATATTGGGCAACTTGTGTTTGGTTTTTCCTCAGCTATTTATATATACGAGTCAGTGGTGCATTGTGGGTAATCCTTCTAACAGTTATTTTGGGGGTGGGGGAGTGGTTTGTTTATTTATTTATTTGGATAAATTTATTTTGTTTTTATTTTTAGTTTTATATTTATATTTCTTCTTTTTGGTTTTCGATGTTTAATTTATTCATTTATTTTATTTTTCATTATATTTTTATTTTATCTATTCTAATGGTTGTTATTGGATTAAATTATTTGTTCTTTATTTTTATTTAAGTAAAGTAGTAAAAAATTTGTTTTCATGTCTGTATTTTAGGATGAGTTCTGATAGTTTATTTCGAAGTTTGTTTGGGTCTGGGAAGGTAGCTATTACGTCATTTACAAATCTGTCAGACATACTCACTGCTTCAGAAATCATTAGAATAATGCAACCCCCCTCAGTTAAAAGCATCAAAACATTTGTTAAGTTTTTTACTCTTGTATTGCCAGTCTGTTTGCAAGAAATCAGCAAATTCCTTCCAATCTCTGTTGTTAATTGTGATGGAGATCACACTATATTTTCTCCAGTCTGCTTGAGCCAAGTGAAAAGTTTATAAATCTGCAAAACATCGTTTCAAAATGATAGCAAATGTTATATTTTTAAATGAAACATTAATAACATTTTTTTTAAACTGACAAAATATTTTTGAGTTGTTACAATTCGGTCTGTGTGTGTGGATCACATAACATTTATCATGGCAGAAACTGTAATTTATGAACTGAGTTCAAATTCCAGTCAAGTGCATTGTATTCACTTTTTTTTGTAAATGTCAGGGTGAAATTAACTGGGGAATAAAGGAAAACAGCACCAGTCTACAACAAAAACTCTAAAAACTGTAAATTTGAATAGAAAATAACACACACATACATGTGAACATACAACTTCCAATAGACCCAATGTATATAGCTGTAATTTATACACAAGTAACAATACTGACATCACATTCAAACACATTCACATAATTGGAAATACTTATCCATTTTATAAAAAATGACAAAATATGCATACATACGAAATATTAGTAAAAGAGCAAACATAAGTACAAGGAATATAAACTAGTAGATATGCAATCATCAAAATCTAAACAGCAAAAATGGAAATAAATAAATTTCAATATATATTTAAAAAAAACAAGGACATACGGCTTGACTTGAAATCAATCTGGTTCAACATTTTTCAAAATTAATTTTGATAGAATGTTTCCCAAACTAATAAATAAACATATACAATTTTCAAAAAAACATTAAAGATTTTTAACAAAAATAAAGTTCAACCACAGCTGCGTTAGGAATATAGGAAAATATATATATATATATATATATATATATATATATATATATATATATCATTATAAAACTCTATATTATTGAGTAATTATATAATTTCCTAAAAGAATAATTATTACAAAGCAAGAATAGAAAAATGTCACTGCAGAAATTTGACCTTTTTTAAACAGTCAATGTTTGACGAATAATATTTTTCATAGAGCTAACTTACAATTGGATAAAAAACAAATATTTTACATTGGTTCTACTAAAATGAAGTGGAAGCATGGATTTTACAACCACAAACTATGTTCAAGTAAGGATAAATACAAAAATAATACTGCTCTCTCTAAATATTACTGCCAAATACAAGATGGTGGAACCATACTAGAAATTATGTAGGAAACAATAACAAGAACAAAATTTTATCATGGTAAAAGTGAAAGATGTAATTGGTGCCTTCTAGAAAAAATGATCATCCTAAAAGTATAAATAGCCTTAATTTACTAGATAAATAAATTAATGATCACATGTAGATATAAAAGCAAATATCAGTTGAAAAATGTTGAGCAAGATTGATTTAAATCCAAGCCATATATTCTCATTATATATATATATATATATATATATATATATATATATATACACTACCGGCCATAATTATTAGGCCATACCAGTTTTTTTTTAAATTATGTATTTCATACCATTTTTAGTATTTATTGCCAAATAAAATAGAATGGTTCTTTTGTTATTATTACTTTGCAAAATTTTACAAGGCAAGAAAGCAAAAATGAACTCGTCTGAATCACCCTAAACTTTCTTCATTCTTTCATTGATTAAAAACTGTAATATAAGTAATTATTAAATATTTATAAATTCATTTGATGCACATGATATTGTGCAGTATTAACAAAAGAATCATTCTATTTTCATTTACAATTATTCACTTGGCAATAAATACTAAAAAATAGTATGAAATGCATCATTTTTTAAGACACTGAGGTGGCCTAATAATTATGGCCGGTAGTGTATATATGTGAATTAATAAATATGCATATGAGGGTGCACAATATGGTATTATTATTCAGATGTTAATAAAACAGTGTAAACAGAGCTATTATATATATTGTCTTACGTCGATGACACAACTTGGAGTTTCATGTGTTATGCAGTCATCAGGCGCATTTTTCAAACTGACAGTTTAATAGATTTGAATTTAAGCTGAAGGAATTAAATATCATAAAGTTACTGCTTTTTAAATACATGTAAAAATTTAATATTCTAAGATTTTGCACATTTATAAATCTACCATTCGTTCGTTCATTAGATACTGTTGCCATATCTTGTTGGGTGCTCCTGCTATTCATATTGAGGTTCTCGACAAAATCCAAAAAAGTTTTTTGCAATATAATCGATCATGACTTAGCACCTTCAGTCAGTTTCTCATGTTTTGTGGCTTTCCTCTGTCTTTTCTACAAGTATTTTCATGGCAATTGCTCTGATGAGCTTTTTCCCCTGCTTCCCCGACCTCATGTATTTACTCATGCTACTAGATTGGCATTTAGGTCCCACCCTTTTACTGTCAAAATAGTTAAATGTAACCGCCTCTTCCACTGAAACTTTTTTTTCTTGCACTTTCCGTTTGTGGAACTCCTTTCCGTTTGCTTTCTTCCTTGGTACATACAATCTCCAAAAGTTTAAATGCAACGTCAATTGACATCTATCTCCTTGATTCTCATTCATCTCTTATTTTTTCTTCAACATTCCCCTGTACCTTGTTTTTTTTTTCTGTCACTGTAGCCCTCTGAACACCAGTGGTGATACTGCTTTGCTTGGGGTAAAATGATTATATATATATATATATATATATATATATATATATATATATATATATAATGGAGGTTTGATATCACAAAATTAAGTGTCTATCAGTTCAGTGACAGTTACAGTCCCCCATCTACGTAGTGACCTGGCTTGACGCTGCTTAACTTCGGTGCTTGAACAAGCCGTTTTCTTAATATACTGCTTTATGCAACAACACCTACTGGTTGCAAGCGGAAGTTCCCTGAGTGACAAGTAGGGTAATCCTACATATGCAAAGCAGTTTAAAAAATATATTTTATACCAATTAATAAAAAAATAAAACAAATTTAATTTTAACTTAATATGAAAATATTTCAATGTTTTCCATCTTAAATCATGTTAAACCGTACATAATTTAGATTGACTTAAAAGGCAGCCTCGAAACCTTTATCAAAATAAATTTAATATTTGCCAATTACCATTTTTTACAAACATTTCAGCAAATATCGGATTGAAAACATCAGGACTGGGAACCCTCGTTAACAATTACAACCGATTAAGACACAATCATTTACGAAGACATATGAACTCTTATATGTTTCATTTATAATTCTACGTCATGTTTAATTTTGACTTAAAAATAATATCACATTTAGTCTGGTGCTTCTGCACCAGACTAGATGTGATATTATTATTAGAGATCTTATTAGAGATGTGATATTATTATTTAGAGATCTTGATAAAATCCATCGAAGAATCTGTAATGTTATTAATGCTGACCTAGCATCTCAGCTTCTGTGCCTTTCCTCCCGTTGTAATGTAGCCTCCCTATGCTTTTTCTATAAATACTTCCATGATAATTGTTCTGATGAACTTTCTGCTATGGTATTTAGATTTTATGATTTTAAGTGCCGTACCAACCAGATTAGTGGCAAGGTCTCGTCATTCTGTAGTTGAAATGGCTAGATGTAACCGTAAGTTCTATGCTAATATTTTCTTCTGTCGCTCTTATCGCTTGTGAAAATCTTTGTTTCTAGTCAAATTTAATTTTCAAAAGTTGAAATGCAATGTCATTCGTTTTTCCCTATCTTTTTAATTGTTGATCCTTCATGGTCTACTCTTCTTAATCGTATATTTTTATTGTATTCTCAAACACTCAGTGATCCTTGTGTTTGTCTTGAAATGATTAAAAATATGTTTTGTTTGAAAAGTTATTTATTGGTAAAATTTTAATAACAAGTTAATGATTTAAAAAAATGTCATTTTAAATACGAGTGGGATGTGGGGATATATATCTTGTCTCTCTCGTAGTAATTTTTACACAGATCCCAAAAATTAATTTTGACGAATTTTCCTAGAATCCTAGAAGCCAGAAAATTCATCAGCTGAAACGTCATAATACGAAAAAAAAAAAAAAAAAAAAGGACGAGACATGATTTTGAATAATTTGCAGCGAAATGGAATGATTTGTTATAGAAACTCGGATAATGTTTGCAAGATCAGAAACCGCACCAAGTGGAATACTAATTTCAATACCCATGTGGATAATTTTATTTTTATTAAAAGTTTTCTTTCGCCTTGTTTTTTTTTATTTTAAGAACACGTTTCTATTCTTACATGTTCTTTTTTTTTCGATCGTCGTCTGATATTTAAAAAAACTTTTCCAAAAATCCATGTTGTTTTCGGGTTTCTCTTTTCACTTCTTTTCTCGTCAATCAGTTATTCACAAAAATTTCGAATGACATTGTTCCCATGTGATCCCAGATTTCTTTAATTCCTCCCTCTTTATTGAATTATTTAGTAATTATTTCATTATTAGACTTGTGAATTCTATATATTATGGAAATTCTTAAACTTCCTTCCTGACTAAAATTCTTCCCTTTAAATTTCAAATAACTAGGGGGTCAGTTGGCTCTGATTTTTCACTGAAAGCATATTGTATGTTCAAAGACAACGACACCTGAACTACAGCATGTGACTACTCCTTCCGGATTCAATAGAACTACTGTGTTTTGTTAAAAAGCAAAGAAACAAAATATATTCTGTACAAAATTTCCAGCCAATTGTATGCGTACGTTATATCAGACAATAAATGTCTATTATGTTTAATCATGTGCCATTCTAAACATCGTATTTTAGCTTTAATTTCTGGTGAAAATAAATTGTCCAACATTTAGATATTTGTTTATTATGCTAGTTTTAAGCTTTCAGCTCACAGGAGCCATCTTTGGAGAGGTTACAGGGGCGTTAACATAAAGACATTCACCATCAAAGATGATATTGTGTTGACACAAAACATTACTATGCGATGATAACAGTCACCGAATAGGAGATGCAGGTCGTAAATTTGTAATGCGGTTCTATGACGTCACACCGCGTGAGAGACCGACATGTCTAAATGCAATGTAATGTGTTGTGACCAGATTGAAATGTGATTTTATTAAGTGTGGGTTTTGATTTAATGTAGATGGCCTCTAATATCTGAAGGTTCTTTTTACTGTGTGTATGAGTGAGGGTTATTGTGTCATCAACTAAAATCTGTCTAATATTACCTACATGGCTTTGTTTTTCTAAAAAATGTTGTTTAATTGAACTATGCCCAGAAAGGTGACAGGTAAGTCTACGTGAGAGCGTGGTTGTAGTAAAACCAATATATATAGTGGATTTATTATTAGTACCAGAGATACAATCTCTGAACGGGCATGTAAATTGATACACTATATTGGTTTTCAGTAGAGGATTTAATTGTGTGGTTGTAGGGTTATTAAAGACTTGTTTAAATTTTTTTTATAATATATGATTAGTTTAATTAGATTATTATTATTACTTGGTTTAACACTTCTACCTATTATTTTTTGGAGTGTTCTTTCATCGTGTTTGTAATTATTATGCATTTGGATACAATAGTATAGTGTTATGTTATTTTGACATACAATATTATCATCAATATTATCAATTTTGTTAGACGTATTATTAAGTTTAAGATACATTTTTATTTGTTGATCAATGACGGAATTAGGAAATTCATTATTAACAAATGTTTATTTAAGGTTATGTAATTCTTTATAGAATATGGTTTTGGAAGAAGATATCATTTGTGTGCGTTGGATGAAGTTTGTTTTTATAACGGCTAACTTATATCGTTGAAGGCTTTCACTATTATAATTCAAAAGACACGAGTTAACACTAGTTGGTTTCCTATATAGAGAAGTAGTAAATCTATGTGTGCTGGAATCAAGAAGTTCATCAAGGAATAGAATTTTATTAAGAATATTAAGTTCTAATGTAAATTTGAGGACGAAGTAACTTTTAAATTTATTTTTAAGTTTTGTAATTTGATCAATATGTAAATGTAATCTATATCTTACATATATAGGGGGTTTATTAGTGTCATTAAGTATTTTATCTTCTAAATATGCCATATAATAATTAGAAAAGAGTGGGCCCAAAGGAAATCCCATCGCAATGCCATCTATTTGAGTATAAATATTACCTAGGGGGTCATGAAAGAGTACTTGACTGGTGCATGCTAATAATAATTTAAAAAAATAGTGGGTTTAATATTGATTGGTGGGAGAGTTGCATGATTGTATACATCACAGATAATGATATTAGAACCAGTAGAATAAAAGAATATCGAAATGTTGAACAATTTTTGTCTTTATTTTCACCTGAAATTAAAACCAAAATACGATGTTTAGAACAGCTGATGATTAAACATAATAGACATTCACTGTTTGTTATATTTAACAATATGCGTTTAGAAAATTATCTGCTGCCTCCAAACACACACACACACACACACACACACACACACACACACACACACACACACAATGTTTTAGTGCAAAGAAAGTGTCACTTCAACTGAGCAGGTTTATGCTGATTTAGAAATTTCGCGAGGACACCGTTATGATGTCTTCACTCGTCGGAGCTGTTTTTTCTGTTGTTATTTTTGAAATTAGGTAATTTTGAAACTTGAAACGTCGCCAGCACTAGTGATCACTCCAAACACCATTATTTTGGATATTTAGTTTTCATCGCTCTCTGTACATCTTTTCGGGACACAGCAAGTTAACGTTTGTTCTGTGTGTCCACCATCTTATCCTAGCAGAATGTCATGCTGTTCCACCGTCCGCAAGGACTCATAGTCAGGGCTCCTGCCTACGTCGAGATACTAGTCAAGTTTTGGAATCAAAGAAGTGATCAAGAAGAGGCCGTACATATTTCAGCGGGATTGATTTTTCCACTTAGTATTCTTGACCATCAAATGACGCGTTAAGGTTTTTCACAATCATGTCATCTCCAGCATTTGAATCTCGTAGATGCAGGTTAGGGTATCGTCGAAAGAGAGACAGCGGACCCGCAATGCCAAGAACTTATGGTGGACCAAGTATGTTTATTAGTGGTTGGATTTGGTTTGATTGAACCTTGTTTAGTTTAGCTCACCATAAGAAACGTATAAAAATATGAAGCAATCAAGATGTTGTATTAAATATTTTTTTTATATAAACATTACTCATTTTGTAAAATACAGAATTTTTAATGTTCATATGTCTGGTAAAAAAGTTGATTAGAAAAGTTTCGTAATGTTCTTGGTTGATAATAAGAGTTTAATAATGTTCTTTGCCTGGAACAAGGTTGGTAAGAAGAATTTAGTTCGTTGAATATGTAAAGGTGGGGGGGGGTAATGGATTGAAATGTGGCGTGATAATTGTGGAGCGAAGTTGTAGTTGTTGATGTAAGCGTTCGTTTCCTATGTCTTCTTCTTTGTGTCTGGCTTTACGAAATGTTCTTGGAGAAGAAGAGATAGATAGATAGATAGATAGATAGATAGATATGAATAGACTTAGATAGATAGAAAGAAAGAAAGAAAGAAAGAAGTCTGCTTAGCATGGTTGAGGTAAATACGAAGCAGGGTCCTTTGAATGGAGTAGACAAATATTAACCCGTACTTATACATTCCTTTGGAAGGCTTACGGCCATATCCCGTCGAATACACCGGTTCTCGTTCGATCACCGAAGTTAAGCAACGTTGAGCCTGGTCAGTACTTAGATGGGTGACCGCTTGGGAATACCACGTGCTGTAAGCGTTTAGTGACGGATGTGCGTTGTGGTGCAGTGGATATCGGCTCGGAAAGAAATCGAGTTTGAATTCCAGTTGAATACCCTGCATTTACTTAAGCACTGGTGCCCTTGGGAAAGGTATTAATCTGTCCCTCCCCTCCAGTTATGGGTTAAATAACAGGGTAGGACTTGGCGACCCTGCACTTAAAAACAAATTGCAATGAATCTTGATACTGGAAAAGAAAAAGTATTACTAGATAAACTTATATTAAAGCAACAATAAATTGTTGAAAGGGGGGGGGGAAAGAAGCTATTATCAGCAATAAATAAAGTTTAGTTGGCAATAAATGACCTGCCGAGGTTGATTTGCTATAAAAACAACCAACCGACATGTTTGGAAGTCAAAGAGGATCGCTTTCAAATATATTTTTCTTTGTTCTCTGATTGGTCAATATATATATATATATATATATATATATATATATATATATATATAGGGTGCGATGCATAAATTGACTAATTGACGCAAACATGAAGTAGCATTGATATATTTTATATCTTTTAAATATGTTTTTCAACCGGAAGCCCTGCGTCGATCCTCCTGCGCAGAAACGCGTTTCTGTCATTGTTTTAAGTCGTTGAAAAGATATCTTCCGGTTTATCCACCATTATGAAAAAAACAAAACAAACAAACAAACAAACAAAAAAAAAACTACGTTATCTGTTGTCGCTTACAAGGCCGCATTGAAGCTGAAAGCGTTTCTATTAAAATTAAAAGTTGAATATATATATGAATTTGTCATCATAAACATTTTAATCCATAAAGCTAGATTAATCTCCTCGTCTAAAACAATTTTTCTTAAGGGATTGAGTAAAATAAAGCACATATTTATTAAAACTAGTTTCCTTAATTAACCTTGTCGACTATCAAATCAAACTTTGAATAATAAGAAACTCTAGCTGTAAAAGTTAAGATGAACAACAATGCCATCAACATATTTAACCGTGTAGTGAACAAAACAAGTTCTAGATTTCAAAATTCAAATGCTAAGCGCCGAATCATTGATTTTGTTAGAAATAAACGAATTTACTCGAATTACAAACTTTGTTTAGCACACACGCAAAAAGCGAATCCAAAAACAAAATTCGCACAATTTCACACTTCGACGTGAAATGTTTTTCGACCAATAGAAAACTAGGAAACATCTAAAAACAAAAATTAAAATAATTTTCAATTATCTAAAACAAAATTTATTTTATGGACCCTTTTCGCGAGCCGAAAAATAATAATTTGTAATTTTATGTTTATTATTATTATTATTTTTATTGTTATCCCTCTCTTCATTTTAAGAAAAGATTCATTCCAGCAGAAATTTTGTACCAGATGGAGGTTATATTGTAAGATCTGATGATATGAGCTAATTAAACTCATTGAAATGAGCCATAGTTTATAACTGAAACGACGTGTTGTGTTTTTCTTTATAAACTTCATATACATACAGGGTGCGATGCATAAATTGACGCAAAATGAAGTAGCATTGATATATTTTAACATATATATTTACCAAAATTATACAAAAATATCTTGAGATACTAAATAGAAAATTTATCAAATAAAATCGCTATTAGCTTCAACTACGACCCACTCTGGCAAATTCAGAATCTGCTGAAACTCTTCTGGAAGATGGTGAATGCTGCCTTCAGTTCATCTTTGGTGTTACAAGGAGTTTTTTGTTGGTTTCCTGCTCGACTGCGCCCCACACATAATCACGGAGATTGCAGTGGAGTTAGCCAGACGTAAGGATTGATGTTGTCGCAGAAGTTGTCTGACAGCCATGACTGCGTTCTCCTGCTTGTGTGGCATGGTGTAGAGTCCTGTTGTTAGACCGATGCTCTTCCAGTAGCCACCCTCTTGACTCAAGGAAGCACTACTTCTTCAAAACTGTTGATATAGAAGGCCTCTGTGTCGAGTCTGTGGTCCTGTGGGAAGATGAATGCAGGCATAACGTCCCCATCCCTAGTGATCACTCCAAACACCAAGATGTTAGATACTTGGTTTTCATTACCCTCGGTACATACTTTGGGGACACAGCAAGCCAACGGTTGTTGTGTGTGTTCACCGTCTTATCCTACCATAATTTGTTCTCGTCTGAAAAAGAAACCAAATCCTGTTTGGTTGGAGGGGATGCTTCGGATTGTTCGAAAGCTTCGTAGCCCGGCCTTTGCCCTTGTCTTCCATGGCTTGGATTAAAATTTGGCCTTTTCTCACCTTGTAAGATAAATAGAAAATGTTTTTATGTATAACCTGCCTGATAAAAAACTCGGACACTCCTGTGTCTCTGCTATGAACTTGATTGACTTGGAGGGTTCGTTGTCAATCATGCCTTGGATCTCACCAATAAATTCTGGAGGTCTTTTCTTATCAGAACGAAACAGAATGAGTTTTCCGAACTACCGTACCTTCGTAATCACCATTAGATTCATGCAACTCTTTCTTTTTTTCAGTACTACCTATCCAAGGCACTTGATATATTTTTCCGTATTGTGTCTGAGACTCTGTCGGAACATGAATGGAGAGATAACGTCACCATCACTAACGATCATACCAGACACCTTCGTAATCACCATTAGACTCATACAACTCTTTTTGAATCGTCTGCACTGTTCTCAGATTGACAACCAAATACTCTGAAATGTCCGTATTGGTGCTTCTGACGAGAATGCCAAGGGATACAGCGTACACTTTCAAAATTTCTGGCTAAATGAATTGCATCATGGGCCTCTTTTTCTCACAGGCGATGACCAAATGACTAATAGTATACTGTACAGTCGATAATGTCAAAAACAATAACGCGCGAAATTAAAAATGGCGATAATCCACCCATCGCATCCTATTATAAAATATATATATATAATAAAAAGTGTGAGAAGCCGTTAAAGTTTTCTTTAAAATATATATTTATTGTTTGGTATTCATACAAGTTATGGAGTATTAATTTGTCATGATTTGCGCTACGCGTGTTTCGAGTCTAAAATTGACTCTTCAAGCGAACAAATTCGTTGTTTTACGTTTGGGTTTCTCTGAGTATCAGATACTCAGAGAAACCCAAACGTGTAGCGCAAACCATGACAAATTAATATTCCATAACTTGTATGAATACCAAACAATAACTATATATATATATATATATATATATATATATATATATATATATAGTCATTCGCATATATATATTTTATTTCAAAATGATCCACACATAACGTGGAGCATTATAAAAACAGCCCTGCCTTATAACGGTGGACAAATATGTAGACTGTGCCAAGAAGAAAAATTAGAAATTATGACCTACCCAAATAAAGACGAACTGTTAAATGAAAGAACAGAAATTATGACAAAATGCATCAACACTAAGAAATACCTTTTAGGTTCATACAACCATAGATGAAAACGTCATAATCCGTTTTAATTCAAACATTGCGCGTTCATAAATTCCCTGCCACGTGAACGTTCAAATAAAACACCGTTACAAGAGCGTTCTTAAAAAGAAAAACGGTAAAAAGGTAAAATCAGTTTTTAAAAATCGCCTGAAGACACCACTCAAAGTAGAAATCTAGGTAGCGAACTAACTCATTTAAAAAATGGAACATATTCAAAAGTTCTACAATATAATTGTATAGAACACTTTTTAATACCAATGTGCACTGATCTAACCCTATTAGGACCAAAGTTTATGTATTAAGCAATATATATATGTGTGTGTGTGTGTGTGTGTGCACAGATAAAGTGAACCAACAGGTTTAGAATCCAGCATTTACTTTTTTAAAAAGTGCTCAATACAAAGTAGAGCATAATATATTTAAATTTGTTTTTATTTAAAATTAATTTACATTGCGACACAGAAATTTTTATGCTTCTATGTTTTAAATTTTTATCCTCAACAATGTTGGGTAAATTTGGCGAAATAAAAAAATATTAAAATAATTTAAAATTCAAAAATAGAAATCAATACGTTTGCTTATTAAGGAGCTAATATGAAGGCTGGGGGTGGGGGGAGACAGAAAATTAAGATCTTATGGGTGTTTTTAATTTAATCAGAATGAAGGTCGACTTTAAAAATTTTAAATATAGGTTAGATATCAGGGGATATTGTGTATTCTAAAGAAAGCTGTCATATTTACGGTTAGGCTGTTTACTTCCGGCTGAAACCGTCGATATAATCGATAACTCGATTTATAAACATAATTCAATCCCACTTCCATCTATCAAATCCAATAATCTCAAAAGCATGCTTTCATTACTAAAGTTCCTTTCTCCGACCATAAAGACAATATTTTCACGCAAACTAACGAAGAGAAATCCTCTCTATCGGTGCTTCTTTAACTTTTATATGTAGAAAAAAGTTTTTTTTATAAAAGTTACTAAACCGAAAATATGTAAATGATATTTTCATTTTATCTGAGAACAAAAACGAAATCGATAATCTTAAAACTACGTTCGAAAAAATTCCGTCCTCAACATTAGATATGAGCTTAGTCAAAAATAAATGAATAAATCTAATTCGTAAATGTATTTGTGTAGATTAGTAATAATAGTTTCACTACCTCACTATATAAAAAGCCCATCAGTAAAATTTCTTATCACCTTCATTTAACTATTCAGTGTCTCCTTAGATATAAAACTGGTGTTACTAAAATTTTTTCTACAAAAACCAAGTGCATAGCAATTATAAACAGGACGAATTTTAACTTCGAAACATCATCCGAAAATACACAACTCCCGTTTACATAAATAAAAAAAAATCTATCACAGAAAATTTAAAACTGCTAACCTCATCGTCAAAAATAACATTTCACCTGCATGATCTAAACTCCGGAGAATCAATATTATTTACTAATTTACATGTCCTTTGAAGAACTGTGTTCTTGATCAATTCAAATTTGTAAATAATTACATTGAACACACTACCAGGCGATTGACTAGAAGGTTGACGTTGCGCCTCTCAGACCACAGTTCAATTCGATCTCATTTAAACACACAGAGAGACTTACCAAATTATATCCGTAACATACTTGCTGATAATATCAATATAATGGCGTTATCCATATAGAAAAATGCTAAAACCAATTGAAGTATATCAATAAAAAAGTAAAATCCAACACTTAATAATATCAACAACGAAGAAAGAAGCAACGTTCTTACTATGTTCGGAATATGCACACATGACTCAACACACATACACGAACACTACACATATTCAGTCACTCTTAAAATAAAATGCATCCTCGATAATGGCTAAAAGTATAGCTGACAGCGCTCGGTAAAGCAAAACATTTGTACAATTTTTATATAATTTATGTTCTGAAAATCAAAAAAAAAAAAATCATAAGATCACATGAAAAATAACATAAAACATTTAACCACAATTCCTTGATTGTCGTTTTTAATGAAACCTGCATATCTATACTTCTGTATTTAATATTTGCATTATTTACACTGTTCGGACTGTTATCCTCATCTTTATTGCCATGATTATGACGTTTCGGCCGTTGTTTCCTTCTTCGGGAATTTTTAACTTAACCCTTTATTTCGATCACTGAGGTATATCATTCTCATTCCATGTGCGATACCACTTCCGGATGCCATGTAGTTATCTGCCTTTAACTCAACTCTTTAAGTTATTCGTTCACCACTGCTGTAGCCAGGTATTGAACTCTTTGGGTCAAGTCACCGGGCTATGTGTTTTTGAAAATTTCTTTCCACGTCTACATTTTTTAATGGCGTTCACACAGTCCTTAGTCATGTTCTCCTCTATTGGCGGTCGTACTCGGGAGAAGGTATCTGCAAAGTATAGAACCACTTTTGAAAGTCGTACCGATGTTATGTAGACCACATGTCCTTTGTATTTTCTCCGATAATCCTTTTTCATAGGGTCGGCAGACCGAAACTGTTTTCTGAGTGTTGTTATCTTCATGCATACTCCCTTCCACGTTCGTTGGAGCTGTTGTCATGTACCCTAAATAGTTGTTACGTTGTAGGGTAGTGCTTATACCGACCATTTCCCCCTGTTCATATGTCTGAGTCGCCGCTTATGATTTTTGCTCGAAGTTGCAACGAAATAGGTGCTGGTTAAATGCAGTGACTTGACCCAAAGAGTTGTGAGTTCAATACCTAGCTACAACAGTGGTGAACAAATAATTTAGAGAGTTGAGTTAAAGGGAGATAACTACATGGCACCCGAAAGGGCATCACACATGAGAATTATATACCGCAGTGATCGAAGTAAAGGGTTCGGCTAAAAATTTCTAGGACATGAAGAAGACCGGAGCGTACAAGGGTCGAAATGTCGTAAACCTGGCAATACAGATGAGGACAGACAACAGTCCAAACAGTATATATATATATCAGCATGCAGTGTGGGTATAGAAGAATCCAAAGGAGTATCCTGTACATACAGTGATAGGATAACTCTCTAAGAGAGCTCTCTATATATATGTATATAAATGCATATAGAGCAAATATAAGAAAAATTAAGACAGACACGTTATTTCATGGTAAATCGGAGGTATAGGTCTATTTTGTAAAATCAAGACGGAAGCTGATGATGGTTGGCCTGAAATAGGCCTAAACTTCCGATTCACCATGAAATAACGTGTCTGCCTTAATTTTTCTTATATTACCAACACTCAACAAAATCACCTTTAAATCCGGACATAACACATTACATTACATTTGACTACATGGTTTTGTTGTCATTTCGCGCTATCACGCGGTGTGACGTCATAAAACCGCATCGCAAATTTAAGAACTGCGTTTATTATTTTTGGTAACTATTGCCGTTGCCAAGCGGAGTTTTATGTCAACACAAAATAAAATCGTCGGTGATGGTGGATGTTATTGTATTACAGTCTAAACAACCTCTCTGAAAATGGCTCATGTGAGCCGAAAGCTTAGAAGCAAATTAATAAAAAATTATCCAAATTTTGGAGAATTTTTGTCTTTATTTTCAACTGAAATTAAAGCAAAAATACGACGTTTAGAACGGCTCATGATTAAACATAAAAGACATTCATTGTCTCTTAGATTTAACAGCATATGTTTAGAAAAAAAAATATATATATATATAGAGAGAGAGAGAGGGTATTTCGGCAGCAAGAATTAATTCTAATAAGTTTGGTTTCCAAACTTCAAAATTTGTTTTTCCAATTATCGAATAAGATTTTTCTACACCGAGATCAACATTTTGGATAAACTATCCGAAGATCAAACTGTCCGGTTTTTGCTTAAATACTTTCAACTGACTCAGTCAATATTAAGAACTGCGTATTATCTGATTGGTAGACAAGATTTTGTTGGCTACATTCTGGCATTTTTCGAGCGCTGGCATTCAATTTAATCCAAAGTAAAAAAGGGCGCTCGACCCCAAACAGGAAAAGAAGAATGTACCAAATACAAATACCTGTCATTTATTTTCTAGACATAATAAATATTTAATATTTTACGCACACTTAAAAATAGGGTGAGCTGTAGTGAAATATATTTATTTAAAGTGAATTGTTTCCTTCGTATAATGATGGCTTCGAGAAATTTGAGTCTTGCAGTGAGTGTTGTATAATATTTTGGCATTATCTACTAATATTTGACGTTTTATTAAAACTGGCAGACAAGATCGTTAAGTTTTTTTATGTAATTTTTCTTGTGATCTTATGAATTGTTTTCTTTTGCAGACATAAATTATATAAAAATTGTCCAAATATTTTCTTTATCGGAGCGCTTTCGGCTATATTTTTAGTCATTTTCAAGGATGAATGTTATTTTACGGAAGACGACGACGTAAACAAAAAAATTAAATTAATTATCTATTACACTAAATTTAAAACGGCTAAACTCATCATTAAAAACAACAATTAACCCACGAGATTCAAACTACAACGAACCAATATTATTTACGAATTCACATCTCGTTTGAAGAACACAGTTCTTGATTCTAATTTCGCAAATAATTATATCGGCCATAGCATTACGAAACTGACACGAAGACTGACGCTAAATCTCTCTAAACGGAGCTCAATTCGATCTCGCTTAAACACACACGGATACCTACTAGACCCTATCCGGAATATACTTGTACGTTACCACCTTCGTTAGTATCTACACACTGACACACATTCACACAACACTTTGTTAAACAGTGATTGGTCAATGTATCGCCAGTGCATTTCATTACGAGACAATTTACAAATCACGTTATTTTCTAGTAACACTTTTGGTAGAAGATTAGATCAAACAGACCTCTCCAATCTACTAAGCTTACGCTCGCTGATTGGTTAATTATTAGCCAATCAGATCGTCCGCACGTGAAAACCTAGTTTTCCCGCGCAAGCGAAGTGAGCCCTTTCATTACTATTTAAGGGGCTCTTTTTCCGTAGCTACTTAGTGAGATTTCAGCTGCCTAACGAATCCTTGTCAGTTGAAATAAATTCTTCACACACACACACACACACACACACACACACACACACAGAATTCCACTGTTAAATAAATCCCTGTCAGTTGGATACCAGCCAAGCACATCTAAGAACACGCTGATACAAACATTTTAATCCAGCACATTTAAATTTTCTTACAGAACATTCTATCAAGGAATTTTCCCTTCTGAACAAGACTTTATCAGACCAAAACTTTTCCAAGAACATTTATTCATTAATTGATTCTCTTTCAAATTACAGTTAATGGGACAAACTTTTGATCTTTCTACATTGTTCACAGTTAAATGCATGTTTATTTCTCTATCAGCATTGAATGATTGTATATTTGTTAATACATGTACATTTTGGGTACAATTCGTAGTTGGTTATTCTTTTCACGAGTCTTATGTGATTTCTAATTCTAAATATAAATTAATGTGGAGGTTTCCACTATATTTCCTTGGCTAACGAGACATACGTAACTGAGAAACCCCCTACATACTTGTTAAAAACACAAATATTATAGCATCACCCACATGCAAAAAAGACTAAAAATAATGGAGGCCTTATTAACAAAAACAAAAGCCCAAACCCTCAATAACATCAGTACGCTAACACGCTAACAACATGCTTATCGTGTTCGGTACACACCAGTACTGCACATTATACATAAAACCACATAGATTCTATTACATGTAAAATATCAACGTAATCATTAACTCGGTATATAAACATACTTCAATACCATCACCATCTATCAATCCCCACACCCAATAAAAGGTTCTTCTCGCTTGTACTAGCCAAACTCTATTTTACGACCACGAAGGCCACATTTATACCGAAACTAACGGCGTAAGTATGAGAAATTCATGGTCCTTGCTTTGCTAACTTTTACATTTTCCTAGAAGAAAACACTCTTATATATATATATATATATATATATATATAGTCATCCGCAGACAGATTTGTTTCGCTGTATCACAGCTCATCAGTACGGTTAGATATCCGATTGCTTTTTACCCAGGATTGAAATCCGACTGAATTGGCGTCACTCGGCGATTCTACCTCTGAGCTATGGGCGCTCGGTAACCAAACCCACAATATACATCCGCTATGTAGATATTTTCACTCTTGCTCAGAACAAAAACGAAATCGACAATCAGTGCATTTCAAGATTCCGTCCTCAACTTCACATATGAGCTTAGCCAAAAAAATAAACTACCATTCTTAGATGTCCTCGCGGAGTCTCGTAATAATACTTTCATTATTTCTCTCTCGCTCTCTCTCTCTCTCTCTATATATATATATATATAAACCGTCAGTAAAATTTCCTGTCACCTTAATTTTATTAGTCAATGTCCTAATAGATATAAAATCGGCGTAATTTTAAAATTTAGCCTACGAGAATTCATCCTCTCGAACACTATTCTTCAAAGTATTCCATAACACTTGTCAATAACGGATTTCTAAATTATTTGGTTGACTACCATATTAGACTTTTTCTTTAAAACTTGAGTAATAACAGCAGTAAATACACTGATAAAATAATAACATTAATATCTTTTACAACAACAAAATTCATAGTAATTATAAACAGGATGAATATTCACTACGAAACATCATTCCAAAATATACAACTCCCGTCGACGTAAACAAAATTAAATTAATAATCTATTACACTCAATTTAAAATAGCTAACCACATCATCAAAAACAATTCACTCGCGAGATCCAAACTACAACGAACCAATATTATTTACGAATTCACATCTCCTTTGAAGAACACAGTTCTTCATCCTAATTTCGTAAATAATTATATCGGCCATACCACTTCAAAACTGACACGAAGACTGATGCTCCACCTCTCTGAACGATCTCATTTAAACACACACGGAGACCTAACAAACCCTATCCGAAACATACTTATTGACAACACAAATATCATAGCCTCGTCCACATGCAAAAAAGACTAAAAATAATGAAGGCCTTATTAATCAACTACGATCACGCTAACAACATGCTTACCGTATTCGGCACATAACTCATATCACTACTCCACATTATACATAACACCATATACATTTTGTTACACGTAAAATCACATTCATCCTTGAAAATGGCTAAAAGTATATCCGAAAGCGCTCGGACAAACAAAACAATTTTTTTAATATAATTTATGTTCTCGAAAGAAATAAATCATAAGATCACATGTAAAATTAAATAAAAAAGATGGAATCATCACACGTTGTCTATAATTTTTAATGAAACCTGCATAAAAGAGAGATTACTGTCCAAATATACAATAATATTTGACGTGTATACATATATATATTTTTTTTTTCTGTATAACTCCACTCTGTTAAAAATAATTTAAATGTTCTATGTTCACTGAACATTAAATGTTCATCCTTTGATAATGGCTTATGTAAGCCGAAAGCCCAGACCTGATAAAAAATCAATAATTATTGCGATTTCTTGTCGTCTTTCCATGACAACACTATCAAACTGATCAGATCATACGAATGGATCTTACACAAAATAAATAGACAGAACTTGTCTATATTATTCAATGAAACCTGTATATATATATATATATATATATATATATATATATATATATATATATGAAGGATACTGATAAATTCCAACATAGTTTTGAAAGAAAACTGTAAAAAAAAAGGCCAGGTTAGTAAATAACTTAAAAACTGGCTTTAAATAAGTTTCTAAAAGTGAAAGCTTTTCTCTCTCTAAGACGCTGACTCTTAAAAAAGAAAGAGTTTGCATCACGGGTCAAAGGTTAGAAAAAAAAAGAACCGACATTATCTTCCTTTATAAAGAGATGTTAAGGAAAGAAAAGAAGAAGGTGTGAAAGAATTTGCAAGAATGAAGATTAGAAGTGTACGAGGTGGAGTTTTATAGAAGATACAGTCGTGAGGAAAAGGAGGCGACTGGGTGCAGCTTTACTAAGAGAATGTTCTCATTTTTTTTTAATGCGTATAGCGAGGTGTTAGCTTAAAAGATGCAAGAATTAGTGGGATTGAGTAGCAAGGTGTGGGGCGAGGTTGGAGACACACACACACACACACAAGTATATTGAGACAGATACTCACACATCCTTATCTATTTTACAATTTTCAGTACCTTGCAAGGAACTGGGTCAAAACAAGACCATATATGGAAAAAAGACGATTTCCTTTTTTTGCAAAGCGCTCCCAGAGATACCCTTGTTAGGAAAAATGATGTTCGATGCTGTTTTTTTACCTTCTTCGACTCTCCCAGACCCTAGACTTCCATATGCCAAAGATTACTGTACCAATTAAACAGAGATGCAAAAAGATAAGAATTGTTAAAGAAAAGCAGAGAGAGTGAGAGAGAGAGAGAGAGAGAGAGAGAGAGAGAGAGAGAGAGAGAGAGAGTTTATCTACTGGGGAGGGTTGGTGAGAGTTGGGGTGGAAAGAACAGCTAACAGGGCCTAAAGCTGTGCAATTCTGGTGTGGAGAGGGTGATTGAAGACAACGGCAAAACAAACGACCTTCTGACTTTCTTCGTCGTATGAGTTATAAACAAACTATCTATCTATCTATCTATCTCTTTTAATATCTATCTATCCCTTTTAATATCTGTCTATCTATCTACCTATCCCTTTTAATATCTATCTATCTATCCCTTTTAATATCTATCTATCTATCTCTTTTAATATCTCTCTCTCTCTATCCCTTTTAATATCTATCTCTTAATATCTCTCTCTCTCTATCCCTTTTAATATCTATCTATCCCTTTTAATATCTATCTATCTATCCTTTTTAATATCTATCTATATATCTTTTTTAATATCTATCTATCTTTTTTAATATCTATCTATCTATCTATCTGTCTGTCTATTTTAATATCTATCTATCTATTTTAATATCTATCTATGTATTTTAATATCTATCTATCTATCTATGTATTTTAATATCTATCTATCTATGTATTTTAATATCTATCTATCTATGTATTTTAATATCTATCTATTTTAATATCTATCTATCTATCTTAATATCTATCTTAATATCTATCCCTTTTAATATATATCTATCTATCTATCTATCTATCCCTTTTAATATCTATCTATCCCTTTTAATATCTATCTATCTATCTCTCTTAATATCTATCTCTTTTAATATCTATCTATCTATCTCTTTTAATATCTATCTATCTATCTCTTTTAATATCTATCTATCTCTTTTAATATCTATCTATCTATCTCTTTTAATATCTATCTATCTATCCCTTTTAATATCTATCTATCTATCTCTTTTAATATCTATCTATCTATCCCTTTTAATATCTATCTATCTCCCTTTTAATATCTATCTATCTCCCTTTTAATATCTATCTATCTATCTATCTATCTCTTTAAATATCTATCTATCTCTTTTAATATCTGTCTATTTCTCTGTCTATCAATCTATTTACATCTTTCAATATCTGTCTATCGATCTATCTATCTATTAGTCTGTCTGCCACTTTTTAATATCCATCTAGCTATCTAACAATCTATCTACCTCTTCCAATATCTGTTTATCTATCAATCTCTCTACCTCTTTCAATATATTTTTAGTATCTATCTACCTATTTTTTTTAGTATCTATCTATATTTTTTAGTATCTATCTATCCTATTTTTAGTATCTACCTATTTTTTTAGTATCTATCTATCTACCTATTTTTTAGTATCTATTTTTTTAGTATCTATCTACCTATTTTTTTTAGAATCTATCTATTTATTTAGTATTAATCTATTTTTTTAGTATATATCTATTTTTTGTATCTATCTATCTATTTTTTAGTATCTATCTATCTATCTATCTATCTATCTACCTATTTTTTAGTATCTAACTACCTATTTTTTTAGTATCTATCTATCTACCTATTTTTTAATATCTATCTATCTATTTTTTAGTATCTATCTATCTATCTATTTTTTAGTATCTATCTAACTTTTAGTATCTATCTATTTATTTTTAGCATCTATCTATCTACCTATTTTTTAAGTGTCTATCTATCTAACTATTTTTTTAGTACCTATTTATCTATTTTTTAGTATCTAACTATCTACCAATTTTTTTAGTATCTAACTATCTACCTATTTTTTTTAGTATCTATCTATTTTTTTAGTATATATCTATCTTTTTTTAGTATCTATTTATCTATTTTTTTAGAATCTGTTTATTTTTTAGTATCTATCTATCTATATTTTAGAATCTATCTATCTATTTTTTTAGAATCTATCTATCTTTTTAGTATCTATCTATCAATATACCTATTATTTTTAGTATCTATCTGTCAATCTATCTAGCTTTTAAGAATCTGTCTATCTATATATCTTTTTAGTATCTATCTATTTTTTAGTATCTATCTATCTATCTATTTACCTATTTTTCGTATATACTATCTATTCTTTTAGTATCTCTCTATCTATCGATGTTTTTAGTATCTATCTATCTTTTTAATATCTATCTATCTTATTAGTATCTATCTATCTTATAAGTAACTATCTATCTACCTATTTTTTCAGAATCTACCTATCTACCTACTTTTTTAGAATCTATCTATTTATCTACCTATTTTTTAGAATCTATGTATCTATTTTTTAGTATCTATCTATCTGTCTACTTATTTCTAAGTATCTACCTATCTTTGTACTTCTTTGTTTAGTATCTATCTACTTTTAGTATCTATCTATGTATCTATCTATCTCCTTTTAGTATCTATCTATCTCTCTATCTATCTCCTTTTAGTATCTATCTATCTACTTTTAGTATCTATCTATCTCTCTATTTTAATATCTATCTATTTTAATATCTATCTATCTATCTATCTATCTATCCCTTTTAATATCTATCTATCCCTTTTAATATCTATCCATCTATCCCTTTTAATATCTATCTATTTTAATATCTATCTATCTATTTTAATATCTATCTATCTTAATATCTATCTATCTATATATCTATCTATCCCTTTTAATATCTATCTATCTATCCCTTTTAATATCTATCTATCTACAGATCTATCTATCTATCTCTTTAAATATCTATCTATCTATCTATCTCTTTTAATATCTGTCTATCTCTCTGTCTATCAATCTATTTACATCTTTCAATATCTGTCTATCGATCTATCAGTCTGTCTGCCACTTTTTAATATCCATCTAGCTATCTAACAATCTATCTACCTCATTCAATATCTGTCTATCAATCTATCTATCTTTCTATCTAACTCTTTCCATATATGTCTATCTATCTGTCAATCTATCTACCTCTTCCAATATCTGTTTATCTATCAATCTCTCTACATCTTTCAATATATTTTTAGTATCTATCTATCTATCTCCTATTTTTTAGTATCCTATTTTTTTGTAATCCTATTTTTTAGTATCTATCAATCTACCTATTTTTTAGTAATCCTATCTAATCTACCTATTTTTTTAGTATCTATCAATCTACCTATTTTTTTAGTATCTATCAATCTACCTATTTTTTTAGTATCTATCAATCTACCTATTTTTTTAGTATCTATCAATCTACCTATTTTTTTAGTATCTATCAATCTACCTATTTTTTTAGTATCTATCAATCTACCTATTTTTTTAGTATCTATCAATCTACCTATTTTTTTAGTATCTATCAATCTACCTATTTTTTTAGTATCTATCAATCTACCTATTTTTTTAGTATCTATCTATCTACCTTTACTATCTATCTATCTACTTTTAGTATCTATATATCTATTTTGAGTATCTATCAATCTATCTATTTTTAGTATCTATCTATTTTGAGTATCTGTCTATCTATCTACTTTTTTAGTATCTATCTATCTACCTATCTATTTATTAACTATCTATCTACCTATTTTTTAGTATCTATCTATCTATTTTTTTAGTATCTATCTATTTTTTAGTCTCTATCTACCTATTTTTTTTAGAATCTATCTATCTATTTTTTAGTCTCTATCTACCTATTTTTTTAGAATCTATCTATCTATTTTTTAGTATCAATCTATTTTTTAGTATATATCTATTTTTTGTATCTAGCTATCTATTTTTTTTATAGAATCTATCTATTTATCTACCTAATTTTTTTAGAATCTATGTATCTATTGTTCAGTATGTATATCTCTGTCTACGTATTTCTAAGTATCTACTTTTAGTATCAATCTATCTATCTATCTATTTTAGTATCTATCTATCTATCTATCTATAACTATTTTTAGTATCTATCTATCTATCTATCTAACTATTTTAGTATCTATCTATCTATCTAACTATTTTAGTATCTATCTATCTATCTAACTATTTTAGTATCTATCTATCTATTTATTTAGTATCTATCTATCTATCTACTAACTATTTGTCTCCCTCTATCTATCTAACTATTTTAGTATCTATCTATCTATCTAGCTATTTAGTATCTATCTATCTATCTAACTATTTTAGTATCTATCTATCTATCTAACTATTTCAGTATCTATCTATCTATCTAACTATTTTAGTATCTATCTATCTATCTATCTATCTAACTATTTTATTATCTATCTATCTATCTATCTATCTAACTATTTAGTATCTATCTATCTATCTATCTACCTACTAACTTAGTATCTATCTATCTATCTATCTACCTACCTACTTTTAGTATCTATCTATCTATCCACCTACCTACCAATCATCCATCCATCCATCCATCCACCTACCTACTTTTAGTATCTATCTATCTATCTATCTTTCTTTTTAGTATCTATCTATCTATCTATCTACCTACTTATTATCTATATCTATCTATCCACCTACCTACTTTTATTATCTATCTATCTATCTATCCACCTACTTATTATCTATCTATCTATCTATCCACCTACCTACTTTTATTATCTATCTATCTATATCCACCTACCTACTTACGTATCTATCTATCTATCTATCTACCTACCTACTTATTGTCTCTCTCTCTCTCTCTTTTAGTATCTATCTATCTATCTATCTACCTACCTACTTTTAGTATCTATCTATCTATCTACCTACCTACTAGTATCTATCTATCTATCCACCTACCTACCTTTTTAGTATCTATCTATCTATCTATCTACCTACCTACCATCTATCTATCTATCTATCCACCTACCTACTTTTAGTATCTATCTATCTATCTATCCACCTACCTACTGTGTCTATCTATCTATCTATCTACCTACCTACTTTTAGTATCTATCTATCTATCTATCTACCTACCTACTTTTGTATCTATCTATCTATCTGTCCACCTACCTACTGTCTGTCTATCTATCTATCTACCTACCTACCCACACAGTATCTATCTATCTATCTATCCACCTACCTACTTTTGTATCTATCTGTCCATCTATCTACCTACCTACTTTTAGTATCTATCTATCTATCTATCCACCTACCTACTTCCGTCCATCTATCTATCTATCTACCTACCTACCGTGTCTGTCTCTCTGTCTGTCCACCTACCTACTTTTAGTATCTATCTATCTATCTATCCACCTGCCTGCTTTAGTATCTATCTATCTATCTACCTACCTATTTAGTATCTATCTATCTATCTATCCATCCACCTACCTACTTTTGTAGTAATCTATCATCTCTGTCACACCTACCTACTTTTAGTATCTATCTATCTATCTATCTATCCACCTACCTACTTTTCGTATCTATCTATCTATCTATCTATCCACCTACCTACTTTTAGTATCTATCTATCTATCTATCTATCCACCCACCTACTTTTAGTATCTATCTATCTATCTATCCACCCTACCTACTTTTTAGTATCTATCTATCTATCCACCTACCTACTTTTAGTATCTATCTATCTATCTATCCACCTACCTACTTTTAGTATCTATCTATCTATCTATCCCTACCTACTTTTATTATCTATCTATCTATCTATCCACCTACCTACTTTTAGTATCTATCTATCTATCTATCTATCCACCTACTTTTAGTATCTATCTATCTATCTATCCACCTACCTACTTTTAGTATCTATCTATCTATCTATCCACCTACCTACTTCCATCTATCTATCTATCTATCTATCCACCTACCTACTTTTAGTATCTATCTATCTATCTATCCACCTACCTACTTTTATGTATCTATCTATCTATCTATCCACCTACCTACTTTTAGTATCTATCTATCTATCTATCCACCTACCAAGTATCTATCTATCTATCTATCCACCTACCTACTTTTAGTATCTATCTATCTATCCACCTACCTACTTTTATTATCTATCTATCTATCTATCCCCTACCTACTTTTAGTATCTATCTATCTATCTATCCCCCTACCTACGTATCTATCTATCTATCTACCTACCTACCTTTGGTATGTATTTATTTATCACCTACTACTTTTAGTATCTCGCTAGCTATCCACCTACCTACTTTTAGTATCTCGCTAGCTATCCACCTACCTACTTTTTAGTATCTCGCTAGCTATCCACCTACCTACTTTTAGTATCTAGCTATCCACCTACCTACTTTTAAGCCATCCAGCTAGCTACTACCTACTTTTAGTATCTAGCAAATTATCTACCTACCTACTTTAGTATCTGAAAAAAAAAAAAAAAAAAAAAAAAAAAGTGTATCCACCTACCTACTTTAGTATCTAGCTAGCTACTCCATCTACCTACTTTTATGTATCTAGCTATCTATCTATCTACTTTTAGTACCTATCTATCTATCTATCTACTTTTAGTATCTATCTATCTATCTACTTTTAGTATCTATCTATCTACATTTAGTATCTATCTATCTATTTTTAGCATCTATATATCTATCTATCATTAGTATCTATCTATCCATTTTTAGTATCTATCTATCCATTTTTAGTATCTATCTATCTCCTTTTAGTATCTATCTATATATCTACTTTTAGTATTTATCTATCTACTTTTAGTATCTATCTATCTATCTACTTTTAGTATCTATATATCTATCTATTTTTATTATCTGTCAATCTATCTATTTTGAGTATCTATATATCTATCTATTTTTAGTATCTATCTATCTATGTATCTATCTATAGTATCTATCTATTTATTTTTTTAGTATCTATCTATCTACCTATGTATTTATTTTTAGTAACTATCTATCTACCTATTTTTTTAGTATCTATCTACTTATTTTTTAGTATCTATCTATTTTTTTAGTATCTACCTATTTTTTTAGAATCTATCTATCTATTTTTTTAGTATCAATCTAATTTTTAGTATATATCTATTTTTTGTATCTATCTATTTTTTAGTATGTATCTATCTACCAATTTTTGTAGTATCTATCTACCTATTTTTTTAGTACCTATCTATTTTTTAGTATCTATCTATCTAGTTTTTAGTATCTATCTATCTATTTTTTAGTATCTATATTTTTTAGTATCTAACTATCTATCTATCTTTTAGTATCTATCTATTTATCTATATATTTATTTTTAGTATCTATCTATCTACCTATTTTTTAAGTGTCTATCTATGCAACTATTTTTTAGTCTCTAGCTAACTATTTTTTTAGTATCTATCTACCTACATATTTTTTAGTATCTATTTCTTTAGTATCTATCTCTCTTTTTTGTATCTATCTATCATTTTTTAGGATCTATCTATCTATTTTTTTTAGTATCTATCTATTTTTTAGAATCTATCTATCAATCTATCTATTTTTCAGAATCTATCTATCAATCTATCTATTTTTTAGAATCTACCTCTTAATCTATCTACATATTTAGTATCTATCTATCAATCTACCTATTATTTTTCCTATCTATCTATCAATCGATTTATCTATATATTTCTTTAGTATCTATTTATTTTTTAGTATCTATCTATTTTTTTAGTATCTATCGATCTTTTAATATCTATCTATCTGATTAGTATCTATCTTATTAGTATCTATCTATCTATCAATCTATCTACCTATTTTTTTAGAATCTAACTATTTTTTTATCTATCTTTTTTATCTATCTACCTATCTACCTATTTTTTTAGAATCTATCTACCTATTTTTTTTTAGAATCTATCTATTTATCTACCTAATTTTTTTAGAATCTATGTATCTATTGTTTAGTATGGATATCTCTACGTATTTCCTAGTATCTATCTCTCTAATTTTAGTATCTATCTATCTATCTACTCTTAGTATCTATCTATCTAACTACTTTTAGTATCTATCTATCTATCTAACTACTTTTAGTATCTATCTATCTATTTTGAGTATCTATATATCTATCTATGTATCTATCTATTTTTAGTATCTATCTATCTATGTATCTATCTATCTATGTATCTATCTATTTTTAGTATCTATTTATCTATCTATTTTTTAGTATCTATCTATCTACCTATCTATATATTTTTTTTAGTATATATCTATTTTTTTAGAATCTACCTATTTTTTTTAGAATCTATCTATCTATTTTTTTTAGTATCAATCTAATTTTTTAGTATATATCTATTTTTTGTATCTATCTATTTATCTATATATTTATTTTTAGTATCTATCTATCTAACCATTTTTTTAGTATCTACCTACCTATCTTTTTAGTATCTATCTACCTACCTATTTTTTTAGTATCTATTTTTTTAGTATCTATCTATCATTTTTTAGGATCTATCTATCTATTTTTTTAGTATCTATCTAATTTTTAGAATCTATCTATCAATTATTTAGAATCTATCTATCAATCTATCTATCGATTTTTTAGAATTTTAGTATCTATCTATCATTTTTTAGGATCTATCTATCTACTTTTTTAGTATCTATCTATCTATCAATCTACCTATTATTTTTCGTATCTATCTATCAATCGATCTATCTATATATTTCTTTAGTATCTATTTATTTTTTAGTATCTATCTATCTGATTAGTATCTATCTATCTTATTAGTATCTATCTATCAATCTATCTATTTATTTTTTTAGAATCTATCTAACTATTTTTTTTATTTATCTACCTATCTACCTATTTCTCTACTTTTAGTATCTATCTATCTATCTACTCTTAGTATCTACCTATCTAACTAACTACTTTTAGTATCTATCTATTTTTAGTATCTATCTATCTATCTATCTACTTTTAGTATCTATCTATCTATCTATCTACTTTTAGTATCTATCTATTTTTAGTATCTATCTATCTATCTACTTTTAGTATCTATCTATTTTTAGTATCTATCTATCTACTTTTAGTATCTATCGATCTATTTACAGTATCTATCTATGTATCTATCTATCTACTTTCAGTATCTATCTATCTACATTTAGTATCTATCTATCTATCTATCTATCTATGTATCTACTTTTAGTATCTATCTATCTACTTTTAGTATCTATCTATCTATGTATCTACTTTTAGTATCTATCTATCTATCTATTTTTAGTATCTATCTATCTATCTACTTTTAGTATCTATCTATTTACTTTTAGTATCTATTGATCTATTTATCTATCTATCTATCTACTTTTAGTATCTATCTATCTATCTATCTACTTTTAGTATCTATCTATTTACTTTTAGTATCTATTGATCTATTTATCTATCTATCTACTTTTAGTATCTATCTATCTATCTATCTATCTATCTACTTTCAGTAGATATCTATGCATCTATCTATCTACTTTCAGTATCTATCTATCTACATTTAGTATCTATGTATCTACTTTTAGTATCTATCTATCTATCTATCTATTTATCTACTTTAGTATCTGTCTATCTTTAGTATCTATCTATCTATCTATTTATCTACTTTTAGTATCTATCTATATACCTATCTACTTTTAGTGTCTATCTATCTACTTTTAGTATCTATCTATCTACTTTTAGTATCTATCTAATTTTAGTATCTATCTATCTATCTAATTTTAGTATCTATCTATCTACTTTTAGTATCTTTATATCTATTTTTCGTATCTATATATCTATCTATTTTTAGTATCTATCTATCCATTTTTAGTATCTATCTATCTATTTTTAGGATCTATCTATTTTTAGTATCTATCTATCTATTTTTTAGTATCTACCTATCTATTTTTTAGAATCTATCTATTTTTTAGTATCTAACTATCTATCTTTCAGTTTCTATCTATTTATCTATATATTTATTTTTAGTATCTATCTATCTACCTATTTTTTAAGTATCTATGTAACTATTTTTTTAGTATCTAACTATCTCCCTATTTTTTTAGTATCTATCTAATTTTTTAGTATCTATCTATCTGATTAGTATCTATCTATCTATCAATCTAGCTATCTATTTTTTTAGAATCTATCTACCTATTTCTTTATCTATCTTTTTTATCTATCTACCTATCTACCTATTTTTTTTAGAATCTATCTACCTATTTGTTTTTAGAATCTATCTATTTATCTACTATTTTTATCTATTCTTTTAGAATCTATGTATCTATTGTTTAGTATGTATATCTCTGTCTACGTATTTCTAAGTATCTATCTCTCTACTTTTAGTGTCTATCTATCTAACTACTTTTAGTATCTATCTATCTATCTATTTTTAGTATCTATCTATCTACTTTTAGTATCTATCTGTCTGTCTACTTTTAGTATCTATCTGTCTATCTATCTACTTTTAGTATCTATCTGTCTATCTATCTACTTTTAGTATCTATCTGTCTATCTATCTACTTTTAGTATCTATCTGTCTATCTATCTACTTTTAGTATCTATCTGTCTATCTATCTACTTTTAGTATCTATCTGTCTATCTATCTACTTTTAGTATCTATCTGTCTATCGATCTACTTTTAGTATCTATCTGTCTATCGATCTACTTTTAGTATCTATCTGTCTATCGATCTACTTTTAGTATCTATCTGCCTATCGATCTACTTTTAGTATCTATCTGTCTATCTATCTACTTTTAGTATCTATCTGTCTATCTATCTCTCTACTTTTAGTATCTATCTATTTTTAGTATCTATCTATCTATTTTTAGTATCTATCGATCTATTTATCTATCTATCTACTTTTATTATCTATCGATCTATTTATCTATCTATCTACTTTTAGTATCTATCTATCTACTTTCAGTATCTATCTATCTATCTATCTACTTTCAGTATCTATCTATCTATCTATCTACTTTTAGTATCTATCTATCTACTTTTAGTATCTATCTATCTATCTATCTATCTACTTTTAGTATCTATCTATCTACTTTTAGTATCTATCTATCTACTTTTAGTATCTAACTATCTATCTATCTACTTTTAGTATCTATCTATCTATCTATCTACTTTTCGTATCTATCTAATTTTAGTATCTATCTATCTATCTAATTTTAGTATCTATCTACTTTTAGTATCTTTATATCTATTTTTAGTATCTATATATCTATCTATTTTTAGTATCTATCTATCCATTTTTAGTATCTATTTTTAGTATCTATCTATTTTTAGTTTCTATCTATCTATTTTTAGTATCTATCTATCCATTTTTAGTATCTATCTATCTATTTTTAGTATCTATCTATCTATCTACCTATTTTTTTAGTTTCTATCTATCAACCAATTTTTTTAGATCTATGTACCTTTTTTTTAGTATCTATCTACCTATTTTTTTTAAAATCTATCTATCTATTTTTTAGTATCAATCTATTTTTTTAGTATCTATCTATTTTTTGTATCTATCTATTTTTTTCAGTATCTATCTATTTTTTTATTATCTATCTATTTTTTTTTAGTATCTCTCTATTTTTTTAGCATCTATCTATCTATTTATTTTTGGTATCTATTTATCTACCTATATTTTAGTATCTATCTATTTTTTAGTATGTACCTATCTATTTTTTAGAATCTATCTATTTTTTAGTATCTAACTATCTATCTATCTTTCAGTTTCTATCTATTTATCTATATATTTATTTTTAGTATCTATCTATCTACCTATTTTTTAAGTATCTATGTAACTATTTTTTTAGTATCTATCTACCTATTTTTTTAGTATCTAACTATCTCCCTATTTTTTAGTATCTATTTTTTTAGTATCTATCTATCTGATTAGTATCTATCTATCTATCAATCTACCTATCTATTTTTTTAGAATCTATCTACCTATTTCTTTATCTATCTTTTTTATCTATCTACCTATCTACCTATTTTTTTTAGAATCTATCTACCTATTTGTTTTTAGAATCTATCTATTTATCTACTATTTTTATCTATTCTTTTAGAATCTATGTATCTATTGTTTAGTATGTATATCTCTGTCTACGTATTTCTAAGTATCTATCTCTCTACTTTTAGTATCTATCTATCTAACTACATTTAGTATCTATCTATCTGTCTACTTTTAGTATCTATCTGTCTGTCTATCTACTTTTAGTATCTATCTGTCTGTCTATCTACTTTTAGTATCTATCTGTCTGTCTATCTACTTTTAGTATCTATCTGTCTGTCTATCTACTTTTAGTATCTATCTGTCTGTCTATCTACTTTTAGTATCTATCTGTCTGTCTATCTACTTTTAGTATCTATCTGTCTGTCTATCTACTTTTAGTATCTATCTGTCTGTCTATCTACTTTTAGTATCTATCTGTCTGTCTATCTACTTTTAGTATCTATCTGTCTGTCTATCTACTTTTAGTATCTATCTGTCTGTCTATCTACTTTTAGTATCTATCTGTCTATCTATCTACTTTTAGTATCTATCTGTCTATCTATCTACTTTTAGTATCTATCTGTCTATCGATCTACTTTTAGTATCTATCTGCCTATCGATCTACTTTTAGTATCTATCTGCCTATCGATCTACTTTTAGTATCTATCTGTCTATCGATCTACTTTTAGTATCTATCTGTCTATCTATCTACTTTTAGTATCTATCTGTCTATCTATCTCTCTACTTTTAGTATCTATCTATTTTTAGTATCTATCTATCTATTTTTAGTATCTATCTATCTATCTACTTTTAGTATCTATCGATCTATTTATCTATCTATCTACTTTTAGTATCTATCTATCTACTTTCAGTATCTATCTATCTACTTTCAGTATCTATCTATCTATCTACTTTTAGTATCTATCTATCTACTTTTAGTATCTATCTATCTATCTATCTACTTTTAGTATCTATCTATCTACTTTTAGTATCTATCTATCTACTTTTAGTATCTATCTATCTACTTTTAGTATCTATCTATCTATATCTACTTTTCGTATCTATCTAATTTTAGTATCTATCTATCTATCTATCTAATCTATTAGTATCTATCTATCTTTTTAGTATCTTTATCATCTATTTTTATATCTATATATCTATCTATTTTTTAGTATCTATCTATCCTATTTTTAGTATCTATCTATTTTTCAGTTTTTATCTATATATCTATCTATCTACCTATTTTTTTAGTTTCTATCTATCTATCCAATTTTAGATTCTATGTATCTTTTTTTTAAAAGTTATTTCTATCTACCTATTTTTTTTAGAATCTATCTATCTATTTTTAGTATCAATCTATAGTTTTATCTATCTATTTTTTTCAATGTATCAATTATTTTTTTATTATTCTATCGTTATTTTTTTCTTAGTATCTCTCTATTTTTCTTTACAATCTATCTATCTATTTATTTCTTTTTTGGCATCTATTTATCTACCTATATTTTAGTATCTATCTATAGTATCTATCCTATCTATTTTTAGAATCTATCTATTTTTTATGTATCTAACTATCTATCTATCTTTCAGTTTCTATCTATTTATCTATATATTTATTTTTAGTATCTATCTATCTACCTATAAGTATATCTATGTAACTATTTTTTTAGTATCTATCTACCTATTTTTTTAGTATCTAACTATCTCCCTATTTTTTAAAGCATTCTATTTTTTAGTATCTATCTGATTAGTATCTATCTATCTATCAATCTAGCCATTCATAGAATCTATCTACCTATCCTACCTACCAGAATCTACCTAGCTCTTTGTTTCTTTTTCAGAATCTATCTATTTATCTACCTAATTCTTTTAGAATCTATGCATTCTATTGTTTAGTATGTATATCTCTCTGTCTACGTATTTCTAAGTATCTATCTCTCTACTTTTAGCATTCATCTATCTGTCTATCTCTTAGTATCTTTATCTATCTATCTATTTTAGTATCTAATCTATCTATTTATATCTATCTATCTATCTTTACTTTTGTATCTATCTATATATCTACTTTTAGTATCTATCTGTCTATATATCTACTTTTAGTATCTATCTGTCTATCTATCTCTCTACTTTTAGTATCTATCTGTCTATCTATCTCTCTACTTTTAGTATCTATCTGTCTATCTATCTCTCTACTTTCTATGTATCTATCTGTCTATCTATCTCTACTTTTAGTATCTATCTGTCTATCTATCTCTACTTTTAGTATCTATCTGTCTATCTATCTCTCTACTTTGTATCTATCTGTCTATCTCACTTTTAGTATCTATCTGTCTATCTATCTCTCTACTTTTAGTATCTATCTGTCTATCTATCTCTCTACTTTTAGTATCTATCTGTCTATCTATCTCTACTTTTATATCTATCTGTCTATCTATCTCTCTACTTTTAGTATCTATCTGTCTATCTATCTCTCTACTTTTAGTATCTATCTATTTTTAGTATCTATCTATCTATTTTTAGTATCTATCTATCTATCTACTTTTAGTATCTATCGATCTATTTATCTATCTATCTACTTTTAGTATCTATCTATCTATCTACTTTCAGTATCTATCTATCTATCTACTTTCATATCTATCTATCTATCTATTTATCTACTTTTAGTATCTATCTACTTTTAGTATCTATCTATCTATCTACTTTTAGTATCTATCGATCTATTTATCTATCTATCTACTTTCAGTATCTATCTATCTATCTACTTTCAGTATCTATCTATCTATCTACTTTCAGTATCTATCTATCTATCTACTTTCAGTATCTATGTATCTATCTATTTATCTACTTTTAGTATCTATCTATCTACTTTTAGTATCTATCTATCTATCTACTTTTAGTATCTATCTATCTATCTATCTACTTTTAGTATCTATCTATCTACTTTTAGTATCTATCTATCTATCTACTTTTAGTATCTATCTATCTACCTATCTCTCTACTTTTAGTATCTATCTATTTTTAGTATCTATCTATCTATCTATTTTTAGTATCTATCTATCTATCTACTTTTAGTATCTATCGATCTATTTATCTATCTATCTACTTTTAGTATCTATCTATCTACTTTCAGTATCTATCTATGCATCTATCTATCTACTTTCAGTATCTATCTATCGACTTTCAGTATCTATCTATGTATCTATCTATCTACTTTCAGTATCTATCTATCTACTTTCAGTATCTATCTATGTATCTATCTATCTACTTTCAGTATCTATCTATCTACTTTCAGTATCTATGTATCTATCTATCTACTTTCAGTATCTATCTATCTACTTTCAGTATCTATCTATGTATCTATCTATCTACTTTCAGTATCTATCTATCTATCTATTTATCTACTTTTAGTATCTATCTATATATCTATCTACTTTTAGTATCTATCTATCTAATTTTAGTATCTTTATATCTATTTTTAGTATCTATATATCTATCTATTTTTAGTATCTATCTATCCATTTTTAGTATCTATCTATCTATTTTTAGTAGATATCTATCTATGTATCTATCTATTTTTAGTATCTATCTATCAATTTGTTTAGTACCTATCTATCTACCTATCTATTTATTTTTAGTATCTATCTATCTACCTATTTTTTTAGTTTCTATCTATCTACCTATTTTTTAGATCTATCTATCTACCTTTTTTTAGTATCTATCTATCTATTTTTTTAGTATGTATCTACTTTTTTAGTATCTATCTACCAATATTTTTTAGAATCTATCTATCTATTTTTTAGTATCAATCTATTTTTTTAGTATCTATCTATTTTTTGTATCTATCTATTTTTTTCAGTAACTATCTATCTACCAAATTTTAGTATCTATCTATTTTTTTATTATCTATCTATCTATCTATTTTTTTTAGGATCTATCTATTTTTTTAGTATCTATCTATTTTTGGTATCTATTTATCTACCTATATTTTTAGTATCTATCTATTTTTTTTAGTATCTATCTATCTATTTTTTAGTATCTTCCTATCTATTTCTTAGAATCTATCTATTTTTTAGTATCTAACTATCTATCTTTCAGTTTCTATCTATTTATCTATATATTTATTTTTAGTATCTGTCTATCTACTTATTTTTTAAGTATCTATCTATGTAACTATTTTTTAGTATCTATCTACTTATTTTTTTAGTATCTAACTATCTCCCTATTTTTTAGTATCTATCTATCTATCTGATTAGTATCTATCTATCTTATTAGTATCTATCTATCTATCAATCTATCTCTCTATTTTTTCAGCATCTATCTATCTATTTATTTTTGGTATCTATTTATCTACCTATATTTTAGTATCTATCTATTTTTTAGTATCTACCTATCTATCTATCTTTCAGTTTCTATCTATTTATCTATATATTTATTTTTAGTATCTATCTATCTACCTATTTTTTAAGTATCTATGTAACTATTTTTTTAGTATCTATCTACCTATTTTTTTAGTATCTAACTATCTCCCTATTTTTTAGTATCTATTTTTTTAGTATCTATCTATCTGATTAGTATCTATCTATCTATCAATCTAGCTATCTATTTTTTAGAATCTATCTACCTATCTACCTATTTTTTTAGAATCTACCTATTTGTTTTTAGAATCTATCTATTTATCTACCTAATTCTTTTAGAATCTATGTATCTATTGTTTAGTATGTATATCTCTGTCTACGTATTTTTAAGTATCTATCTCTCTACTTTTAGTATCTATCTATCTGTCTACTCTTAGTATCTATCTATCTAACTACTTTTAGTATCTATCTATCTATTTTTAGTATCTATCTGTCTATCCATCTACTTTTAGTATCTATCTATATATCTACTTTTAGTATCTATCTGTCTATCTATCTACTTTTAGTATCTATCTGTCTATCTATCTATCTACTTTTAGTATCTATCTGTCTATCTATCTATCTACTTTTAGTATTTATCTGTCTATCTATCTCTCTACTTTTAGTATCTATCTGTCTATCTATCTCTCTACTTTTAGTATCTATCTGTCTATCTATCTCTCTACTTTTAGTATCTATCTGTCTATCTATCTCTCTACTTTTAGTATCTATCTGTCTATCTATCTCTCTACTTTTAGTATCTATCTGTCTATCTATCTCTCTACTTTTAGTATCTATCTGTCTATCTATCTCTCTACTTTTAGTATCTATCTGTCTATCTATCTCTCTACTTTTAGTATCTATCTGTCTATCTATCTCTCTACTTTTAGTATCTATCTGTCTATCTACCTCTCTACTTTTAGTATCTATCTGTCTATCTATCTCTCTACTTTTAGTATCTATCTGTCTATCTATCTCTCTACTTTTAGTATCTATCTGTCTATCTATCTCTCTACTTTTAGTATCTATCTGTCTATCTATCTCTCTACTTTTAGTATCTATCTATTTTTAGTATCTATCTATCTATTTTTAGTATCTATCTATCTATCTACTTTTAGTATCTATCGATCTATTTATCTATCTATCTACTTTTAGTATCTATCTATCTATCTACTTTCAGTATCTATCTATCTATCTACTTTCAGTATCTATCTATCTATCTATCTATTTATCTACTTTTAGTATCTATCTACTTTTAGTATCTATCTATCTATCTACTTTTAGTATCTATCGATCTATTTATCTCTCTATCTACTTTCAGTATCTATCTATCTATCTACTTTCAGTATCTATCTATCTACTTTCAGTATCTATCTATCTATCTACTTTCAGTATCTATCTATCTATCTACTTTCAGTATCTATCTATCTATCTACTTTCAGTATCTATCTATCTATCTATCTATCTATCTACTTTCAGTATCTATCTATCTATCTATTTATCTACTTTTAGTATCTATCTATCTACTTTTAGTATCTATCTATCTATCTACTTTTAGTATCTATCTATCTATCTATCTATCTATCTATCTACTTTTAGTATCTATCTATCTACTTTTAGTATCTATCTATCTATCTACTTTTAGTATCTATCTATCTACCTACTTTTAGTATCTATCTATCTATCTATCTCTCTATTTTAGTATCTATCTATTTTTAGTATCTATCTATCTATCTATTTTTAGTATCTATCTATCTATCTACTTTTAGTATCTATCGATCTATTTATCTATCTATCTACTTTTAGTATCTATCTATCTACTTTCAGTATCTATCTATGCATCTATCTATCTACTTTCAGTATCTATCTATCGACTTTCAGTATCTATCTATGTATCTATCTATCTACTTTCAGTATCTATCTATCTACTTTCAGTATCTATCTATGTATCTATCTATCTACTTTCAGTATCTATCTATCTACTTTCAGTATCTATGTATCTATCTATCTACTTTCAGTATCTATCTATCTACTTTCAGTATCTATCTATGTATCTATCTATCTACTTTCAGTATCTATCTATCTATCTATCTATCTACTTTCAGTATCTATCTATCTATCTATCTATCTATTTATCTACTTTTAGTATCTATCTATATATCTATCTACTTTTAGTATCTATCTATCTAATTTTAGTATCTTTATATCTATTTTTAGTATCTATATATCTATCTATTTTTAGTATCTATCTATCCATTTTTAGTATCTATCTATCTATTTTTAGTAGATATCTATCTATGTATCTATCTATTTTTAGTATCTATCTATCAATTTGTTTAGTACCTATCTATCTACCTATCTATTTATTTTTAGTATCTATCTATCTACCTATTTTTTTAGTTTCTATCTATCTACCTATTTTTTAGATCTATCTACCTTTTTTTTAGTATCTATCTACCTTTTTTTTAGTATCTATCTATCTATTTTTTTAGTATGTATCTACTTTTTTAGTATCTATCTACCAATTTTTTTTAGAATCTATCTATCTATTTTTTAGTATCAATCTATTTTTTTAGTATCTATCTATTTTTTGTATCTATCTATTTTTTTCAGTAACTATCTATCTACCAAATTTTAGTATCTATCTATTTTTTTATTATCTATCTATCTATCTATTTTTTTTAGGATCTATCTATTTTTTTAGTATCTATCTATTTTTGGTATCTATTTATCTACCTATATTTTTAGTATCTATCTATTTTTTTTAGTATCTATCTATCTATTTTTTAGTATCTTCCTATCTATTTCTTAGAATCTATCTATTTTTTAGTATCTAACTATCTATCTTTCAGTTTCTATCTATTTATCTATATATTTATTTTTAGTATCTGTCTATCTACTTATTTTTTAAGTATCTATCTATGTAACTATTTTTTAGTATCTATCTACTTATTTTTTTAGTATCTAACTATCTCCCTATTTTTTAGTATCTATCTATCTATCTGATTAGTATCTATCTATCTTATTAGTATCTATCTATCTATCAATCTATCTATCTATTTTTTTAGAATCTATCTACCTATTTTTTATCTATCTTTTTTATCTATCTACCTATCTACTTATTTTTTTTAGAATCTATCTACCTATGTTTTTTTAGAATCTATCTATTTATCTACCTAATTTTTTTAGCATCTATGTATCTATTGTTTAGTATGTATATCTCTGTCTACGTATTTCTAAGTATCTATCTCTCTACTTTGAGTATCTATCTATCTATCTACTCTTAGTATCTATCTATCTATCTAACTACTTTTAGTGTCTATGTATCTAACTACTTTTAGTATCTATCTATCTATCTAACTACTTTTAGTATCTATCTATCTATCTATCTATTTTTTAGTATCAATCTATTTTTTTAATATCTATCAATTTTTTTATTATCTATCTATCTATTTTTTTTAGTATCTATCTATTTTTTATTATCTATCTATCTATTTTTTTTAGTACCTATCTATTTTTTTAGTATCTATCTATCTATTTATTTTTGGTATCTATTTATCTACCTATATTTTTAGTATCTATCTATTTTTTTTAGTATCTATCTATCTATTTTTTAGTATCGACCTATCTATCTTTCAGTTTCTATCTATTTATCTATATATTTATTTTTAGTATCTATCTATTTTTTTTAGTATCTATCTATCTATTTTTTAGTATCGACCTATCTATCTTTCAGTTTCTATCTATTTATCTATATATTTATTTTTAGTATCTATCTATCTACCTATTTTTTAAGTATCTATCTATGTAACTATTTTTTTAGTATCTATCTACCTATTTTTTTAGTATCTAACTATCTCCCTATTTTTTAGTATCTATCTACCTATTTTTCAGTATCTATCTATTTTTTTAGTAAGTGTCTATCTACCTATCTTTTTAGTATCTATCTATTTTTTTAGTATCTATCAATCTATTTTTTTAGTATCTATCTATCTATTTTTTAGGATCTACCTATTTTTTTAGTATCTCTCTATCTATTTTTATCGTATCTATCTATCCATTTTTTAGAATCTATCTATTGTTTAGAATCTATCCATTTTTTAGAATCTATCTCTTTTAATATCTCTCTATCACTCTGTCTATCACTCTATCTACATCTTTCAATATCTGTCTATCGATCTATCTATCTATCAGTCTGTCTGCCACTTTTTAATATCCATCTAGCTATCTAACAATCTATCTACCTCTTTCAATATCTGTCTATCAATCTATCTATATTTCTATCTAACTCTTTCCATATATGTCTATCTATCTGTCAATCTATCTACCTCTTCCAATATCTGTTTATCTATCAATCTCTCTACCTCTTTCAATATATTTTTAGTATCTATCTACCTTTTTTTAGTATCTATCTATCTATCTATCTATATACTTTTAGTATTTATCTATCTATCTATCTGTCTACTTTTAGTATCTATCTATCTATCTACCGATCTACTTTTAGTATCTATCTACCGATCTACTTTTAGTATCTATCTATCTATCTACCGATCTACTTTTAGTATCTATCTATCTATCTACCGATCGACTTTTAGTATCTATCTATCTATCTATCTACTTTTAGTATCTATCTATCTACTTTTAGTATCTATCTCTCAATCTGTCTACTTTTAGTATATCTCTCTCTATCTACTTTTAGTATATCTCTCTCTATCTACTTTTAGTATATCTCTCTCTATCTATTTTAGTATATCTCTATCTATCTACTTTTAGTATCTCTCTATCTATCTATCTATCTATCTACCTACCTTTAGTATCTATCTATCTATTTACATTTAGTATCTATCTACATTTAGTACCTATCTATCTACATTTAGTATCTATCTGTCTATCTACTTTTAGTATCTATCTATCTATCTACTTTTAGTATCTATCTATCTATCTAACTATCTATCTATCTACTTTTAGTATCTATCTACCTATCTATCTACTTTTAGTATCAATCAATCTATTTATCTATCTACTTCTAATATCTATATATCTACTTTTTGTATCTATCTATCTACTTTTAGTATCTGTCTGTCTATCTATCTACTTTTAGTATCTGTCTGTCTATCTATCTACTTTTAGAATCTGTCTATCTATCTACTGTTAGTATTTATCTATCTATCTACTGTTAGTATTTATCTATCTATCTACTGTTAGTATTTATCTATCTATCTACTGTTAGTATTTATCTATCTATCTACTGTTAGTATTTATCTATCTATCTACTTAGTATTTATCTATCTATCTACTGTTAGTATTTATCTATCTATCTACTGTTAGTATTTATCTATCTATCTACTGTTAGTATTTATCTATCTATCTACTTTTAGTATTTATCTATTTATCTACTTTTAGTATCTATCTATCTATCTACTTTTAGTATCTATCTATCTACTTTTAGTATCTATCTATCTACCTATTTTTTAATATCTATCTACCTATTTTTTTAGTATCTATCTATTTTTTAGTATCTATCTATTTTTTAGTATCTATCTCCCTATTTTTTTTAGAATCTATCTATTTTTTAGTATCAAACTATTTTTTTAGTATCTATTTTTTGTATCTATCTATGTTTTTTTCAGTATCTTTCTATCTACCTATTTTTTAGTATCTATCTATTTTTTAGTATCTATCTATCTTTTTAGTATCTATCTATCTTTTTAGTATCTATCGATCTTTTTAATATCTATCTATCTTATTAGTTTCAATCTTATTAGTATCTATCTACCTATCTATCTTTTCAGTATATATCTATCTATTCTTTTCGATCTATTTTTTTAGAATTTATCTATCTACCTATTTTTTCAGTATCTATCTATCAACCTATTTTTTGAGTATCTATGTATCTATCTACCTATTTTTTCAGTATCTATCAACCTATTTTTTGAGTATCTATGTATCTATCTTCCTATTTTTTCAGTATCTATCAACCTATTTTTTGAGTATCTATGTATCTATCTTCCTATTTTTTCAGTATCTATCTACCTATTTTTTTAGTATCTATGTATCTATCTTCCTATTTTTTCAGTATCTATCTACCTATTTTTTTAGTATCTATGTATCTATCTACCTATTTTTTAGAAACTATCTATCTACCTTTTTTTTTCAGTATCTATCTTCCTATATTTTTAGTATCTATGTATCTATCTACCTATTTTTTTAGAATCTATCTATCTACCTATTTTTTTAGAATCTCTGTATTTATTTTTTAGTATCTATCTATCTATTTATTTTTGGAATCTATCTATCTGTCTACGTATTTCTAACTTACTACCTATCTATGTACATCTTTTTAGTATCTATCAACCTATTTTTTAGTATCCACCTATCTATCTATTTTTAGTATCTATCTATTTTTAGTATCTATCTATCTATACATCTATCTACTTTTAGTATCTATCTATCTACTTTTAGTATCTGTCTATCTATCTACTTTTAGAATCTATCAATCTATCTATCTAATCACTTTTAGTATCTATCAATCTATCTATCTACTTTTAGTATCTATCTATCTACTTTTAGTATCTATCTATCTATCTCTTTTTAGTATCTATCTACCTACCTATCTATCTCTTTTTAGTATCTATCTACCTACCTATCTATCTCTTTTTAGTATCTACCTACCTACCTATCTCGTTTTAGTATCTATCTATCTCTTTTTAGTATCTATCTATCTCTTTTTAGTATCTATCTATCTATCTATCTATCTACTTATCTATCTCTTTTTAGTATCTATCTACTTATCTATCTATTTTTAGTATCTATCTATCTATCAACATATCTATTTTTAGTATCTATCGATTTATCTATTTTTAGAATCTATCTACCTATTTATCTATCTACCTCTTTTTATATCTATGGATCTATCTATCTATTAATCAAACTATCTCTTTTAATATCTGTCTTTTTATCTATCTATCAATTTATCTGCGTCTTAATATCTTTCTATCTATCTATCTATCTATCTATCTCTTTTAATATATCTCTGTTTCAATTTGTATATCTATATTTTTAATACATGTATCTCTTTTAATATATCTATCTATCAATCAATCTATTTATCTCTTTTAATATATATATCTATCTCTTTTAATATATCAATCTATCCATCAAGCTATGTATTTATCTCTTTTAACATATCTATCTCTTTTAATATATCTATCTATCCATCAATCTATCTATTTATCTCTTTTAATATCTGTCTATCTCTCGATCTATTTTAATATCTGTCTATCCATTTTTTAAATTTCTATCTATCATTTTTAATATCTATCTTTTTAATATCTCTTATAATATCTGTCTCTTTTTAATGTGTATCTATCTCTTTTAATATCTATCTGTCTATACATCTATCTCTTTTAATATCTATCTATCTATCTCATTTAATATCTATCTATCTATCTCATTTAATATCTATCTATCTATCTTTTTTAAGATCTATTCGGCCCTTTGGCTATGATCAAAGTGTAGTATCTGTTCAGCTGTGCTGACGCACTTTTCCTCAGCTGAAATGTCGGCTCCGTGCCGGGTCGGTCTTGTTCGTCGTTGCGTGTATTCTGTAGGAGATATTTGATCGTCGGGTCAGTCTCCTGCAGAAGGAGGCTATGTCGGAGACCTTGGAAAGGCTTGATTCGTCGGTTCCCTCCATCTCGGCGTGGAGTGGTGGTAACATAAAAAATGACGTGTCATATTATGACGAATTGAAGGGTCGGTACGTGCAGTACATTTCGGGAACGGAACCCCTCTCCGTTCCCGACAGCCTGAAGGACATAGAGCCACGGATCATTCCTCTGCTGACGAAGGATCCGAAAACCCTCAAATTTGTGGGAGTCAGCAGGGAGATGGTGAAGGAAGCCATCAAGGCTCTCCACCTAAAAGCCAGAATGGTGGCACGCCGCAGCCACGCCATGTGGGATATCCTGCTTGGCACCGCGGAAGAGGCGAAGGAGCTTGCTGGGGCCACTCTGGTGACGAAGACGCTCCAAATGCAAACTGAATATATGGGCACTCGGAAGACTAGGATTACGCTACATGGGGTACCCATTGACATCTCTATCGACCATATCCGAGCGTTCTTTGCCCAGTATGGAAAAGTAGCGGAGGTGGCAGCCGTGATATGAAAAGCAGGATTTGCTACGGGAGATGTCACTCTACAGGTGACGGTTTCACGAAAGAAGTTCAGTGAAATCCCAGATATCCTTACCTGCAGAGGGAGATCTATCTTCGTCGTGGTGGAGGGCAGGAGGTCCTTTTGCTGGGCCTGCGGAGCATAGGATCATGTTGCTAAACATACCCTACCAAAAACCCGGCTCCAAAGACCTAGCTATCACAGTTACCAACAGCAGAAAAAGAGGTGCCGAAGCAAAAAGAATCGTTGGAGCCCAAAGAGGGAGAATGGAAGACGGCGGGAAAGAAGGGTTCCAAAACAAAACCCCGCTGCCTCAAGGAAAGTTGCCTCTACCACAGAGAAAAATCACCGTTGCCGCAAAGAAAGTCACCTCCGCTGCAAGAAGCCTTCCAACTTCCCCATCCCCCAGGGACTCTCCCAGTCCCCGGTCTTCAAACTGACCCCTCTGACCCCTGCTACACCAAGCAAATCACTCGCCTCTACTCCCTCCCCCACCCTACTTCTTCTCCTACTCTAACGCAAACCAGGAAAAGAGACCTCTTCCCCAAGGGGAAGCTCTAATGAAAATTAATGAGGACATAGCAAAGGAGTGGTCCGCACAAAGGCGTTCTTTATTGAAGACGTTATTAAAACTATCTTCGGTGGACGGCAAGTCTACTGAAGATCCCACTAATTTCACGAAGGCCCCCGGTGTGCTTACCTTGGTTCGGAACACTGGGGGCAACCTTCGGGTATGGGATCATATCGCTGCGGCCAGTAAGATGTAAAAGGGCATTGTTATGTTCCGGAGTGGTACTCCGGAACTAAAAAAAAAAAAAAAAAAATTATTGCAAAATAATTGTGCAGGGAGTTTCCCGTTTTGCTCCATCCCTGCTTAGATAGGGTCGTAAAACTAATGTACCCTACAGACGTCGGCGGTATTGTTCTTGACGGTTGAATTACGTCCGCTGTTGGCACTGGTGCACTTGGACTATCCGTCGGGGTCTCTGCCCCAGAGATTTCTATCCTGTATGTGATTAGATTAATTCTCTTTTTCAAATTTAAAAGACGTTTATCAAGATAGCCAGTTTGAATGCGAATGGCCTGAGGGATCGGGGTAAGGCAGCCCGCCTGCTTCGTGACCTCTTGTCGTTCGGCGTGGATGTGGTCGCGATCCAAGAGTCTCACTTTGTTTGCCACGTCGATTTTTGTGTGTTGTCTAACGACTGTCGTCTATTCAGCATATGGGAATCGGCAATCCAGAGGTGTTTCTTTGCTGGTCAAACGTACCCTGGACGCGAGGGCGGACCTTGTTCATGTCGGTGCCGAAGGCCGGTTGATCGTGGCAGATATTGCAGTGAAAAGCAACTCGTTTCGTCTGATTGCGGTTTATGTGCCCAATGTTCGGGAGGAGAGTATCTCGTTTTTTCGGCTGTTGGAGCCCTTCCTGGTTGATTCGTCACGACTAGTCCTAGTGGGGGACTGGAATGCTATCCTGAACCCCAAGTGGGATAGTGGGTGGGGCGCTAGCGGGAGGAGTGGTGATCGTAACCTGGTTGATCTGATTGACGAATTTGGTCTCTTTGATAGATACCGGGTCGATCATCCTGGTGGGAGAATGTGGACGTGGACTCGTAGTTGGCCGTCTGCCCAGGTTAGTGAGAGAAGCCGACATAGATTTCTTAGAATGTCCTACGTTCCACTGGTTAGGCTATACGGACCACAAACTCGTTTGTGCCCGTGTAGCGTTAGACTTTAGGCCTAGAATGGCTGGTTACTGGAAGTTCAATCAGTCCTTACTGGACAGGTGGGACTTTCGGCGCCAGTTAATTAACGTAGTGCAGCGGGCGTTAACTGGGAGAGTCATTGGGAATAAGTGGTGGGAGAATCTTAAGAATAGGATTAGGTCTTTCACCTTTGAATACAGCCAACGGCTCAAACTAGATCAGTCAGTCAGTTAAGTGCCATACACGCTTGAAAGAGACATGACTGACTGGGCAGAAGATTATCCCACAGTAGGTTGCCATTGCTTTCTGCGGTAGACTGGTTGCCGACCAAGGCTATAGGACCCAATCTGTCCTATTATTTAACCCATAACTGGAGGGGATAGACGGATTAATACCTTTCACAAGGGGATTATTCGGAAGTGAATGCAAGGAATTCAACTGGAATTCGAACTCGGTTCCCCGATTTCTCGTTCCGAGCCGATATCCACTGCGCCACAACGCACATCAAACTAAATAAGGCTGCCAAAGTGAAGACATTTAAAGCTAATTACTCCCAGGCGGAGGATGGTGGGGATTCCCTAGAGATAGCCTTCGATAAGGAAGCCCTTGAGCCTTCGACTAGCGAGCGTTACATGGGTCAGGTTAAGCAAGATGTCTAAGCAAGATGTCTTCCGAAGCTGTGTACCTAGGCGCAGAACTGTACAAGGAAGAAATTCGCCGAGGTGGTGATCGCTACATTTGAGAGGTACGAGACCCGGAGGGGCGTACTCTTCGGGCGACTGACGATATGTGCGAGGCGTTTCAGCGGCATTTGAAGTCTACGTGGCCTTGAAGAAGGTCGGCAGTGGCAAGTTGCCAGGTTTGGATGGTTTGCTCTCTGAATTGTACTTGAGACTGTCGCACATTTTTGTTCCGATCTTGACTGTCGTGTTCAACAACTAGTTCCGGTAGGGATCCATCCCCAACTGGTTTACCAGGGGTGTGGTCACGCTGTTGAGAAAAGGCAAAAATGTTGGGAGGGAACTAGATGGTTACAGGCCCATAACTCTGCTAAACACAGAGTTAAAGATTTTGGCCAAGATCCTCACGAATCGTTTGCAGCTAGTTGCCGAGTCTCTGTTGGAACCTGATCAGACTTGTGCTGTGAAGGGAAAACAATTCAGAGCAACCTGCATTTGATCCGCACGGTCCTAGAGGGTGTAAAAGACAACGATGAAGCTGAGCTGATCAATTTAGATCAGTCCAAGGCATTTGATAGGGTTGACCATGGCTACCTGGCAGCTGTCCTGCAGGCCACATGATTCGCACCCGACTTCTGCCGCTGGATTAGTCTCCTGTATCGCTCCCCCACGGCTGTGGTACAGGTGAACGGGAAGCTGTCGAGCGCTTTTGCGTTGTCTAGGTCGGTTTGACAGGGTTGTTCACTGTCGTCCTTACTTTGCGTTGGAGCTCCTCTTTCGTCGGCTAAGGGACAGGACGTGCAGTCCGGTCCTACGTGGAATCGCTGTCCCTGGTGTGACTCGAGCCAGGGTTTCCGCATACGCCGATGACGTAACCACTTTCGTGTCCTCCCAGGGTGACATTGAGGTGGTACAGAAGGCGCTTGAACGGTACGAACAGGTGACAGGGACCAAGATTAACCGCGACAGGTCTTCCGGCTTGCGGTTAGGTGCCTGGAAGGGTGCTACCCTCCCGGGGCCCTTCGACTGGATGGAAGGTCCTGTCCGCATTCTTGGAGTGTGTTTTGGACCCGACCTTCAGTTGGAGGAGAATTGGTCTGAAGTACAGGCAAAGGTCGGGGCGTCGGTCGAGATTTGGCGTCGAAGGAATTTGTCCTTGAAGGGTTTGGCTGAGATTTGTGCCACATAAATCTTTCCCACAGTCCTTTACCGACGGTCCGTACTTCCGCTTTGTGACGAGCGTGAGAAGGCGAGCGAGCGTTTGCTATTCTCTTTTCTGCGGAGAGGACGCAAACATCACGTCGACAAACGTGTATGTTACGTGTCATGGGGGTCTGGGAATGCCGCACTTGGCGAGTCACAAACTCGCTTCAAGGGTGTTTTTTCTCAGGCGTGCGTTATTGGAAGACTCATTGCTGACGGGGATAGTGAGGGGCTAGTTCCCTGGCCTTACAATCACTCCCCCGAATGTCGGATAGCCTTGCGGGCCATTCCACGGTCTAGTGACCTTTCTCAGTCTAGGAGGCACTTCTATCGGGGATTAGTGGAGGGCGTCGCGAAGGATCCACTACGCGAATCGTTTGGCATGTTGGAGGATGAGTATCGCTCTTATTGGTCTTAGGCGCCAGGTTCGAATTATCTCAGCAACTCTGAGTTTTCTCTGACTTAGCCATTAGCTCGGAATCGGTTGTCTCTCAATGACATGCGCTTCATAATGGGCCTGGCGGATTTGCGAGATTGTGAACGCTGCAACCTTGGTTTAAAGGAGACGTCTTCGATCGTGTAGGCGAGTTGACTGCGCGTGCTCATTGATCGTGTATACGCCTGCGACAATGTGTTTTCCCCGTTTTTCAGCGGCCTTTTTGTTTTAAGGGAGGGCTGGGTTCAGCTAAAATCATGTCTTTAGTTTGTATTTTGAGTTGAAAAATTTTGTTTTGGGGAATTATTGTCATACCCCTCCCCCACATGTCATTTCATGTGAAAGTTTTATGTATATTTTTGTATTTATTGTACATTGTAAAATTTTATGTTCACTTGGGGTGTTTTTTAGGTCCCCTGGAACGTTTTGCGGTATTTTGGTACATGAAGGGTTGAATGTTGATGGACAAGTTCTTGTGTTGATTGAGAAAAATTGCAACGTATGTTTGGGTCGTGAATCGGATTAGCTAGAGATAAGATAGTGTGGACCACCCTGAGCATTTTCCCCTCCCCATTTTTGGCCTTGTGCCACAGCTGTAAATATTCAGTAAATAAATATCTATCTATTTATCTCTTTAATATCTACTAGCAGTATAGACCGGCGTTGCTCGGGTGTAATGAAAGCTTTAAAACTAACCCATGGTCCTGGAGCTCAGACTCTTTGGACGTTGGAATGAAAGACTAAAAAGCAATAGTTGTTTCCAGTTAAAGCGCGACCGTAGACTGATAGAAAAATGTATGGATTAAGTCAATTTTTTATTTCCTGGTATCGATATCAAATAAGTTTTTTTCGTCGTAAACTGAATTTTGAAGGCTAAATAAATCCTCTGAGTAAATGGTATCATGGCTGAGACTAGGAACTACAATTATACCTACTTAGAGCTAAACCCGAAGCAAAAACTAAAATAAAAGGGCTGAAAAAATACAGACATACAGGCAGATAAATAGATACACACACAAACATCTTGCCTATTATATATATATATTATCGATTTTCTTCACTATTGTAAGAACTGCAACCTTGAAACTTCTGAATATCGTTTCTTATGTCTTTGTCTATGAGTGTATCAAATTTGATTAAAATCGGACCACTCCAACTATAACCCGATTTTTTCGATTATCGATATTTATCAGCGGTACCTCGACACAAAACTTAGCTAAGAACACTCGCAGACGCTTATAGTACAACTGTGTAAATTTTCCAGAAAATCGGTTCAGGCGTTTCAGAGTCTATAGGTAACGGACACACACACACACACACACACACACACACACACACAAAGATCTATTTATAAATAAGTTTAGATCTATCTCTTAATATCTATTTATCTCTTGTAATAATCTATCTCTTTTAATATCTATCTATCTAGCCCTTTTAATATCTATTTATCTATTTTAATATCTACCTATTTTAATATCTATCTATTTATCTATCTATCTAAATGTCTATCTTAATATCTACCTATCTTAATATCTATTTTAATATCTATCTATCTATTTTAATAGATATTTTAACATCTATCTATCTTAATAGAGCCGGAAGGGACTTCCACAAGCGAGAGGTTCGAGAAACGAAACTGTTGGCATAGAACTATATCTAGCCAGCTCAACTGTAAATTGATGAGATTTCGACGTCAGTCAAGTATTTCGCTTAAATTCATAAAGTCTAAGTACCAAAGTTGAGCTCATCAGAACAACTACCATGAAAGAATATATATATATATATATATATATATATATATATATATATATCACAGCTCATGTACGGTTAGACATCCGATTGCTTTAACCAGGATTGAAACCTGACCGAATTGACATCAGTCAGCGATTCTACCTCTGAGCTATGACCGCTCGGTAGAAGAAAGCAGACTTTTAGCGTGTGATATACCATGTAAACATACGCCAGTAACTGAGAGTGTTCTAATTCTTTACTGAATGAACGATGTCTAGATGCTTGAGTGGCTACTGTTTTTTCAAAGTCTACCATTCTTCCAGAGTGCTCAATCAGGGTGTGAGAGCGTAAAATGTACTGATGAGCTGTGATACAGCAAAACAGATCTGTCTGCAGATGACTATATATATAAGACACAGAGAGGTACTCTTATGGCCGTAGGTAAGCGCCTGAAACCGAGCTACCAGATCAGGACCAATAATTTTGCTGATTCTTTTGTGGATTTCAACAAGGAACTCAAGTTAAATAACAGGGCCACCCCACCATATGTGACAGCAATATTCTATGCATGCACGAATGGTAGATTTATAGATATGCAAGATGGGTTCTGGAGAGAAAAATTGTCTTGCCCGACATAGTGATCCGTCTTTCTTAGTATCTGACTTAGGAATAGATTCAATATAGTTTTTCCAGTTTATGTCAACTGAGAACGTTAACCCGAGAAGGCACAACCAGTCCCTTTCTTGGAGGTTAACAACAGCTATGCTGATGGAAGGCAGAGAGGACCGTCTCTCAGATGATCATTGGAGAGAAGTTTAGTTTTGGAGGTGTTAAAATTGAAAAGCCATTATTTGTCGCAGTTGACGACGGTCTTGAGGTCGTTTTAGACATCAGCTGCCTTTTTGACTTTGCTGAACTGATCAGCCTTAATGTCGAGGCAGGAGTAAATGGTTGTGTCGTCAGCATAGATGCCAAGTTGAAAGCTGATGTCATCAGGAAGATCGTTAATAAAAATTAAAAACAACACAAGACCAAGGATTCGCGATTTGATAGAAAAGATTGGATCAACTCAAAAATGTCCGGAGACACCGTAACTTTTCAACTTGTGGAAACGACCTGTATGCCAGAAGACTATACGAAAGACTTTCGCGATGTTTAATGCTACAGCCGGGGCTTTACAGTTTCTATCTCCAGCATGCTAGATTCTTTCCGCAATTTTCTTCAGTACATCAGCAGTGTCAGGCCAAGCAGGCGTAGTGTTTTACTCTCTGGGAGGCAAGCCTGTTCCATGCTAATGGGAGGTAGGTGCGGTTGTCTATGGTGGTTAATTGATAGCAGCTTCGTTTTGGAAGAATTGAAATTTACGAGCCATTTCTTACGCCAATCCACCACGGATTGGAGGTCCTTTTCAAGCTCGGCAGCGAGGTTCGCCTTTTCGCCCACACCAGATTATTGATCGAGGCGAGAGTAAACTGTGGTGTCATCGGTGTACATGCCTACTTGGGATGTTATGGCATCGGGAAGATCATTGATGTAGATCAGAAAGAGCGTAGGACCTAGGATAGAGCCTTGAGGGACACCTGCGTTTGTAGGGTAGTTCTGGGAGGCATGTCCATTTAATACCACCTTCAATGTACGGTTAGAGAGGAATGACTGGATTAGGTCCAGCAAAAGTCTAGTTGTTGACCAGGAGGCATGAAAGCTGTATTTCTTGCCTGAGAAAAGACCCTGTGATGAAAGATGATGAACCGTTTAAGCATTGATCAGGACCTTGAGAAGTTTACCAAAGAAAGGTATAAGGCTATGAAGTCGATAGTTGAAAGGGATGGATAGTTCACCAGAGTTCTTAAAAACTAGAACAGCATATGATGACGTCCAGTAGGCAGAAAAGCAGGAGTCAGTGGGGTGTTTATTATACAGTTTAGAGAGAACAAGAGCCTGTTCAGAAGCACACTTCTTAATCACTATTACAGAGATGGGATTTACCAACCTTCCCACGCAAGGTTAGATGTGACACAAGGTCATTTTATAGTGGGTCTTCTCGGCCATATAGCCGGGCCAAAAAATGTGTCTATTATTACCGAGTCGTGATTATACCCTTCGGCGGAACCACGGCTGGGTTAGTGCTCTCTGCTCGGAAGCAGAGAGCGCCCTCTACCCGAAGGCCGAGAGCTCACAGTGTCATAATAACAGCGGCAAAATGGTATTACAGAGATACCATCGGGTCCTCATTCTTTGTTGGGATGTAGTTTAGAGATGATAGCAGAAAACATGGAAGAGGTTATATGCATATCACTCAACAGACTTAATTCTAAGTGGGAAGTTAGGTGGGGAAACTCCGGATGAGTCAAGTAAAATCTGAGGAGAATTTTGGGGCAAAACTTTCAGCCTTACTAGCAGAAGATGTTAACACCTCAGATTGATTGAAGAGGGGAAAATAGAAACTTTGCCCTTATATAATACCCTGTTACAGAGTCACCATTAATCACGAGAGACAAAATCTTTAGAGACTATGCGGTACCTCACTCTCTCGGCAAACAGTGACTTTGCTCCTTCGAGGATTCGCTTACATTTGTTAAGATCAGACATGAATCTGTTTTGACAAGACCTGTCACACTTGTATAACCGAAAATAGTGGCTCCTGTGGGCTATAGCTGCTGAGCATGCTGGTGTGAACCATGGAGAAGATTGAATTTTCCCCTGGTATTTTCGAGAAGAGATTAAAGCTTTTTATGCCAGTTTTGAATCAAGAAGAAACCTCAATGGCGCAATTTTCAATTGAAAGGTTGACGATATCAGTTCGTGGGGCGTCATAGAAAAAAAATCACCGAGTCCCAATCAGTATGTTGGTAACGGAAAGAGGTCTTATAGATAGAGGGTTTGTGTTTAATAGATGATTGGAACGAAATGTAGATAGCTACCACAGAGTGGTCAGATTTACTAAGAGGGAAATATTGCAAAGGTCGGCAATAGCGAAGAGAGGAGGGAAGAAATAAATTAATTTCAGAAGCCTGTTCGGTTTTGCTAGGGAATAAATAGGGATTGGGCAATAAAAAAAAATGTAATGTCTGAAAACCGACAACATCAGCACCTTTAGAATGTTTCAGCCACGTGAAGCATTAAAGTCAGAGGAGACAAATAATTTTGCAGATCCATAGAGAGAAAGTTGAATATCCACATATGTTGTCACCGTATAACAAGCGGTGCTAAGTCGGACAGGCTATAAGACACAAGCTGTTAGATTTAAGCGATACAACAGTATTTTGGTTTAGTTTCATGTAATATTTTCAAGCAAACAATGCACACTCACCTGGAAATCAAGCAAATTTCCCACATCTTCAACGTACATAGCTCTTTGTATCTTTGTGACATTATCGTCTTTCTTGAAGGGAATTGATTAAAAAAAAAATAGGGTGCGTTTGATTTTTTGAAAATATCCTTGAGAAAAGTAGGAATCAACCTATTCTCCCTGACAGTTACGGGTTAAATAATAGGATATAATTTGCTCTCTATCTTTGGTTGCCAGTCTAGGAGAAGGATAGAATTCAAAATCTGTTAGCTAGCATTTCCACCTTGCAAAAACTTACTTCCTACAGAAACTGCAACAACCACTATGGATCTTACCCCTGCCCACAGACGAGAGGATTTTTACAAATAACCAAGTTTTTATATTCTCCAGAGGTGGGGTGGAGGAAATATATCAGAAAAAAAAATTGTGCAATACAATCTTTCTATGCTACTTTCAACTATTAAATTGGTTTTGTGAAAGTGGAAGGAAAGTTTATTAAATATCAACCCATCTTTACTACTTTCTCACGGATTCGAACTCATTCAGTAACTACATATAGACACCATCTTGATTCAGTTCGTAGGCGATCATGGCTCTTCACAAATTCCTTTTTTTTGTCATCTATGAATTTTGATGATGCCTTGAAAAATTAGTGGAGCGGTTTCCTGATAAATTCACACGGTTTCGAATCTCGAGTCGTCCTTCGCTCAGACTGGCTCACACGGCTTTGTCCAAGAGCATTATTGTGAAAGTGAATGCAACCGACGAGGCCAAATTTTGAACTTCATTTGCTGATTTCGCTTTTCGCGCCAATAACTGGTTCGCTATTCGCATATCCGATCGTAGATATTACAACTTCCATAAGAATGATTTTAAATCGTCAGAGGGTTGAGGTGGGTGTGTATGTTGTCACCGTCACCAAATATTGTCGTTGAGACACTAGCGAAAAAAAAAAACAAAAAAACTAATCATCAATACGGCCACGCCCATTTCATTTGAAAATTAAAGCAATGCAATATATGGTTCTAAATTGATCAGCATGAGCTTGTTTTGGTTGCCCCTTTTTTTTCTAGTACAGTCGAGTTTTGTCCTTTTTGTAAGACGAACCTTGCTCTATCTGACTGTTTCCTTTCTTAGTTGTTGGGGCTCTAATTTTCCTGCCTATTAAAACTGATAGGCTTTTCTTTCTATCCGCACGAGGAACCGTTTGATAGCTTAACAGTGAATTAGGGAGATAAGCCTCTATATTCTCATTAAAAGGTGAAAACGTCTTTAGTCCCGTTTTTACTGTTTGGATCATCCTTTCCACTATGTCATTTAATTGTGGGTTATATGATAGTGTTTTTTGTACCAGACTTTCTCCTCTATGGCGAACAACATGGTTATTAGGGCTCGAATTTGCCTGTCCATTAAAGCTGGTGGGCTTTGCTTCCTATTTGCGTGAGGAACCGTTTGATAGCTTAACAGTAACTTCGGGAGATAAGCATCAACATTCTCATTAAAAGGGGAAAACATATTTACTTCCATTTTTACTGTTTACTCTATCACTTCTTCTAAATATTCTGGATGTTCTGCATTGCTCTTCTGTTTGTTTTTCTTCGGTTCTCTTTAATGGAGATCTTAGTCTAAATTCATTTTCCTCTTCTAAATCTGTTAATTTATTTCCACTTTCCTCTATGGTCTTTTTGTTACAGTTTCCCCATTCTCTGTCACTTTTTGTTCCTCTTTTCACATTTCTACATCTTCAGACTCAAACTTCGTTCTAAATTGATCAGCGTGAGCTAATATTGGTTACCCCTTTTTTTCTAGTACAGCCATGTTCTGAACAGTGCCCTTTCTGGCTCTGCCTCCTATTTTATAAACCAGACTTTCTACTCTGTGGCAAACAATATGGTTAATGGGACTCTAATTTGCCTGCTAATTAATACTGATGGGCTTTGCTTTCTATTCGCACGAGGAACCGTTTGATAGCTTAACAGTGACTTAGGGAGATAAGCTTCTATATTCTCATTAAAAGGTGAAAACGTCTTTAGTCCTATTTTTTTCTATTTGAAACATTCTTTCCGCGATGCCATTTGATTGTGGGAATAACTTTTCACCGCAATATCAATCGGCCCTCGGCACCGACGTGAACACGGTCCATCCTCGCATCCAGAATATATGCTTTACCAGGGAAGAAACTCTTATGATCTGTCGGTCCCTATATACTGAATAGATAACGATGTCGTTAGACAGCACACAGATATCAAATAAAGTGAGTTTCCTGGATCGCGGCGAACCACATCGAACAACGGGAGGTTATTCAGGTTGCCTATCTTGATTGACATCATTTAGGTATGAAAAAAGAAGAAAAGAAACCCTAATCACATACAGGACGAAAATCTGCAGCAGTAAGGACATCGACGAATTTTCCAAGATTCCTCGTGCCAATATCGGACATAATTCGTCCGTCAAGGACAATCCCATCGACGTTCATAGGGTACGTTAATTTTAACGCCCTATATAAAGAGGGCTAGAGAAAAACCTGGACCCTTCCTGCGCACAATTGCGCTATTTTTTTTTATAATTCAGGCCATGTTTATTTTTGCTCTTTCGCATCTGCCAGGTGGTCTCATACGTTAAGGTAGCGTTTTATATGGTATGCATCCTATTTTGTTTTGTAACCAAGACACTAAATTTTAATAGCAGAAGTCTGGTGCGTTACATCGTTTCTTGCAAATATTGTTTGCAATATTTGTTTCACACTGGCAGCTTTCCTAACTTTGACCTTTAATATTTCTGGCCAGCATGAGAACGAGTCTACGAAGATTAAAAATAAACCAATATCTTTAATGTGGGCATAGTTCATGTGGATCCTTGTCCATGGTTCCTCCTCTTTAGGTCATGTGTGGAATTGGGTTTGTTTTAATTTCCATACATTTGGGGCATCGTCTTATGTGTTCTTCAATATCTTTAGAATATCCCAGTCATGAAGCTTGTAGTCTCAAACTCGTCGCTGTGACACCGCAATTTATATCATCGCTTGTGCACACTTCTAACTATATCCTTTCTTAAAATTTGAGAAGGCACTATTGCATATCCATCATACCGTTAAGCTATATCTTCCTTCCTTGAAAGATCTTTCCGCCATAATGTAGTTACTCCACATATTCTTTTTAATACTCTCTAGTATTTTACTTAGTATCGGGTTTTGTTGGGTTTCTATGCTTGGTGTTTTGCGGAATAATACGTCTGTTTCCATCTCTTATATAAATCTATCATCCGGACTTTCATGTTCTTCTCTATTTTTATTCTAAAATTTTATTCTTGATAATACATCCCTATGAGGTGAGGAATGGTCCTTCCTTTATAACATACATAATGTCAAAATCAAACACCATAGTTTCAATGGCCCACCTTAAAATTCTTGATGACGTTATTCTTGGTAACTCCTTTCGCGGATTGAATAAGAATTCCAAGGGCTTATGGTATGATTTTAACAGAAACGTTTTAACCAACAGAAAATTCTGTGCTCTCTCCAGACTAATGATTTCTTTTCTATATTAAAATAATTACATTCTGCCGACGACACTTTTCTGGAAATGATTTGGTGATACAATAGCCACTATGGTATGTTCACTTGTGTCAGTCGTGAAAGTAACTTCTTTTCTTGGGTTGAAGGTTTTTTTTATTATTAGCAGCTTACTTGTCAAAGCCTTTTTTTAATGCTTCGAAATCATTATTATGCTTTTGTTCATAAGAATTTTACGCATGTTCGAAAATGGTTCAACAAGTACGTTATATCTAGGGAGATATCTGCTGTAGAAATTAATCTTAAGAAAGATTCCAATTCTTTCTTGTTTGTAGTTTTCGTTACTTTCGAAATTTTGTTAAGCTCTCGTCAGGGGTTATTCCTTCTCTAAATATTTGATATCCTAGATAGTATAATTTTTTCACAGTCAAGCTTGCATTTGTCTCTGTTTATTGTCATGCCTGCCTGATTTAATCTCCATAGAACTTGTTCTGTTTTACGCTTTAATTCGTCTTTGTTGCGAGCGCCCACGCATATATCATCTTGATATGTTATTATGTTATCCACTTTTCTAGTAAAATCTTTAACTCTGAAAATATGAATTGCAGTTTAAATTTCAAACGGCAGACGAGTCAATCTTAATAATCCCAACGGTGTATTTATTGTAGTAACCTTTTTAAATTTATCATGCTGATTTTAAGTCAATCTTTGCAAAATGCTTCATATTTGATGAGTCCCGATTTCTATACTTAATAGAGGAAATAAAACGGAACAGTGATTTATCGTAAAAATTACAATTTGTTGCACATGGCCGAAAATGGGCGGATGCTGAGGCTGGTCATCGTTAACTATCTTACACCTAACTAATCAAATTCACGACCCTATTACTCATTACAATTTGTCCATTCATCAAAAGAACCCATCCATCCTCAATTGAACTACCATATACCACAATACCACATACTCTCAGGAAGCCTAAGCAAATAAACACCCATGTTATAAAAATTTTATGATGATAAAGTTTATATAAAAACCTGAAAACGATACACAATGAGTGAGGTGGGGATGAACTAAAAAAAAAAGAAATTAAATATCAAAATAAATACACAAAATAAGGATAACTGATGTTAGTTGGACCCGTCAAACCCTCAAAAGCAGTGAGATAGGCCGCTGTATTTTGTCTTTAAATAAAAATCAAAAAGCACTCTCGCTAAGGGAGAAGAAAGGATAAAAATAAATACGGCCAGAGGAAAGCAAATTTCTGACCCAGTTGAGATGAAAAAGTGGGAGTCAACAAACTGGGGAGGTTGAGACTCTCGACCTAGATCCTAATCAAAGAAGGGGTCGGAGACGACATTGACTCAGATTAACAGGGTACACAAGTAGGGACTCTCCTAACCAGATAGAGTTCCACAGGAAACCATCTCGATGTGACAGGTAAACCTAAAAAAGAACAAAGTCTAGCATTGTTCACGCGAAGCAGGCTTGCCACAGTCACCCACCTTTCGCTGAAGTCTGTCGAAACCAATCGCTTTCTATCAGTTCTAATCTTGATTTTGATCAGATGCTAAAAAATCGGATTAGATCCCGATGAGAATAACGCTGAACTCGCAAGACTGTCTTCATTCGCGTCGTTCAAATCACAATTTGGGCCGTGGCCAGCAGCGATAGAAACATAATTCGTTTCATCCCAAAATACGGGGGTGAGACATTGTCACATGCGTATACGCAGTCAACGAGCACGAGATTTTCAGGAACGATACGAGCTGTCAACACGCCAACATGGTTTCATAAGAGGCGGATCCAGGAACAATGGTAGAAGCATGCAAAACCATTTCCTCTAAACCAAGGTCACATCGTTCACAGAAAGGCAGCGCATTCTGAATTAATCGCCAGGTAAGCAAAAACTCACTGTTGCTGAGATAATTCGACGCTGGCACCCAAGAACAAGCGAAGCTCGTCCTCCGACAAGCCGAGCCTGTCACATAATGCATCCTTTTTGGCACCCTCTACAAATTCACGATAGAAGACTCTCCTCGGTCACTAAACCGAGGAATGATCCTCAAGGCCGATCGACATTCCAGAAGAAAACTCGATTTACCCCGGGGCCTACTGACATGGAGGGATTGATAGTAAGGCAAGGGAAAGTGGCCCTCACAATCCCCTCTAAAACCGAGTCCCTCATCAATGCACAGCGTAAGAAGGCCAGCTTTGAGGTGTATTTGTGACTCACCAAGTGTGGCATTCCCAGCCGCACTCCCGCCCCAATGACACGAACGTTTGGCACAAACATCCCTGTTGACATAATGCTTACCTCTCTTCCACGATCGTTTTCTTCCGTTCCATACAGAGAGGAAGTACAGCCAAGTGGTAAAGGATAAGGGGAAAGCGGCACACGCCTCCGCCCTGCCCTTCACGGACAACCTTCTTCAGTGCCATGTCTTGACCGACACGCCGACCTTTTTCCTGTACTTCTGACCATTTTTTTCTCCAGCTGGAGGTCGGGTCCAAACCAAGCTCCGAGAATGTGGACAGGGCTGTCTATCTAACCGAAGGGCCCCGGAAGATCGACCCCCTTCCAGGCACGTAACTGCAAGCCGGACAACTTGTCGCGGTTAATCTTGGTCCCCAGTAACCTTTTCGTACCGTTCAATTGCCTTCAGCCGAATCTGTAGCCTAACCAGAGGAACGTGGGACAATGTAGCAGACCTATATCGGCCCTTCTGACTAACATTCTATCCAGGTAGCTAACCACCCGGGTAGACGGCTATTTAAATGTCCACATCTCCCACCCCGCCCCCGGGACGATCGACCCGGTATCTATCGACGAGATCAAATTCTTTGATTAGATCAACCAAGCTACGACCACTCTGCTCTCCGCACTCTGTCTATCTTGGGGTCTAGGACGGCATACCATTCGCCCATTGATACTAAGCGCATTGAATCCACCAGGAACGACCCCAGGTGCCGAAAAAAGAGACACGCTCTTCCCGTTGGGCGCATAAACCACGACGACTCGAAACGAATAACTTTTCACAGCAATATCAGTAACGATCAATCGGCCCTCAGCACCGATGTGAACACGGTTCATCCTCGGATCCAGAGTACGATTTACCAGGGAAGAAACACTTATGGCTTGTCAGTTCCCATATACTGAATAGATAACGATGTCGTTAGCACACAGATATCAACTTGCAAATAAAGTGTTTCCTTTATCGCGGCGACATCCACACCGAACAACAGGAGGTTATTCAGGCTGGCTATCTTGATTGACATCATTTAGGTCTAAAAAGAGAAAAAAGAAACTCTAATCACATACAAAACGAAAATCTGCAGCAGTAAGGACACCGACGAATTTTCCAAGATTCCTCGTGTCAAGGACAATCCCACCGACATTCGTAGGGTACGTTAATTTTAACGCCCTATATAAAGAGGGCTAGAGAAAAACCTGGACCCTCCCTGCGCACAACTGCGCCACTTTTCATAGTTCAGGCCATGTTTATTTTTGGAAACTGCTCTTTCGCATTTACCAGGTGGTCTCATACTTTAAGGTTTCCCCCGGTATATCGAATCAGTGTAATCACATCGGAAACGCGTAGAAAGTTTTTCGGATTTTCTGCAGACTTGCCATCTACAGAGGCGAATTTGAACAAGGGCCTCAACAGATGTGCTGCCCTGGAAAATATGCTGAAAAATTTCTTGCTTTAGACAGCTAGTGTAAACTCGAATTCACAAGAACACACGGACGAATTTCTTTGGAAAACGAAAGATTTATTCTGTGAATCAGGTAAAAAGTCAGAAAGAAAAATGAACAAAACAAAGATGAGTCCACTGCGACGAAAAAGACAGAAATAAAAAAAGAGAAAAGGAAAGGCTAAATGCCGAGAAGGAAGCAAGCGAGAACAGAGAAGGAAAAGAAATAAGTTGACCATTCCTACCAGCAACCACAAGTGTTGTTAATAACTGCGAGGAAAGCGTTGTATTCAAATTAAAGTTAAGATAGCAACAGACTCGGAAAGGCAGCACAGTGTCGAGAACTAGAAAGAGGCAATTTACAATATTAGATATGGTAAAGAAGTAAGACTCAACGACTGAGCTAATTCTGCATAGAAAAGTCCCAAATTTCGTTTCTGAAATATCACTATTTTGGGCTAGAAAGTACCAGCTGGTTGAAAGAGCAGCACAGGAATAACGAGGCAACAAACTATTGGTCGTGCCACAATAATGCATTTACAATACAAAGGAGATGAAAAGGCCAAAGAAGAATGAAATAAAACAGACCAAAGTTATATGGAAAGCGGAGCGGCGACCGAAGTGTGTGACCAAAACAAGAAGAATCTGAAGATCCCGCCGATATTTACTTTTGTAATAGCTCCAAAAATGTGGCACAAGGCCAAAATTGGGGATGGCGAAGGCTGGTTTTCAACTGTCTTAATATTATACCTAGCTAGACTCAATCACTGACCCAAACATTCCGCAGTATTCCTTGCACCAAAACAACACTTTCATACTCACCTTTCTTACAACGTCAACCATAATACCTCAATGTTTTCATGAAATCCTAACTAGCGACCCCATATGTACAATTTTGTCTGTGGGGGAGAGGAATAACAATTTAAAAACCCCAATAATTATTTACATTGAAAACAACTATATACAAGAAACTAAACAAAATAGTGTTAGTAATGACTCCCCCACCCACAAATCCTAAATTGTGATAGATATATCCGTCAACTGTATTAAATCGATGCGGGACTATATGAACCAATCATTCGTCCAAGCACTCACACAAACATACACACATCCAAATACACACACACACGAAAATCACACTCGAAATACAAAAGGTGGACCTGCACCTACCAGAGAACTGACATATCTGATCACCTAAACAGAGGGAAGGGAGGGAGAATTAAACAAAGAAACAAGGGACAGAAATGAAAACGGGCCGATGACCATAAAAACCCTAGCTAAGTAAATCAGAAAAGAAAACTAAAAAACAAAAGCAGGCCTACTCTAATCTAACACTGGGCTGGGTGCCAATGTTCAGCACAGAGAGAACAAAATCCTAATGTCTAACAGACATCGAAATGCCACTCCATGTCGGCTCCTCTCACTCGGCACAAACACGCAAAATTCACCCACCTTTTGCCGAACTCTGATGGGGAGCCGCCGCCTTTCCGTCCTAATCTTGACTTTAAGAACAAAATCAGTTAGGAAGAGGTGAACCTCGTCCCCATAGATTTCCTTCTAACGCGTCCTCCAAATCACAACTCTCCTTAAGCATAGCAAGCATAAGAACACAGTGTTCAGCCTTCGTCAATGGCGGCACCACATTACCACAGACGGAATGGGCCTCGAGGGCAAAGAGCTTTCTGCAAAGCATGCGAACCATGATGCCTTCAACAAACTGGCACAGCGGTACTACGACCCTGCACTGAAAGAAGGCATCTCCACCTCCCCAATACAGCGCACGCAGTTTGGAGACTTCTCCAAGCTCGCTAAACAAAGTATTTTGCTGACTTAGAGGACTCTACGGATCACTAATCAGGTGAGAAATGTCTCATCGTTAGTGAGACATTTCAACCCGGATGCCCAAGGCCATATTGAGCGAGCCTTCCGCTTCGTAAGACCAAGCTCAACAAATCAAATCATCCTGAACGGACCCCCTGACTAACACGTGATATAATACCTTATGTGACAACGCCTGGGCATCTGAGAGGCCTTCCGTTGCCCGCAGGAGTCGTTTCAGAGCTATACGACATGCGCGATAGAAGGGGCACTTGCATCGGGATAAACGGTGCATCTCTACTTCGGACGAAAACACATTTCTCATAGATGAGAAGTTCTTGCGGACGTCTTCCTTCCAGAATTTGCTCTCGCCCTCGCTCTACGCATCCGTCTGCTGACACATTCGATCCAGGAACTCGATGCGAAGTGTATGTTGACGAATCTCAACGCTAGGCACACCCAGACCGCACTCAGAAGAATGGAGATAACAGGTATCCTGAGATATCTTGGAGAACTTACCTTCCCACAAGAAGGAGGACAACATCCTGACTAGTTCAACTAGTATGGTAGACGGAAGAAGCTGCACAGAAAGTCTGTAAAGGAGAATCGATGCACATAATTCCGCCCTACCATTTAAGGAAAGATTCCTCCGGAACCACAAAGAAATTGCGGCCCCGGCCTTCTCCTGCGCCGCCGACCAATTCATCTCCAACTGGAGATCAGGACCAAACCAGACGCCGAGTATCTTGATCGGCCCGTCCGTTCAGAGGAAAGGTCCGGGAAGAGAAACTCCCTTCCACGCACCCAACCGCAAGCCAACAGACTTATTGCGGTTGATCTTGGCCTCCGTCAACGTCTCATGCCCTCTGATTTCTTTGCTGACTTCGTTAATCTCGGCTTTGCTCGACACCTGAACCGAAACGTCGTCAGCATAGGAGGAGTACCTGGCCGAGGTGGTAGCACCAGGAGACAATACGAAAGGTTTCGATCGAACCTCATTCACATCCACCAGCGCACCGAGAGTCGCATACAGAAGACGGATCCAGGAGCGAAAGTACTGCCCGAAACCGGCGGCTGAAAGGACAACCTCCAGATCGATTGATGGTCAACCCTATCGAATGCCTTGGGCTGATCTAAATTGATCAGCGCGGCTTCACTGTCGTCTTGTTCTATGATCAAGCGTACCATATGAAGGTTGTCCTGGATAGTCCTGCCCTTCATAGCACAAGTCTGTTCGGAGCCTATCAGACTAGGCAGGACAGCCTCCAAACTGCCGGCTAAGATGTAGGCTAAAATCTTTCACTTTATTACATTGTTAAAAGGCCGGAAATTACCCAACCCATCCCCACCGTTCTTATTCTTGCTTAGTAACTTGATCACACCCCTGGTGAGGCGTTGAGGTATAGACCCCTGCCTCATCCAGTTGTTAAAGATTAGCTCCAGCAGAAGGACGAGAACGGGCGACTGACTCAAGTACAGTTCGTACGGTAGACCATCTAAACCCGGAGATTTTGTCTTGGCCAACCCGCTTCAGCGCTTCCCAGACCCTCGCACCCAGCCGCTTCAGCAGCCTCGAGGCGAGGGAAGTCGGCCAAATAGGTGTCGAACTGAGTATAGCTCAGACCGGGATCTCTGGTGAAAAGATCCTGGAAGTAATCACAAAATGCCTAACATATGCCAGCGTTTGTTGTCACGGTCCGATTATCCGGCAATGTGACGCACGCAATACGTCGTTGGGAAGCTTTCCTGACTTTCTATGCACGCAAATCAGTGGCCATATTCGTCACCTCGCAAGACATTCTTTTTAACCTAGCCCTAACTACCAGAGTTTGGTCCTTCCTGATAAACAGGGAGGCCAGCTAGGCTCTAGCTATGACTACGTCTACTATCACAGGATTTAATAGCCCTATCAACTTTTTTCTCTGCTGCTTTTTCTGCTGCTAAACTAACTTGATTTCAGCAGAAAACGACCTAGTTTTTGCCTTAAGTTTATCCTACCACCTATTCCCCAATGACAGCCCCCCCCCCCATCAGTTCCCGTTGTATCGTTAGTAGCAGCTGTTTCTGGAAATCTCGGTCATCAAATAATGATGCATTCAATTTCCAGTATCCAGCCATTTTAGCCTTAGGTTTGTCTAAGTTTAACCAAACCCGGACGAGCCTATGTTCCGAATAAACTATCGAATGAAAACGTGGACACTCTAAGAGCCCTACGTCGACTCTCTTAACTAAAACTCGGTCGAGGTAACTAGAATGTACCACTGTAACCGAGCCGCCCCTATTCGTCCAAGTCCACACTAGTTTCTGGGGATGCTCGTTACGATACTTATCGACAAGATCAAACTTGTCGATAAAGTCTCAAACGGCTTTACATCAGGATTGTTAGTACCTGGATTGTTAGTACCTGGATTGTTAGTACCTGGATTGCAGCCTATACGATCTAAATCGGGATCAAGGACGGCGTTCCAATCCCCCGCTAAAACTATCGAACGTGATGTCGTCAAAAAACGGCTCGATCTGCTGAAACAAGGCAGGTCGCTCAGAATGGACATTGGACGTATAAACCCCAATGAGCCGAAGAGCCTTATCCTTTATGGTAACATCTAGCACGCAAAGCCTGCCCGCCGAATCTACGAAGACAAGAGCACACGTCGCATCCAAAGACTTGCTTACTAGAAAGAAAGTACCTCTCGTACGTCCATCAAAACATGCTGAATAAAGAGTAAATTCCCTAGACAGAATGATCTCATAATCGCGAGTTGAAAACTGGGTCTCCTGCACACAACGTATATTCACTCCGAGACCCTGAAGATCGCGAATGAGTCTCACTCTACGATTCTACATCCTTTTAAAAAAACTTTGGAGAATTTCCACAATGTTTTTAGTTTTTTGGACTGGCTAATTGCCTTTTGCTCTGTGTCTTCTGAGATACGGCACACATCCCCCCGCATATTAAAAGGGGGCTTTCTTTTCTTTCTTTTTTCCTTGCCACTCGCTGTATGTGGGCTTCTTTGCCTTTTGGAAGAATCTTTCCTTAGGGATTGAGAAGGGGTAGATGTTGGAGTGAGTGTAGACATCCGGAGAAGTAGGGGTAGAAGTAACTGGAGTCGGAACATGAAAAGGGACTGGAGAAGCGGCTAGTGATGTTTTTTTTAAATACAGTCATTTTGGAAGGGGTATTGGTCAGTGATCCTGTCATGGGTGGAGGGGCCATAAGTATTTTCGGGAAGAGGAAGTTGGGGCCGAAACTGACACAGCAGATTTGATTTCTGATGTTTTAAAGGTTTTAGGATTTTCAATTGTCTTTCTTGGATCTAAGTCCTTTTTTTAGTTTCTTCAGTTGCTTATCTTCTCCCAACTGGGCTCTGCCTGCTTTTGGAGTTCTGATAATGGAGAGTCTTGGTGGACTGCCGGGACGTCGCCCTTAGATCTGACTGAGGGAGTGGGTCTGTTAGTGTCATCCCTAGGAGCTTCAGAGGACTGAGGCCCCGCTGCTCGGCCCTTCCCTTTACCTCTAGTAACGACACGCCATTCTCCCTCATCCTTGTCCTTGACCACAACTGTGGCAGGCTTCAGAATTTAAGAGCATGGGGACCGAGACCCACCTGGAGTTTTAAGTCCCCGGACCGTGCCGCTGCTAGCCCTATTACAGGCGCTACGGAACTACGGTTTTCAGGCTTAAGGACATTTTGGTCAACGGCGGCTGGAGCACCAGAGGCTTTCTTCTCTGGGCAGAAAGAGGAGAGGTGACCAGTCTTTTTGCACTTCCAGCAAGTTGGTTTTCGACCGATCACTATGACCGGCATTTTCCGGCCACAATAGTCCAAGCAGTCTGGGATGGTCATGAAGGCCGCCTAATCAATCATCATGTCGAATGACCATCCCCCGTTCAGGTTGTCAGAAGAGGCTGGCAGTACTTGGCCATATTTTTTAAAATAACATGCCAAAATGTTCACCGGCAAGCTGAGGAGGGACCTCATATACCGTTACACTAGTCCTTCTTCGGCCCCTTCTGTTTTTATTATCAAATTCTTTGTGACAAGTTCTTTTCCAGCCATTTCGATACACTCTTTTGATATGGGTAACAGTACGTCCCACATGAAAAAGCCCAGTTCTTTCATAACCCTTTTGGAGCTTGACCCTTAGGGACACCAGTGATCGAATGACTGTCTTTCGTGGAGCGACAGACTTTGCGCGCACGATTGTCCACTACGAAGACCGACACCATTCGTTTATCTGGGGTTTTTCCAAAAGTCCGTCATCTTTCAAAAGATGGTCGAAACTTTTAGACCTTTCCAGAAACTCCCCAATGTTTATTGTACAACTTGGCGGGAACTTCTAGCAAGAGGGTGAATCCCCGGCGGTCTTGTTCTTGTCTGTGACAGCTTCCTTGGTCTTAGTTAATTCCACATTTGTTTGACTTTTAGTATTTTCTGCAGGCAGAGCAGGGAAATTGTAGTCATCCTCCTTTTGGGACCAATCCCTGTCTGGAGGATCATTTTTAAAAGAAGAGCCAAACAGGTCATTCTTCACAGACCGACAGTTGTCGGCCATACTAAAATCTTCCTTCAGCACCAGTGAAAGTATTTTTCTGGGCCAAATTAACTAAAAGGCTCGGGTGGGGAGAGCAAAAAGAAAATGAACAGATTTAAACAACAATAAATTTAAACAGTAGACAGGTACAAAATTATACAATTCACAAAAGATTAAAGAACAATTTACGCAAAGATAAAAAAGGTTACATAATGAATCAAGAAAGATTCGCCTGAAGGCAAAGAAAAATTAAATGTATATAAATCCGCACACAGACGAAGAAAAAAGAAAAATTCATCTAAAGGCGAACAAAAAAACAAAACAAAAAAAAAAAACAAAAAAAAAACATAACGAATAAAGAACGTTTAAAGACGAACTATGAAATAGAAAATAAACTTCGTCCAAAGACGAATTAAAATTTAAAAAATTAAGTACGTGAGAAACAAAGTATGAAAATAAAATAAAGACTAACAGACAATAAAATAAGTTACTCTCAAGGACTAAAATAAAATACACAAAGACAAAGAATTAAAGTAAACGTACAGATGAAAATAAAATTCATCAAACGACAAAAATAAATATCACAAAAACAACAAATAAAAAGAAACTACGCACACAAACGAAAAATAAAGTTCAGGAGGGGGAAGAAAAAATATGATTGAAAGAAAAATAAAGCCTGCTTAAGTCAAATAAATACAAATAAGAAAAAGGAAATGACAAAGAAAAACAAAAAGAAAAAACCTAGAAAAGCTGAAAAATAAAAAGTCAGCCGAAGACTGAGCAAGAAAAATATTCAAAAAATGAAATAAAAGTTAAGCGACTTTATAAAGTTTTTTTTATAAAGCTTTATAAGTTTTTTTGTTCCTCTCTTTTTTGAGTAAAAAAAAAAAAAATAAAAAATAAACGGTTAATAAAACAGAACGAAATAAAAACATAATAAAAACGGTAAGACTTTACGTCAAAATAAAAATAAAGATTAAAAATATGGCGGCCGAAGCCGGCCCTCAAAAATTAAAAAAAACTGCAATGAAAGAAAAAGGATTGAAAAAGAAAAAAATTAAACAAATATCAAATAAAAGAAAATAAAGTAAAATAAATCAACTTATTTGCCAAAAAGTCTTTTCCAACAAAGATTCCGACGAAGAGCCGGTTAAAAACGAGGTCGAATAAATCGGATTAGATCCAGATTTGAAGATCGCGCTAAAAAGATGACTCTACGCACGTCGCATTGTCACGTTGCCGAGAGTGGATAATAACGGCAATGCGTGATAAAAAGGAATTAAGGCGAAAGGAAGCAGAATCTAGGCTAGAAAACACAAAGAATGAAAGAGAAAGAAAAAACAAAAACAAAACGTGTTACAAACGTGACAACAGTTTCTTCCGCTGGGTTGAGATGTCCCTTTCTAAGGCCTTCCTGTCAACCTGACAGATGTCCTCATTTTGGGAAAAAAATTTTCTTTTTGGGAGGGATTGGAGAGGTGATTGGTATAAGTGCGGAGAAAGGTGAAATTTTTGATGGGTAATTGGGGAGGGTTTTCACCTTAATGGCAAATGATTCTGGCGTTCTTTCTAGGGACGGATAGTGACCTTACTGATTCTGCTGCCTTCTCCGCCCAACTCCGACCTTTTCCTCTTCTTTCAGCTCTTGTCCCCCCCTTCTCCCTCTCTGTGTGGTGCAGTTATCTCAATGTGGTGCAGTTATCTCAATGAACATATATTGTTGCTATTTCTATAGGGATTGCTGCCGCTGCTGAGTTGGTTATTCTTGTTTTTTCACCTCCAGCTGCTGTTGCTGATGCCCGTTGTTTGGGGGTTACTGTCGCGTCTGTTGCTGTCCTTGTTGCTGTTTAAAGCGCTTTTTTGTTGTTGCCCTTCTTGTGGTTTATTTTTTCCCTGTGGGACAACCTACTGTAGAGGTGAGCTTCTTGTTTAGGGGATCTTCCGCCCAACCAGATGGCATTCGCTATCAGAAGTTTCATTGGTTCCCTTTTCCTCCACTGCTTCCTTCATTTCTTCCTCGGCTACAACCTTTGTTAGTGCTGCTGTCCTTGGTTGTTGGGACGATGGCACCGGGTTCTTTCTAGGGCACGCTCTTGTTAAATGTCCCGACATACTGCAGAGACAGCAGTGGGGTCTTTTACTCTTCACTATCACATAAATAGACCAATCCCGACAGGTCAAGACATTTGGCACATCGTTGAATCCTTTACGGTATAATGTCACTTGCAGAGTGGAATTTCCTGTAAGAAAGCATGCCTTGCTTATTACTACCGTCACCTCTGCCACCTGTCCATATTGAGTGAAGAAAGATAATCCAAGATAATCATCGAAAATATCCATGGGCTCTCCATGCAAATTAATGCGTGTTTTTCGGGTGCCCATATACTCCGTTTGAAGGCGAAGTGCTTTAGTGGTTAACATGGTTCCCGCTAACTGCTTCACCTTCTCTCCAGATGACAACAGGATGTCCCACATGGCATGGCTCTTCCTCGATACGCCTCCTCCTATGTCTCCCTGCCAAATCTAACAAACTTGCATGTTTTCACGTTAGTTGTTACAAGGGAGCTAGTCCCCGTTATCACAAAATTCAACGCCTCCAGGATTTTCAAAAATGTATTGCTCATAGTTTTTTTTTATGAAAGCGTATGCCAAATACAGGTGGGGATACTAAAAACAAGTAGGTACAAAAATTTAAACAACTGGGAAGTATTCTAACCGAAGACGGAAAGTGTGACACAGAGATCTGAAGGCGAATTGGCATGGTGAAGGACACGTTCCAGGAGCCGAGTAAAGTATTAAGAGACAGACAGAAAAAAATTCGCTAGAAACAAAGAAGAGAGTACTGGATTGCTATGTGGTGTCAGTTATTCAATATGGCAATGAACGATGGACAATATCATCGAAGATGAAGAAAAAACTTGAAGCAACTGAAATGTGGTTCTATAGAAAGATGCTGCGGATATCACGGATCGAGCATGTGAGCAATGATGAGGTTTTAGAAATGATGGAAACGAAAAGAAAATTAATGCTAAGTATCAGGTAGAGACAACTAAAGTTCCTGGGACATGCAACGAGGAGAGAGGGCTTGGAGAACCTGATACTAACAGGTTAGATAGAGGGAAAAGAGAGTCAAGTACGTTACAGCGTGTAACGTACTTGCCTGGCCTGAGCAGGTGGATGGCAGAACGGGGGTTGCGTGGTGTAACAGGAGAAAGCGTGCTAAGAGCCACCAGGGATAGGGAGACGTGGTTTGCTATGATCGCCCATGTCCTGAAAGGACAAGACACATAGAAGAAGAAGAAGTAAGCTTCGTCTTTTGTGTGTGTGTGTGTGTGTAGGGGGTTAAATCCTTCCCATGCTGATGTTCAGGTGACTCTGCCATACTTGCCGGAATTGCCACTTTAGACACCCGGACTATTTGTTTTTTCCAATATCACTTGCACAAAAGTAATCTAATACTGAAAATGAGATCACGATTAGCATCCAGTTGCCAGACAAAAAGAAAAGTGAGCTGTATTTTAATACAGACCTGGTGCGTGCAAAAGTCAGAGTAGACCGGGACAAATCTCGTAGGAAGCTACGTGGTTTCTCATTTCCTTGGTGCCTGAGGTTCGATCTACTTGTGTGTGTATCTCATTTACATACCATCCTACAAAGACCTTAGTAAAAATAAAAAATAAAAAATATATACCAAGATAAAATCTTTTAAGACAGTATTGTCCTTAATATATATCATTCATAAACGCCATTAAAAGCTACTTTAATTAAATAATGTCTTAGTTTTATTGTGTTTTTATTTTTGATCAAGAACAGATTTTCGGTAAGACGGGGTCCAATTTTGCAAATAAAATTTTGTGATTAAAATTCTCCAAAAAATTTTAATCTTAATATAATCATCACATTGACTTTCTCAAGTTTTTATAAAATTAAGGGGAAGAAAATAAAAAAAATTGATATATTTTTTCGGAGATTTTCTAATAAAAATAATTTAAAAAATAATTTCACACATTTGTGAATAAGTCCTGAAAATTTCATCAAAATCCGACTATTATTTGATTGTTGCAAGAATTTCCAAATTAATGTGTCTGTCCCTTCAAAAAGACACTAAAATTTGCTATGCTAAAAAAAGTAGTCCATCCGTCGTTGTAAGAAAAACAAGATTTTTAATTAAAATTTCGAATGTTCTAAAAAGGTGTAAAAAAATGCGTTAAATTATGTTGAACTTTTCTCTCAATAATATCAAATTAATTCTGATCATCATCGCTACTTCTTTTAAAAACTCCTCACGCCAACTACAAAGGCGAACTATAGCAAACACAAACTGAAAATAAAACTCGACGAGATTTGAAATGTCTCACAATCTTGACCTTGTGCCAAACTTAATTGGGCTCAATAACTACCCACTAACTGATTACAGAAATTATTGTGTGCAAACGTTTATAGAAAAGGACTTCAAATTTTACAGATGGTTTCAATCCAGAGAATAAGTTGTTTAAAAATATGTAGTTTGTGAAAAGTAATTTATTTTTTATTTATATCATTTATAAAAGAAAAAGAATCATGAAGCTATCAAGAAAATTACAAGTGGTAGTGGGGAGACTTAATTTATCAAAAATAGCTACATTCAATTCCTGACTTTTTTCAATCTCTTTCTGATATTTTAATGGATTTTTAATTATTGTAAATATTTTTTTTTTACATTTACAATGCGTTTAAATTATTCACAATACATTCTCGTGCTGGTTTTGAGGGCAAAGTGTCGAGGGCCTTAAGAATGATGTAAAACTTAAAATGGTGACTTAAGGTTTAATTTAAAATTTAAATGGTGATTAACGACAAAACAAAGAATTTAATAACCTAAAATAATTTTTATAGAATTCTAATACAGATTTTTTCTAATAAATCAGTCAGTTAAATACCATACGTGATACACTTTGGGCGATCATGTCTCTTTCGAGAGATGGCATGACTGACTGGACAGAAGATTATCCCGCAGTAGGTTGCCATTGCTTTCTGCAGTAGACTGGTTACCAGCCAAGGCTATAGACCCAATCTGTCCTATTATTTAACCCATAACTGGAGTGAAGAAAACGGATTAATACCTTTCCCAAGGGTATTTGTGTGTAAGGGAATGCAAGGAATTCAACTGAAATTCGAACTCGGCACACCGATTTGTCGTTCCGAGTCGACATTTACTGCACCACAACGCACATCCGCGTAAAGTAAAAATCATTCGTCCTGGGGTGGATTACGAACCACCAACCACTCAATTAGCAGCGGAACGCACTAACCGAGTGTGCTACAAAGATAACTATGATAATAAATAAATAAACAAATTAAGTTTTCAAAGCAAAATGGACATTATTATGATAACAATTACCTGCAACTACTACTTCTTTTTTTTTACTTAAAATAACTACAATCCTACAAGTTACCGAGGAAATAAAAATTAAAAAGAAAGGTATGATCGATATTTGCCCATTTCCTACTGGCGATATCCGTGACCGATCAAGGGTCTCTGGACATTTTTACACCGATCTTTCGTAAATTCCGACAATTTTCTATAATATTCAGATAAGGAAACTAGCCTTGGTCACTTTTCAAAATATATTTAATCCTGTTATATGTCTAGCCCCTCGCCTATTAAAAAAAAGCCTGGTGGGGGAACCGGTTTAGTCACTGATCATGTGGCGAGTAGTAATAGATTACATGGTAGCAGTAGCTCTCGTGGAGTGACCTGTTACATTTGTGTTCCCAATAATTTGTAAACAGAAAAATGCTAAACTTTTATTTCGTGTTAAACGCTCTTTTATCTGTTGTAATTGGCTTCCAAATGATGTCATTCATATATCATAAATTTAAATCAAAACGATTTAATTTCTAATATTTTTAAATAAACGCCATGATGTAAAAAATTTCCTTGAATTTTAAAACTAGAATATTTCGTTCTTGACAATGACCAATGATGATGGAAATTAGTCCAACGAAGAATTCGTTAGATATGAATATCAGTTCCCTGGGGCTGAGACAAGATATGATTATTAAAAAAGGAGTAAAACAAAATTTATAAGTGTTATTCAATAAATCATGTTTCATGATAGGACCGACAAAATTTCAGCACACCTCTGTACATAAGAATAAATACTAGTGTGTGTGTGCGTGTATATATATTGACGTAAATTAATAAACATACATATGAGGAGGGTGTACATATGTATAGTATTATTATTATTCAGGTGTTAATAAAACAGTGCTAAATGTATGAACAGAGCTGTATTATATATATATATATATAAACTTATTTATAAATGTAACTTTGTCTGTGTGTGTGTGTGTGTCCGTTACCTATAGACTCCGAAACGGCTGAACCGATTTTCTAGAAAATTTACACAGTTGCACTCTAAGAATTTGCGAGTGTTGTTAGCTAGGTTTTCTGTCGCGGTACCTCCGATAAATATCGAAAATCGATAATCGAAAAAAATCGGGTTATAGAAGGAGTGGTCCGATTTTAATCAAATTTGATACACTCATAGACAAAGACATAAGAAACGATATTGTGCAGAAAATCGATATATATATATATATATATATATATATAAAAGGCAAGGTGTTTGTGTGTGTATCAGTTTATCTGCCTGTATTTTTTTCAGTCCTTTTATTTAGTTTTTGTTTCGAGTTTGGCTCTAAGTAGGTATAATTGTAGTTCTTAGTCTCAGCCATGATACCATTTACTCAGAGGACTTATTTCGCCTTCAAAATTCAGATTACGACGAAAAAAACTTATTTGATATCGATACCAGGAAATCAAAATTTGACTTACATCCATTCATTTTTCTTCCAGTTTACGGTTTCGCTTTAACTGAAACAACTATTGCTTTTTAGTCTTTCGTGCCAACGTCCAAAGAGTCTGAGCTCCAGGTCCATGGATTAGTTTTAAAGCTTTCATTACACCCGAGCAACGCCGGGCTATACTGCTAATATATATATGACCCTACGTCTATGACAGGACTCGGAGTTTCATGCGTTATACAATCATCAGGTGCATATTTATTAATATATATATATATATATATATATATATATATATATATAAACTGGTTTGGTATATGTAATTATATAAACGTGTGTGCTACGCTTTCTATAAAATGAAAAGAAAAAGTTGGAAATTTTGACCTTTACCCCAGTGCAGAACACCACACCCCGGATCTTATCTTATGTAAAAAAACAAAAAACAAAAAACAAAAAAAAAAACAAAAAACAAAAAAAAAAACAAAAAAAAACAAAACAAAAACCAACCCGATGAATATTGTTAAGCAAGGCAGGTAATAAGAAAAGTATATCCTGCAAGTAACGACAAATGTGCATTCAGGTTTAAACACTTCCAATTAGATCGGCACAAACTGAACGACACCCTGGATAAGTAAATCTGCACTCAATTATAAAGCAACAAATTGCTTTTATCTTTAATATTTCATCGCACATCAAATAGTTGTGAGCCGAGCAGACGATTTGCGCTGAGAATACGATCCTCAGCCATTTTTTTTTAACACGAAAAAGATAAAGAAAGAAAAAAGGTACGAGTCGTTTTCTCAGTCCCCTGTCAAAAGATAAAAAAAGCATTTGATAATCTCGGCTGAGATCGACAGAATAGAAAAAGAATGATGTGTGAGAATTAGAAATAGAAAGATTTGCTGCGCCAATATTTGAAGTTTGGAACGCCTGCAAATTTTTGGAAACCAGCATTTGAAAACTGGCTTTTGCCTGATTTCGAACATGAACCACTGTCATCGACAGAAAATACGTAACTGTTTCAGCCACTAAACCCAGCTAAAAAGAATTAAACCAAAATTTCCGCATGCTGTCTTTTACGAAATATTCTTATTCTTTTATGTGCCATGTCCTTTCAGGGCGTAGGCGATCATGGCTTTCCACATCTCCCTATCCCTGGCGGCTCTTAGCACGCTTTTCCCTGTATCACCATGCGACCCTCGTTCCGTCATCCACCTGATCAGGTCCTTCAAATATGTTATCCGCTGCTTTCCTCTGTCTCTTTTCCCCTCTATCTGACCTGTTAGAATCAGAATCTTCAAGCCCTCTATCCTTATTGCATGTCCCAGGAACCTTAGTTGTCTCTTCCTGATGCTCAGTATGAATTTCCTTTTTGTCTCCATCCTTTCAAAAACCTCGTCATTGCTCACATGCTTGGTCTATGATATCCCCAGCATCCTTCTGTAGAACCACATTTCAGCTGCTTCAAGTTTTTCCTTCATCTTCCAAGATATTGTCCAACATTCACTGACATATTGAATAACCACATCACATAGCAATCCAGTACTCTACTCTTTGTTTCTAGTGAAATTGTCCCGTTTCTTAATACTTTACTCAACTTCTGGAATGTTTTTTTCATCATGCCAATTCGAAATTGAAATGCAATATCAATCGTTATTTTTTCTGTTTTCTTAATTCCTATTTTTTTTATTGTTCTCTTTTCTCAATAATGTTTTTCTTTTACATTCAGTAAAGCCCTTGCTTCTTGGAGCGAATCGATTACAAAATATATATGATGTTTGACTAGCTTCTTTTTTTTCTTTGTGCATGCAAACTCGTTAAAAGTTGTTTGCGGAAACAAATATTGAGACGGTTTCAATATTTAATGTAAGATCGCATTCAACATTGTTTGCTTTTCATGTACAGAAGATGAAAGCAAGTGTCGAGAATGTTCTTTGAAGTTTACAAGCATTCAAACCGATGAATAAAGAACGCGCTCTTGAAAAGCTCACAACTTCAATCGTTAGAAAATGCCGGTATTTTGAAGAGAAAAGCAATACAAAAAACACCGAGCTGTAGTTCGCTTAACGTGACACTGGAACTTATGGCAATGATGCAGTAGATGCAAGAATGTGTTGAAAATGATGTTTGTGTAATATATTACCTTGAACGGCGTATGTAATTGACAGATACATCCGACCGTAGATAAAGTCAACAAAGTGACAACACGAAAAACCAAGAATGTGTGGGTGAAGAGGCGTGGCCATGTGAATCGCTTGGGAGTTTTAAGACTATATAAAGTCTATAATTTTGGCTGAAAAAGAAAAACTTCCGCTGGATTCCGAATCCCGATAGCTCCTTCGTGTGCGAAATCTCTCTGCTTTGCACATGCGTCACCGTCGAAGAATAAAACTATAAGAGTATACTTTTATTCTTATTATTTTTGTTCCTGGTTGTTTCCCAGCTAAATTATTGACAATATTTGAAGTTTAAAGAAGATTTGAATTCATGGACAAAAACATTCTTGGAAAAGCTTTTTTTCTGGTAAATTAGAAGAATCCTGGATGAGTAGGACAAAAAAAATCGAATAGCAGTACTAAATTATCCAATTGTAATGTGTCATTAAAAAAAATTATAAATTCATTTTTGCTTTTTCTGGTTGTCATTTTGCTGACTTGGTCTACGGTCGGATGTATCTGGCAATTACATCCGCCATTCAAGGTAATATATTACACAAACACCATTTTCAACACATTCTTGCACCTACTGTATCATTGCCATAAGTTCCAGCGTCACGTTAAGCGAACTAAAGATTATTAAAGTAGTTAAATAATTATATAAACCAAGGCGTTCGCGTTATATTCATGAAGTAATTTTTAGCCTTAGAAAAAATTGTCTCTCTTAGAAAAAATTCCTAAACATAAGTTTATCGAGAGCGTTTTCAATGCTTCAAAATTATATCCACCTCCATGTTAAAAATGCTTTTCTCCTACATTTTATACTAAAAGCAAGGAATAGTTGATTCAAATCAAATTAATTAAACTTGAAATCAGTTAATCAAATGAAATTTCAGAAAAGTATATATTTTTAAAAGATTTTTAATAAATAAAATTACGTTGACTGAGTGATTTGTCAATATGGACGATTATAGCGCTTTTACTGATCTAAACTTATTTATAAATGGAACTTTGTGTGTGTGTGTGTGTGTGTGTGTGTGTGTGTGTGTGTGCGTGCGTGCGTGTGTGTCCGTTACCTATAGACTCAGAAACGGCTGAACCAATTTTCTTGAAATTTTGCACAGTTGTACTATAACCGTCTGCGAGTGTTCTTAACTAGGTTTTGTGTCGAGGTACCCCCGATAAATATCGAAAATCGATAATCGAAAAAATCGGGTTATAGAAAGAGTGGTCCGATTTTAATCAAATTTGATACACTCATAGACAAAGACATAAGAAACAATATTCAGAAGTTTCAAGGTTGCAGTTCTTACAATAGTGCAGAAAATTTGATATCGATACCAGGAAATCAAAATTTGACTTACATCCATTCATTTTTCTTTCAGTCTACGGTTTCGCTTTAACTGGAAACAACTATTGCTTTGTAGTCTTTCGTGTCAACGTCCAAAGAGTCTGAGCTCCAGGACCATGGATTAGTGTTAAAGCTTTCATTACACCCGAGCAACGCCGGGCTATACCGCTAGTAATAAATAAAATAATTATAATAAATTTAATTTTTAAATACAGCACATTATTTTGCTTATTGGGAATATGAAATTTAATCGATTAGCTTTAAATTAAAACTAAAATGAAAGGTTTTCCGTTTTAAAAAATGCATTTTAAACCTTAGTGTATCGTTTTTTTTTTGTTTTTTTTTGTAGGTACCAAGTTATATATATTTTATTTGTTGTCTTACCTGTTGACTTCAATGCTTTGTTTTATTAATAAAATCGCCATTGGCTTCCATCATGGTCTCCAGACAATTTCAAAATCTCTTGCAGCTCTTGTGGGTGGCCTTCTTGTTTAAGTTAGTGAATACTGCCATAATCCTTGCCTTCAGTTCTCCTTTTTTGTAAGAAAGAATTTTATTGGTCCATCGTTTAAAAACCGATGGTGAACCCTATCGAATGCCTTGGACTGATCCAAATTGATCAGCGCGTTTTCAGTGTCGATTTTCTCGATGATCAGGCGTACCAAATGAAGGTTGTCCTGAATAGTCCTGCCCTTCACAGCACAAGTCACAGCTTCACAGCTCGGGGCCAGTCAGACTAAGGAGGACAGCCTGCAAACGGCGGGCCAAGACATTGGCAAAAATCTTTAAGTCAGTATTTAACATCGTTAAAAGCCGATAATTATCTATGCCACCCACACCGCCCTTGCTCTTGAGAAGCAACTTGATTACACCCCTGGTGAAGCGTCGAGGTATAGACCCCTGCTCCATCCGGTTGTTATAAACAAGCGCCAGCAGAGGAACAAAAACGGACGACTGCCTCAAGTACATTTCGTAGGGAAGACCATCCAATCCTGGAGTTTTGTCCCGGCCAACCAGTTTCAGCGCATCCCAGATTTCCGACTCTGTTATGGGCCCCTCGCAACCAGCTGCTTCAGCTGCCTCGAGGCGGGGAAAGTCAGCCAAATAGGGATCCTGGAAGTAATCCCGAAAAGCCCCACATATACCCACGTCTGTGGTCACGGTACGCCCGTCCGGCAATGTGATGTCCTTGATATGCTGATTGACTGCTTGCCTAGCTTCCTCTGCACACAATTCTGCGGCCATATTCGTTGGCTCAGAAGACATTCTTTTTAACCTAGCCCTAACTACCAGAGCTTGATCCTTCTTGATAAGCAAGGAGGACAGCTCGGTCCTAGCTAAGGCTACGTCCCCACTATTACGGGATTTGACTGCCCGATCAACTTTTTTCTCTCCTGCCGTTTGCGCCGCTAAATTATCTAAGTTGAGCCGACGGCTATAGTCGGCAGCAAACGATCTAAGTTTGGATTTAAGTGAATCCCACCACTTATTCCCAACCACAGCACCCGTCAATTCCCGCTTTAGTGTTAGTAATAGCTGTTCCTGGAAATGTTGGCTATCAAATAATGACGCGTTCAATTTCCAAAACCCAGCCAACTTAACCTTAGGCTTATCTAAGTTTACACAAAGCGGACGAGCCTATGATCCGTGTAAACTATCGAATGGAAACTTGGACAAACTAAGAGCCCTACGTCGACTCTCTTAACTAGGACTCAGTCGAGGTAGCTTGCGCGTACCTTCGAATCCGAGCTGTCCCTATTAGTCCAAGTCCACACTACTTCCTGGGGGTATTCATTTCGGTATTTATCGACAAGATCATTCCTATCGATACATTCCCGAAATGGTTTCACATCCGGGTTGTTAGTACACGATCTTTCTCCTATACGATCTTTCTAAGGGTCAAGGACGGCATTCCAATCCCCCGCTAAAATTACCCGCCTCGATGTTCCAAAGAACGACTCGAGCCGCCGAAACAAAGCAGGACCCTCCGCATGGTCATTGGGCGCATAAACCCCAATGAGCCGAAAAGACTTCTCCTTTATGGTAATATCCAGCACACAAACCCTGTCCGCTGGATCTGCGAAGACAAGCGCACACACCGCACCCAAAGACTTGCTCACTAGCCAGGAAACACCTCTAGAACGACCATCAAAACATGCTGAACAGAGATTGTAATCCCTAAACAGTATGCCCTCATAGTCGCCAGCTAAAAACCGGGTCTCCTGCAAACAGCAAACATCCACACCGATGCGCTCGAGATTATGAGAGAGTCTCACCCTCCGAGACTCTGACCTCAGCCGCCAGGCATTCAAACTTGCTAACCAAAGAGCCATTGTGATACGTGATTAGGGTTGGGGTCCTGGACAGAACATGGACGGGGAAAGGATGCCGATAGCCTCTCCCATAGATCCTTTGCCCATTTCTTTGTCAATTGTGCCATCACGGGAGATGCCTCCAACATCCCAGGAAAATGTTAGTTTTAAAGCTCTGTATAGGGAGAGGTGAACCAAAATTGGGACCCGTCCTACACAGAATTCTTTAAGTTTATCCAACTTATCATTTTCTTTCGTAACAATAGGTGAGGACATTTTTACATTTTTTTCTGCCTCCAACAGCATGTCCCACACCTTTCCCGCTCCTGTTCCAGTTCTGATTACTGTTATCAACCTTTTTGCATCCGGGAAATTTTTTGGTTTCTCAATGTTCTTGTCCTTACATTTTTTCATGGCCAGAAGTATTTTTAATTTATTTATTCTGTTGCCAAAATTTCTGGCTCTGTCCTCCTGAGATGTAGAAATTTTACAAACATCTTCCCCAAAAACGTAAGGCGCTTTTGTTGCCTTTTTGCAATCTTCCCGATCTTCAGCTGTGGGGCTCCTTTGACGTTTTGATGGTGGAGGTAAATTTTTCTTGGGGGAAGGACTGGGAGTTGGTTGGGAGGGTAAATGAAAAGGGCTAGGGTCTCTACTGAGAGGGGTCAGTTTTCTGGGAGTGGGCTGAGTGGAGTGCGTTTTTTTGTTGATGTTTTTATTTACGGGGAGGACGGGGCAGAGGCCGAGGGACGTGTTGGTCGCTTACTGAGCTCATCTTTTAGCTTCTCTATCCTTTGCATGCCTTCGAATCCAGGATCGAAGGCTTTCCTCATTTCTTCGATTGTCGGTGCGGGCCAGGCCGAGGCGTCGCCCTTCTTGCTGGTAGAAGGAGTGGGGCTGTGTGTGCCTTTAATCCTGGGAGCATCAGGGGACTGAAGTCCCGCAGCTTGACGCTTCCCTCTGGTCCTACCAACAACCTGCCATTCCCCCTTTTGCTTCTCCGTAACTACACTTGTAGCAGGCGAGGGTTTTTCGGGGAATGAGGGCAGATGTTTTGACCCAACCGGGGGTAGTACCACACCGGTCCTGGTTGCTGGCATGCCTACTACAGGCTGGACGGATTTTGTCAAAGAAGCGGTCAGAGGGGTATTTTGGTCTTCAGGGGCCTGGCTTCCAGACGCCTTCTTCTCTGGGCTAGTGGAGGAGAGGTGACCAATCTCTCCACACCTCCAGCATTTGGGTTTACGACCTGATACAATAACCGGTAGGCTCAGGCCCCGAATGTCAAGGCAGTTGGGGATAGTCATGAAGGCTTGACGGTTGATCATTATGTCGAAAGACCATCCCCCGGTCAGGTCATCGCAGGAGGCATCTACAATCTCACCGAATTGAGAAAAGTAGGCTGCGAGATGCTCCCTGATGATCTGAGGAGGGGCATCGTACACTGCCACCTTGGTCCTACGCATGCCTTGATACTCCGTTCTGATTATTATGTCTTTAGTTACCATTTTTTGGCAGTCTTCCGGCGTGGGCAGCAGCACGTCCCACATGAAAAAGCCTGCACCTTTTACGATACGTAAGAGCTTGACTCCCATGAACTGCAGTGTTTTTAACACTGTGTTTTTTGTGGAGCGACAAATTTTGCGCGAAAGCTTATCCACCACAAAGACTGACACAATTCTTTTTTCAATCTTTCTTAATTCTTGGGGATCTTCCAAGAGCCCACCTTCTGTCACAAGGTGTGCGTAACTCTTGGCTTTCTCCAAGAACTCCGTCAGGTTGATTTTTACTTTAGGTGGGGACTTCCATCCCAAGGGCGATTACCCGGCCTCAGCATCTTTGGTTTTGTCTTTATCATTTTTCGCCTCGTCCGTACTTTTATACGTACTTTTATCCTTTTGGCCGTTCTCGGCCACCATAGTCTTGGTCACAACTTTTTGATCTTTTCTTGTTGTTGATTATTATTTTCAGCCGTTAGAGGGGAAAAAGATTCCTCATTCTTATCAGGTGGACCCTTCCAGGGAGGGTCAAACAGCAGTTTTTTCTTCACTGACCGACTTGAGTCGGCCATTTTAAAAAATTAATCAATGGAAACAATATATTTTTTTCTTCCGTAAATACAATGTGAATAGGGAGGGGAGGGAAAAACGGGAGAAAAATGGGGGGAATATATAAAGAAAAGAAAAATAAACGAATTAACCTCGCAAGGTTAAGACAAGAACAACGGTTTTAACAATAAATACAAAATAAAATTAGTCTATAACGGTAAACCAAATTTAAAATAACAAAACGGCTTCAAAATTAAGAAAAACTTGCCTTTAGCGGCAAAATAAAACTTTAAACAAAATAAAAGAAAATAGCCTTAAACGGCAAAAACTAGCCTCTTGAGAGGTTTAACAAAGAAAACACAAAAAGTCGCCTAAAAGGCGATAAACGTGAAGTGGCTTTACAAGAAGAAATTTACAAAATAAACTTTACACGTTTACGAAAAACAATATGCAAAAATAAAAACGAAAGAGTCGCCTAAAAAGGCTACTTCACTAAAAGAAAATAGGGGTAGGGTCTAAAAAATAAAAGTTAATAGGTTTCAATTAACCTGAAAAAAAAAAATAAAGTTACTAACTATGCAAAGAAAATATGAAATAAATCAAACATAAATAGCGGAGAGTCGCCTAAAAGGCTACTTCCGTAAAAGTAATATGGGAGGAGCTGGAAAAGAAAAAGTTAAAGTGGAAAAAAAATCAGATGATACTCAGTTACTAGTCAACAAAGAAAATTACAAAATAAAAATAAAGTTTTACACAAAAATAAATGTGGCACGTAAGGCTAAACAGAAACTGTAAACAAAAATTAAATCACACGGGCCGACCTAAACGAAAACAAAAATGGCGACCAGAAAAAAATACGAAAATAAAGTAACAAAAAGCTAGAAAATAAAATGAATAGAATAGAACCAAGCAAGGAAACGAAAAAATTAAAATTAAATTAAAAACTTAGCTCTACAAAAAAAAAGGTCTTTAGCAGGAAAGCGGGTAAGTCAGAAGGAGAAGGTAAGTTTTGTCAGTACTCCGTCAAAGACTGGATTGAAATAAAACCTGGTAACATTATTTATTGTACAAATAGTACAAATGTGGCACGAGTCTGAAATTGGGGGGTGGGGAAGGCTGGTCATTATCTGTCCTAGTTTAACTTATATATTCACTTTCGTCGACCCTGACACACTTACAATAAACCTTACACCATAGCACCACATTTTTACTTACCATTCTTACTACGTCCACCATAATACCTCAGGTCCTCTATGTAGTCCTACTTAACTCCCATATGTACAATTTTCAGTGGAGGGCATGGGCAGAAAATAACAACATTTAAAATTCCCCAATGATTTTTATACAATGATATCCAATATATAGAAGAAACCAAACAAAATCATATTAGTAATAAAAGCCCCCCCCTACTCTATTATTGTGACAGCAAAATCAGTTCCCCGGACGAAATATAATGCGCGGCTTTAGGAATATAATAAATATCACTTATCCAATCAGCAATCACTCACACATTTAAACACCATAAAAAAACGAAAAGCACACTTGAAAAATAACGAAAGACGCCACGCATCCACCGGAGAACTAACATTCCTGAACACCTAAAGTGGGAAGGGGTGGGGGATTAAACTAAAAGAAAACTGGGGCCAAAAAGAAAAAAGGGGCCAATGAGCAATTATAACCTAGCTAAGTTAACATTAACGAGAAAAACAGAAAATCAAATACTTCCTACTCTAACCTAACAGGGACGGGGTGCACATGTTCTGCCCAGCACACCCAATATCCTGATGCCTAACCAGCATCAAACAACCACTCCAGGTCAGCACCTTTCACTCGACAGAAACGCGCAAGTCTCACCCACCTTTTGCCAAATTCAGATGGAGTGAGTCGTTTCCTTTCCGTCCTGATCTTGACTTTAAGCTGATGCTTAAAGAACAAGATCAGTTGGGAAGAGGTAAACTTCCCATCACCATAGAATTCCCTCTGTCGCGTCGACCAAATCACGATTCGCATAACACCTAGTAAGCAAAGGAGCACATAGTACTCAGCCTTAGATAACGGAGGTACGACATTGCTACAAACAGAACTAGCCTCAAGGACAAAGAACTTTCCACGCAGCATACGAACCATGAGATCTTCAAGAAACTTACACAACGGAGCAACAACACTGCAGTGGAAGAAGGCATGATCGACGGTTTCCACCGACAGCCCACAACGCACGCAGGTTGATTTCGGTGTTAGGCCCGCTGTATGAAGCTTCTTGCCTACCCAGAGAGCCTTTCGGATCATCAGCCAGGTGAGTGATGCCTCATCATTAGTGAGACATTTCAACCCGGGCGCCATATGGAGCGAGCCTCCTGCTTCGTAAGCCCGAGCTCGCCTATCAGTTCATCTTGAACGGCCCCCCTAACTAACACCCGATATAATGCCCTAAGAGACAACGCTTGGGCGTTGGAGAGGCCATCCGTACCCCGCAAGAGAACCTGGAGAGCCAAACGACATTCTTTATAGAAGGAGCACTCGCCACGAGTAGTACGGCCGGCCTCCTCCTCCGACAAGGGCACACTTCTCAAAGATGGAAAGTGTTTATGGACATCCTCTTTAACGAGGGCGCGGTTCTCATCCGCTAGCATACACATTCGATCCAGGAATCTAATGCGAAGCGTATGTTGACGAATCTCAACGCTAGGCATGCCCAGACCGCCCCCAGAAGGATGAAGGCAATAGATCTCGCGATGCACCTTGGGAGCCTTGACTTCTCCCTAAAGGAAAAGCCTGGTAACAACTGACTGTTCTCTGCCCCAAACCTATTTTTATAGGGGCTAACACCAAATTTGCATATTGCTAGAACTTTTAGAACTCTCTGGACTTTACTGGAACATTCTCGCATCTTCCAAACATTCTATTTCTAATTTTCTTATTTTTTCGACTACTTCCTGAATTAAAACTTTTTTGTAATAACAGGTAGGACTCAATAGAGTCCCTTACTACCACTTTTTAGACATTATTAATATTATTTTTATATATAAATGCATCCTCTTAACAGTAGTCATTCGTATCACAGCTCATCAGTACGGTTAAAAATCTGATTGCTTCTCGCCAGGACTGAAACCCGACCGAATTGACATCAGTCGGCTGTTAAGCTAGGTGCGCTCGGCGAAGAAAGGCAAATTTTTAGCGTCTTATATGCACAATGTGTAGCCAGTAGCCGATAGTGTTCAAATTCATTACTGAATGAACGCTGCGTATATAGCGGTGAATAGCTACTGCTTTAAAAGTCTACCATTTTTCTAGAGTGCTCAATCGGCTGGTGATTATATATATATATATATATATATATATATATATATATATGTGTGTGTGTGTGTGTGTGTGTGTGTGTGTGTGTTCGAACGTTTCGTCCCTAATCGAAACAAACTAGTCACGTCCCCTTCAACGTGGGATTAATAATATCGGATCCTGAAATATAATTTTTTTCCTCCTACGATTTTAGTATCTTATTCCATTTTTAGGTTACAGCATAAACCTAAGTAAATTATACATTTGATAAATGAAAATATTCATACGAACTTAACTTAAGGAACGCTAGTACCTAGAATAATAATTTAAATCGAAAAACAGTCAATTCTTAATATGCACCTGATGATTGCATATGCATGAAACTCCAAGTCGTTTGGTAGGGTAATATGTATATTTATTAATATATACTTTTTGCTCTGTTATACCATATTGAGCACTTTTTTATTAACATCTGATAAGTAATTATATATTGATGTGTATCTGCGCGTACACACACACACACACACACACACATATATATATATAGTCATCCGCAGACACATCTGTTTCGCTGTATCACAGCTCATCAGTAGGATTAGACATCCGAAAGCTTTTAGTCAGGATTGAAACCCGACCGAACTGTAATCAGTCAGCGATTCTCTGAGCTATGGGCGCTCGGTAGAAAAAGGCAGACTCTTCGGATGTGATATATATATATATATATATATATATTTACAGGCAGCAGATAATTTTTAAACATATACTGTTAAATATAAGAGACAATGAATGTCTATTATGTTTACTCATGAGCCGTTCTAAACATCGCATTTTGGCTTTAATTTCAGGTGAAAATAAAGACAAAAATTCTCCAACATTTGGATAATTTTTTATTAAGTTGGTTCTAAGCTTTCGGCTCACATGAGCCATCTTCAGAGAGGTTACAAGGACGTTAACAAAAACATCCACCATCAGCGACGATTTTATCTTGTGTTGACATAAAATTTTGCTAAGCAACGATAACAATTACCCGAAATAGTAAACGCGGTTCGTAAATTTGTAATGCGGTTCTATAACGTCACACCGCGTGAGAGCTCGAAATGATAAAAGAAACATATATTTAAATGCAATGTAATGTGTTATGACCAGATTTAAACATTGTTTTATTAAGTGTAGGTTGTTTGGATAAATAAAAAATTATCCAAATGTTGGAGAATTTTTGTCTTTATTTTCACCTGAAATTAAAGCCAAAATACGATGTTTAGAACGGCTCGTGATTAAACATAAACATTCATTGTCTTTTATATTTAACAGTACATGTTTAGAATATATATATATATATATATATATATATATATATATATATATATATATTGGTTAACTTTATTTCATATCCAAGAATTTAATTTCTTCTTTTCTGATCATTATGAAGATGAGTAAGTTGACCGATTCTTGCCTATTACAGCCGATGGCATCGACTGCTTGGTAATATTGGTTGGGGATGAAGTTTATGTTGTCGAGCCATCCTCTCTTATTTTGGATTTTCTCATTTCTCTTCTCTTAGCTTGAAAGTTTTTGGTTCTGATGGCGGTGGAACACCTCCAGTTGATACGGTCTCGGGTTTGTGTTTCAAACGATTTAGGCTCAAGCCTTTCAGTGTTGTTTAGTCTCTTCTTTTCTTGCTACATGTCTTGATCAGCATTTCGATGCTTTGACTGTTGGAATTTTCCAGGACCGTCCTGTGGGTCAAATAGTAACTCAAATTAATATTTTAAATTAAACGAAACTTTTGCTGGTGAAAGCGTTCTATGTTTGGATATTGCAACGATACAGGGTCCCAGCTTCGTAACTATATAGCAAAGTTAAAACGACAACAGCATTACAGATCATCTTTTTTTATGTTAAGCTCAGATCTTTGTTGTTGAAGACACGTTTGATTAACTTTTATTTCAAGATATATTTGTTTTGACTTTCATTCCATAAGATTAAATTCCATAAAATCGTAAATTTTTTAAAAGCTTCTAATTTTAAAAGTTATTATAATTTATCCATATATATATATATATATATATATATATATATATATATATATATATATATATATTATGTGTGTGTATGTGTATATATACACACATATACATATATTTATATTAATACATATATAAACATATATATATATATATATCAATACATATAACTCTTTCATCTGTTTATTTATATGTTTATCCATTTGGACACATGCTGATGTGGAAACAGACTATTCAACGTGTCAGCATTTAATTCATATTATTTTGATTTATTTTATTTTATCTAATTTTATCTTACTTTATTTTGTTTTACTATTTTTATTTATTTTCCTTTTCTTCCTTATTAACTTTATAAAAACAACAAACTCGTGATCAGATATTCGAAGAAACTCAAACGTAAAAAACACAAATTTATTCGCCTGAAGAGAGTCAATTTTAGACTCGAAACACGTGTAGGGTCATGGACAATTAATGTTTCATAACATGTATAATTACAAAAACAATAAATATACACTTTAAAGAAAACGTTCACGGCTCCTCACACTTTTTATTCTATACTAATTACTCTCGTTGGAACAACCCTATTTCTTTATTCGATATCAATACATACATACATACATACATACATACATACATATATATATATATATATATATATATATATTTCTAAATGTTCTGTGCGCAGGCGCAATACTGCATTCAACATCCTTTTCTGAGGTGAATTTGTTTGATAACAGGCTGTCCATATATGGAAAACGCTCCACCTGTTCTAGAGATGTATCAGAGATAGTAACATCAAAATCCGGTAAGATAGTATTTGGGGCAAGCTGAGCAAGGACCTTCGTTTTCTTGATATACACTAAAAGGATCAATGATTTATCTCTTCCCCGAGCTTCTCAAAGGTTAATCCGTACATCAATGATAAGAGAAATGTAATGAATTTATTTAAAGGTATATTTGTTTTCAATTTCATTTCATAAAATCGTAAATTTTTTAAACGCTTCTAATTTTTAAAATTCATCATAATCTATCTATCTATCTATCTATCTATGTGTGTGTATATATATACACACACATACATATATATTTATATTAATACATATATAAACATATATATATATATATACTATAGTCATCCGCATATATATATATATATACCAAGACATATATAAACATATATGCTTACATATATACCTTCACACACACACACACACATATATATGTATGTATATATACATACATACACATATATACACACACGCACACACATGAATATATATATACATACATACATATATATATATATATATACGAATAAATTTGCAGATCTTTCGTCCTTATCTTTTTTCTACCTTTTCCTGGTTACTGCCGTTAAAGTACGGAAGTTCCACTTCCGGTGGGATAATCACTTCCGGGACCAACGCCTACAGCATATCCGGAGTGGAAGATGCTTCCAGACATGGAAACAAAGTAGCGTTTGCAACGCGGGAAATACTGAGCTGAATTTTTGTGGTGGGAATCATGGTTAGGAATAAACAGAAATTAAAATGTTGCAACAAAAATACAAATTTCGCTTTTTCTTCTCATTTTGCGAATACCCACCCCATCATCCACAAAAAATTCTCTGTTAGGCAGTACCTTATATATATATATATATATATATATATATATATATATATATATATATATATAATGTTACGGAAAATCCCGAAGAATAAGGAAATGGTTTTAACAACCGACATCTTGAAATTATTTGTTTGAACATTATTTTTAATCGATACTCGTATTTGAGTAGATATTCTGTTTTTATTCAAACAGTATATTTTTATATTTATTTCTACAGAATATCTACTCAAATAAGAGTATCGATTAAAAATATTGTTTAAACACACACACACACACACATACAGACAAAGTTCCATTTATAAATAAGTTTAGATATAAACACGTACTTCTCGACAGACAATATTAGTGCGAGAAATTTTCGTAAAAATGTGATATATATATATATATATATATATATATATATATATATATATAGAGAGAGAGAGAGAGAGAGAGAGAGAGACAGGCATAATAAAACGTATTTGTGATAATGAGGTTTTTGTAACCGGATATTTCGTACCGACCAAAAGCGTGCATGACATTTTTTCGAACAATTTCTTTGTTCTTGGATTTGTAATTCTGGCCTTGGATCATCCGATAATTAATTTACTAAGTGTAGCTTAGATGTGGCCCAAAATCTAAAGTAGGGAGCGAATCCATTACTTTGTTGTAATTGATCCAGCGAGACCATCTTGCCACTACGACGAAGTACCATCGGCAGGTCATTTATAGACAGAATAATGAAGGCGTTATTTTGTAAAAGCTGACGAGAAATTTCAACGATGTGGTATCACCTCAAAATTATTTTCATTCCAAATCACTGCTTCCCAAACTTTTTTTTTCCTCTGGGTCGTATTTTTAGAATTAAAATTTGCTCGCGCCTCGCCAAATATTATGGGATGAAAAAATGGTGAGAGGATTAAAGGGAGACAACCACGAATTCGAAGTTAGAACATTATCATTGATAACTCTCTTCTCCAATTTGCGAACCCTAGTTACTATATTCTTAATATTTGATATAAAGCAAAAATATCACAATGATAAAATCAGTCAATGATTTGTAACTACTTATACTGGGACTCATGCATGCAATTACAAGTAATCCATAATATTTTAAATTTTGAAATCATATTTATTTTTGGTATATGAATTTTTGAAACTGTTTCTAAATCTTTGATTGTCTTTCATTAATTCCGCTTCATCTGTTATCCTCTTCTGCTGCACCTATGAGTTGTGCCACACCGTTTGGTAACCATTGATTTAGACAATCACATGGAAATACCAGTTGCTGTAAGCTTGGATTTACAGATGGTATGATGTGTAACAACTCAGAAATGGAAATCTACGACAAAGAACGTGCTGAGAGAGGTTAAATGGAGATTCGAAGTCAGAACATTATCATTGATAACTCTCTCCTCCAATTTGCGGACCCTAGTAATTATATTCTTAATACTTTATATGATGCAAAAATATCTCAATTACAAAATCGGTCAGTAATTATTTATACTGGGACTCATGCATGCATGCAATTACAAGTAATCCATAATATTTAAAATTTTGAAATCATTTATTTTTGGCACCGTTTGGAAAACGCTGGTCCCAAATGTTTCAAGAAATAGTCAATAATAAAAAAGCAATAAAATGATAGATAAATATTAACGTTTCAATATTAGCTTGATTTGAACCCTAACCGCTGTAACTGAGTAACTGTGTGTAAATGTTTTTTTCCAGCTATGTTTTTTCAGACTGGTTTTCTATTGAGTATTTTTTGTACTGGGAACTCGTGTACTTCTTTAAATATTTTGGGCTAATATATGAACTATGAAAATGATTACATTTTCCGTGTCTATACTTTCCTCCTCGGGGTGAGGATGCGATGTTCGGCTTAGCGTTGATTAGCCATACATATGGGCTAAGGGACAAAATTGGCGCGACCATTGTCACACTGGCATTTCACCAATCTTCCCTCCTTAGTTTTCCTGTCACTTTCGCCGGTAAAGTTTCAAAATAATATTAATTTCAAGCTCCTTCCCCCAAAGCAGTGACACTTCTTTGAGGAAGGGGTACTGAAGTCATTACCTGGCAACTGTCAAACAGATTTTGCACAGTATTGCCGTTAAATCCACTTTAAACTGATCTTGTGTCACAGTTCGTAGCGACGTGGACGAAATGAAAAAAAAAAAAAAAACACTTCCCGCTTTAGAGCTGTTAGAGAGGTAGAGTTGAAATTCCCGGAACCAGACTTCCCTCATATCTATAAGAGGAAGAGAATAAACCTTGATTTTTCTATTTGTCCTCTCCATGATGGTAGATCGTGACACCTGGTCAGTTTGATGTTGAGTACGTATGCATATGGGGTCAAAAAAAAACAAAAAAAACTGCCCAGTTCCTGGCGCTGGTATTCCACCAATCTTCCCTGTTTAGTGCTGTGACGGAAACGCTGCCTAAGTTTGGAGATCCCTTCTGTTTGGATTCCCTCTTTCTTTTTCTTCTTCTTCTTCTTCTTATTATTATTATTATTATTATTATTATTATTATTATTATTATTATTATTATTGAAAAAGACTGCAATTGTTTTCTACTTTTCACGTTCAAGGATCAGAGGAAACGCTTTTATTCGCTGACCGAGTCACGTGACCGTTTAGCCTCGTTTTAAAATAATTAAAATATTATCTGGTGATTTTATTTCTTTTTTTTTCCCAAATCTAGTCATACCCATTTCTATAGATTGGCTAGACGTTTTTAAATTTTCTAAATTTATTGTATCTAGTTAGAAAAACAAATCTAATGGAAATTAAGGAAAATATCTAACTCAACAGAGCGGCTTTTTTGCATTTTTTATTAAATTTCAACACTAAAAAAATGCCACTTCCTGACGAGGTAAGTAAATTTTATTACCTTTTCTTATCTTGGGTGTTTTCCTATTGCAGCCATTTTTTTTCTTTATATTTTTTAACAAAATCTTTGCTATTTTTTACGCAACGAAATTGACCCTTGGCTACACCTTGAAATATAAAACCAAATCATTAACTGGTAATAAAACTCTTCATTTTTGCAACGGAAATGGTATTGATAATGAGGAACGTCTGTCTGAATAGTTGATGCAAGTCAGCAAAACTGAGTGAGATCGTCAATTTGTGTTTGATATTTTGACAAACTAGTCTTTACGATAGTGGGATGTCTGGGTGCTTTTTAACTGCCGCTCCCACCTTTTCTGCTACCGGATATATTTCTCAATACGTGCAGGCAAAATTCGTGTGATAAGTTTCGCCTAATGTTTAAATTCTGCCAGGTTATCAAAACAGCGTTGCTTACAGCAAAACATTTCTACCTAGTAAGCAAAAAAATAAAAATAAAAATAAATAAAAAAAATCGTTGATTTATGGGTGGGATTGAAAAAGAAATCCTACTTTGGTAATTTCTATTTTGAAATGTTAAATTATTCAAAATCATATCTATTTCCGTTCTTATAATTAGCATTGCTTCTTCAGCTGATCATTCTAACATCGACCAGCGCTGTTATAAAAATTTAGCAAGCAGAACTTATTACTAACATTAATAAAATATAGTATCATTAAAATATAGCGATCATTTGGCAATTTTTAACCTTTTCTACGCGATATGTATTCTGTCTAGTTTGAAAGTAGACACTCTTATGAATTTATAACTTTATCCTGACTCTTCAATATTTATGATTTTATAAGTTGAAGGTAATCAAAACTTGTACTTTATTTTTTTTTTTTAAATTACCATTTCTAAATAGTCACCTTTCATTTATACCATTTACATTCTTCGACTATCGTCCTCATCGTTTTTGCTATATTCACAGTACCTCAATACCTCATGTCAGAAATATAGACAAAGAGTCACCTTTTGTGTCTGGAAAGCCAGTGAAATTTTGTTGAAATGAATAAGCGACATAGTTTCCAAAAGAAAAAAAATCGACTCTATTCAGCTTTTAATAATTCTTTTAAAAACGCCGGAGACGAATTTCCCCACCTCCGTTTATTGTAAGTGCCATCAGTTAAAATAAAATAAAACTGGGGCCTTTGCAGTTATAAACTACATATAACGCAAGTGAGGAGTTGTGCAACTTTAAGCGACTAACATAGCTTTTGTTTTTTAATATTTTTTTATTACATGCTGGCAGCTAAACATTTTCCGGTCAATTTTCTACAGAAGCTCAAGGCGCTATATATATATATATATATATAATGAGAGAAGAAAGCTCAACATATAATTAAACGGTTATAAATCCAGAATTTATTTTAGCAGTTGTAATTTTTACAACTGCCGAAATAAATTATAGGTTTATAACCATTAAATCATGTGCTCAGTTTTCTTATTGCTCTGGATAAAATCTATTGAGCTCTGTTTTTATTTATCTAATATTTATATTAGTTGGATATTATTTTTGCAGTATCCTCTGTTTTTACCCCCCCCCCCCCCACACACACACGAGAGAGAGCGGTCGTATTTTGCGATCTTTTAGCAAAAATCGCACACTAGATTAGTCTCGTTTCAGATTTAACTTTTAATAGCATTTTATATACGGCTTATATTGTTCCGTAGATATAAGTAATACTGTTCTATAAATTTTTTGATGTCGTGGACGATAATCTGTTGCACATAACGTGTATGTAACCATAATTAATTTCAAGTTGCTACCAGGAACGCCCCGTGCGTATGTGTGAACGACGTTTTGTCGGTCGGTCGGCCTGTCGTCCAAAGCATGTTTTTAAAGTCCCTACAGTAAAGCAGTCGATCTTGCTTACCTGACACGCTTACTCTGAATATCTCTACTTGTAGAAAGGCTGTCAAGAAATTACCAGAATGCCTGAAAGGCAGTCTTTTCTTGAAGCAGAATTCCTTAAAGGGCATGATCCTCAACTTTTTACTGCTATCACATGTAGGGTATTTACAAATAGGCCGAAAAAATGGAGGTAAGCTAGGAAGTTTTACATTCTTTATTGCTTTTAGGGTGTTATTTTTATTCTATTTCTTTTAACGTTTTTCCCCTTAGACAAGTTACCAAAGTATAAAAGAATATCAAATTTTGTAGGGAAAGGCAATTTCATTTTAAGTACTCTTCCCCTACTAAGGAAGTTTGGTTGTATGAAAACCTTGTCAGTTATCAGTATTGTGTACTTGTAAAATCTACAGTACTAATTATTTGCATGCTTAACCTCTAAGCTTACGAAATGAAAATAACGTTTAGAAGCAAACGGTTCGTACGTAAATGAACAATGAATCGAGTGAATGCACCAAATTCAACTTTAGAAGAGAAGTGATATCTACAGAAACGCCCTTCTCCAAGGAAATTATTTTCTCTCTATTTCTATTCTCATTGAAGCTTCTCAAATTATGAATTAAAAAATATTTAAGTCCGAGGGGTATCGGAAAAGGTGGTTGGAGAAATCTGGTCTCTTGAAATTGTTTTGCAGCTAAAGATGATGACAGACGCCAAAATATCTTAAGCTGCATATTTTAACAACCACAATCCATCATTCGAAATCCTGGCTAGTAGTTAATATGCAACTATCTCAGCTATGCGGTATTCTACGTTTCTTGTGTTAAAATCATCACTTGTTTATGGGCGCTAATTAGTTATCTAATCCCTATTTCAGATGTCTGCTCAAGCACATTTGTGTTTCAATAAACACATATCCAATCTGTGCTACAACCCTACTGAACAGACCAGAATTGCAATTTCTTGGGGACCTTTGATTTGAAAAGGGTTTATACACTCAAACCCTCTGTTTCGATGACTTATCAATAGCTCATAAATTTTCGTCTGCCCAATTTCAATCGTAAGTCTTGGGTTAATAAATTTTACTGCTTTTTTTTTCCCTGAGACTTCCCAACGGTGACGCGCACTGGGATTGTCTCCCTAACCCCTTAGAAATATTAAGAAATTACCGCCCTTGTGATATCGAATCCAGGTCCATGGGCAGAATTCTATTGTTCTGACTGGTCGGTCACGTGCACACTTGTAGCATGATTTTATTTTTTTAAATTAAAGACCAAACAGATACTACACTGATCCTTAACAAAGGGCTGGATAGCGAAGTTTTCATACTAGGCAGAGAACCCAGATACTCTGATACAAGGCATTAAAAAACGAAATGAATGTCATAATTGTATATCACCATATTCTATGTTACACTGTTTCATAACTCTCTCCACAATTTTCTATCCTTTGTGGTCGTTACCAGTTTTCTTTTCTTTGAGGCTCTTGCCATCCATTATCTAAACAAGCTCGTCAGGTAAGTGGCTCACTGCCTTCCCCTCAATATGTCCTCTCAAGGTTAACCTTTTCTAAGCACTCCTTTCTCATTATGCATCCAAAGATTTTCGGCTATCTTTTCTTGGTTCCGAGTAGAAGTGTTCTTTATTAGAAGTGTTCGTTTCTGTTGCTATTTTCTTCGAGTTCTTTGTTTATTCGCTCGTTAATTGAATTTTCAGTATTCTTCTTCAGAACCACATTTCTTCTGCCTGTAGATTTTTTCCCCTTCACCATGGAGTCATTGCCAAAACATTCACAGGAGGTTGGACACCATATAGCAATCTTTATTTTTTTTCAGGCCCTTACTGAGCTTTTGGAATGGCTTTTTCGCTAGTTCAATGCATGTTCGGATCTTGGTGTCGCAGTTTCCATCCTCTTCCGCAGATGTTTCTGCACTTGTTGACATCAGTTATTCGCATTATTAAACAAGTCATTAAACATGTAAAAGATAAAATGCCGTATATCCCCACGTATCATGACTTTGAAAATCTAATTTTGAAGCTAAAATTATATCGTGTGTCGTGACACTCACAAAAGTCACATGATACGCAAGTAACTTTTACGGTGACTTGTGTTTATTTTTTTAAAATCTGGGTTTTTAGTATATGCAACTATATCAGTCAGTGAAGTGCCATACGTGACACACGCTTGAGCGATCATGTTTCTAAAGAGATATGACTGCGTAAAAGATTTTCCCGCAGTAGATTGCCATTACTTTCTGCGATAGACTGAGATGTCGACAGAATCCAATCTGTTCTGTTTAACCCATACCTGGAGAGAAGAGACTAATCTTTTCCAAGGGTATTTGTGCGTAAATGAATGCAACGAATTCAACTGGAACTCTAACTAGGCTCTCCGATTTCTCGTTCGGAGCCGATATCCACTGCAACACAATGCAGATTGTTGGCATTAAATAACCCGTTAAAGTTGATATACCGTCAAACAAACTAAACCAAATTGCCATATAGACGGACTGATAAAACATTAGATTTTCAAAAGATTGTTACCTGCAGCGAGCAATAAGTGATACTGAAATTAGAAAGTAAGAATAAAAAATGTTTAATATGTAATGTGAAAGCTTTTACATTAGTCAATACTAAATTCCCTTATCCTGCAAAGTTGTAAGCGCTGCTCATAATGAAAAGGTCAAATGCAATCTACTGCGCCTTCTTTACTTGTAGATCTTGGATTGGCTTCATGAGCAGCTTGGAGAAAATGCTGAATATCAGTTGGAGGTATGTGATCGGACCCTTTCCATCCTACAATCATTGATGACCTGCAATCAGAAGCAAGACGAAGAAGCTTCAATCCAAGTAAAAGACCTGAGGCAAAAATCTAAGGAATATCGTATGGAATCTCGCGCTATGAAAATGACCCTCAATTTTATTGGTTTGACTTTGGATCATCTCTCCAAATCTGGTTGGAAGTATCTCAGCTCCTTGTCCAAGACAGCCGAATTGTTACAACTTTCTCAATTTTCTGATACTAATTACATCATAGGTGAGAGCAAACTACGTCTATAAGAAACTTTTTGGCAAAGTTTAACAAACGAACCTCGCAAAAATGTGTCAAAAGGATTGTTTATTTTGACACCACTATTGTTATACTCTGCAAATTTCCTTGTTTCAAAAATATTTTAGAATTTTAATTCAACCCTAACATATGAAACTAGATATCTCTTAATAGCAAAAATATTAAACCTACTCATTATTTTTATTTAAAAGAATATAAAAATGTAGAAAAACCACAACACAATATTTACTATTAGCTGTACCCGCCGACGGTTAAAAGGGGAAAAAAGTGCACATTTAATTTCCTAATACTTGTGGGTACACAATATTTTTGTTCCATTGTCTGTGCAGATATAGAGATTGTCTGGTTTGTAGAGAGTCGTGTTTGACGTTGTTCTGCTGTTTCTCGTTGACATCTTTCTGTCGCTCCCAGCCTGCCGCGTTCATTCTGTTGAGAACGAAGCAGATCTGAAGTTGCAGAACGCGATTGCCGTCCTCGCAATCGTGCATCCTCAAGTCTAGCTGCACGTCGCTCTGCTGCTTCCTCGGCACGTATCTGAACCATTCGTTGCCTCCGTCACTCGTTTGCTGATGCCTGTTCTTCCTCATTTTGATTTGCAATTACTCGTTGCACTTCTTCTGCTTTGCCAGTACGACCACCAACGTTTGACATTCTGCGAGGCAGTATCGTTATGAATTGAAGGAAATTTTTTGCTATGAGATTAGAAAAAAAAAAAAATTCGCCAAAATCGGCATTTCAAAATTTTAAGTTCCCTCTCTTCATTTTTGACTATACAGGAAGGAAAAAAGGAAGTTTGTACTTTTCCGTTTATTTTGAAAAAGTATTTCTGAAAAAGCCAAAACAGAAGGAGACCTAACCCTTGATGTTTACAAAATCAAAAAAAAAAAAAAAATTACTATGAACTTGTCTGAAGTGAGCACCTCCAGAAAAATGTTAAATTAATAATTTTTTTCGGAATTTTTTTTTTTTCCCATGAAAGTCTAGTGTCTTATCGATAATTTATTAATCTTTTTAAAGAGTTTGTCGTTTACGCCTGACAAAAAAGAAATAAAAAATGGCTTAGGTTAAAAATAATTTACTAAACCAACGAAATAATTCGTTGGAAAAAAAAAAAAATCTTTCCCCAGAAAATTGTTAAATTTACAAATCCCCCCCTTTTTTTTCTTTTACATGAAAGTTTAGTGTTTTATCGATAATAATTCGTTGAATTCGTTCTATTAAAGAACTAAATTTAAAATGTATAAATCCAGTTTCATATATTTGGGTTTTATTAAAATTCTAAAATAGTTTTTTAAAATAAGGAACAGTCCAGATGACGTATATGATATATACGTCAAGAAAAAAGGCTTTTTAAAACACTTTTTTTTCCATTTAGAATCTTATCAGGTTACTTTGGTTGGGTAATTTTCAACCCTTGTTTGGTTACTTAATGTCGAATATTGCATCGGGCAACTGACGAGATCTAACTCCTAAAACGTTAACCTCAGGACGAGACATCCGTGGAAGGAGCAGTACAATAGTTGGTGAAAAGGGGGTTTATTTTTAACAAAACATAAAATTAATCTCCTATTCATTTGGGGAGTAATGTTGGATATTGATATTTACATCATTTTTAGCCACAATATGTAAATGTTTTCCATTAGTGAGAGATGTTTAGATATGCTCGCACGCATGCACTCTTATGTGTTAACAAGCGTTTTGTAATGGTTCCCGATGTCCCTCACTCGGTCGGGCCAGTTGGGATTGATACCAATCAAGTCAAGATTTTACTTCAGAATAATCAATGTTATAAGGCTTTGGAAATAACCAAAGTAATATTCAAAGCAATCGTTGTGTTAGTCACTTTGTTTGGTTTTCGCGTTGTATTTCCATGTGAGACTCGTCATCTTGAATTAATGGAATATTTCGAATTTTGAGCAAATTCTCAGAGGCTACGATAATGAATCACTACTAATCAATGGCTGGTCTTCAAAGAAGCTGATGTTGCATTTATGGGATCGAAAGGGAATCGTCTATAACGTGATTATGATGAACCGGTGATTGATTTGAACAAGTACTGTTTCTAATTAAAGGCTGTGATTTTTTTTTTTTTTTTTTTTTGGAAAGCTTAAAACCTTAGTCAAGAGAGAATTTTAAATTGAAAGACTGGGTTCTTTAAGAAAAAAACGTCTGGATTAATTATATTATTTACGAATCTTAGTTTTAGTAATTGGCTACAAATCTGAATGACCCAGTGGGTAGGAATTGTCTGATTGGAATTGTTTATTGCATTTTACTACACCAAACATTGAAATTAGCTTTTAAGGATGTCTTATAATTTTATGCCGAGAAAAGCAATTGTGGTTTTTGATTGCAATTTGCATAAGGGAAAACAAATTCAGTGACGAGAAAAAATAGAATTAAGTGAAGGTTATATTTTCTCATTGGATTTCTTTAAACTCTGCAGTAAGACAGTCCTAAGAGAACTCGAAGACACATTGATAGAATTAGCCTTAACATATGCAGATGGAACTGTTCATGACAGAAAGGAAACTGAAAAAACCTTAAGTAAAGGAAGGGAAGAAGACAGGACTGATTGTAAGAAAATCGTATACCTTGTCAGAAAAACCTCCCAGGGCGTGTGCACAAAAAAGGTAGAAATTTAATGATCTAGGTAAAAGTGTATTAACGGAAATATGACGCAGAAATTTGAAGGCACATAAGATCAGAGAAAGAAGTCTTTCAGAAACAGACTCGTATTAAGAGATAAGAAATATCGTTAGAAATAAAGGGATGATATAATATAGATTAATCTAATCTTCTAGATGACAACGAATGCTGAACAGTTTCCTGACGGATAAAACAGACTTTGTGGTTCTACATAAATGCTAGATTACAGATGGCGACAAATACCAGGCATAGAACATGTGAACAATGAGGAAGTCTTAAAGAAAATAGGAACAAGTTTGAAAATTTCTCTTAAAATCAAAAAATTGAAATTTCTAGGACACATAATGGAGTTGGTGGGGATAATCTTGGAAGATTTAACACTACCAAAGCATATTGAAAGCAGGAGAAAGCAAGAGAAAACAGTAACCTAATTAAGGGATTGCAGAACAGTGACAAAATAGATGGTAAAAAGTTAAAAAATTACTTAGAGCAATCATGACAGTAGGTTGTGCAGAATGTTTGCTCACCATATTTTGTAATAAGTGTTTTTTGTTTGTTTTTTTGTTGTTTTTTTTAAATGCCACTCTTTGAAAGGAGGGGATAGCGGAAAGTGGAATCGGCGAATTTAATTCCCGGTCGAGTTTTTGGTTGACTTTGCACTAATGCTCATGGAAAAGATATGAATCTATCTTGTGTTCTTTTTGCCTTAAGGTGGCAATCAGTTAAGTACCATACGTGGTAGATGTGCTTGGGCGATCATTTTTCTTTCGATTTATGATTGATACGGCAGAAGTTTTTTCTGCTGTAGGTTGCCCCAACCAAAGATATAGGGTCTATTGCTATTCATTTCATAGCTGGGGTAGAGAAGAGATTGATTCATACTTTTCTCAAGAATATTTGCGCGTAAATTAATGTAACTAGTTCAACTGAAATTCGAACTCTGCACTCTTGAGTTCTAATTCGGTTATTTCACCACTTCACACTTGGAGAAAAAGTGTAAATTCAAACCCAGCCTGAAGAAGGATGGGTTTTGTTAAGCAATATTGCCCTAGATACGCCGATATGGCTATAGTATATGTGGGTTCTCTTACGAACAGATCAGATTACGAGGGGCTCGTACGGTGACAACTTTAAGAAAGAAAAGAAATCTGAAGAAATTCTAAGATTATTAAATGAAAAACATCGGTGAAGGTACCAAGAAAAGCACAAACGAACGGAACGAAACTAACTTCTTTAATGTACCGTGTGCCTTCAAGGCGTGGGTGATCATGGCTATCCCCAACATTCCGGCCTTTTATTTATTTATTATAATTGTTTCACCCTAAAAATTTAATGCCACTGATGCGTAGGGGGCTACATAAGAGGAGAGCGAAAGCTTATGTCAATATAGAATGGGTAAGAGAAGGATGAGAATATTTCTGTGAAGCGAGTTACGTGAGAGGAGAAAGATTCAGGGGTGTCTGGGAAAGGATAAGAAATGGCGGAAGTCAAGGAGATAAGAGCCGCCAAGAAGATTATAGCCATCAGGAAAGCAAGTATACAGACGTTCCACACACGGGAAGTGCTAGAAAAGAAGCGGTTATGGTAGAAGAGGCGGGTACATTTAACTAATTTGACAGTAAAAGGGTGGAACCTTGTTGCCAGTCTAACTGCCCGGGTAAATTCGTGTAGAGGGGGGGGGCACCAAGTAGCTAAGCTCCTTGGAGCAGAAGCTGTGGAAATATTTGTAGAAGTGACAGAATGAAGCCATATCTCGTCGGTGAGAAAGTGACTGGAGTCGAGCTGCCAGGTCGGAATCAATTACATTGCAGGTTAAGAACTCCGAGATGAATTGCAGGGGCGCTCGACCAGATATGACTGCAGTATTCAATGCACAGGTGGATGGTTGATTTATGTGTAAGATGGATTCAGACGAAAAAAACTTCCTCGCCCGACACAGTGACCCAACATTCCTAGTAGATTTAGCTATTGATTCAATGTCGCACCACTTGAGATCGGCTGTGGGAGTGAAGGAACAGTGTATTGCCTTTCAGGAGACAAGTTTGATTCCTGCTGATGGTGAGTGGAAGAGATTATCTATGGTGTTTAAAGAATAGCAGTTTCGTTTTGGAAGCATTAAAATTTACAAACTATTTCTTGCCCCAGTCTACCACAGATTGGAGGCCCGCTTCAAGATCAGCAGCGAAGTTTTGTCTGGGGCGAGGGGAGTGCGAGTACAGAGAAATATTAACAGAAACCACAACATGATCATTTTCCAAGGGGTCAAAGTTGCATGGCTTGGCATGAGTCAGGAATAGAAGTGAAGCAGAGATCTAGCAGAGAAGCGTATTGTATAGATACTTGGGAAACACACCACTTGCGTGAGAGACTGAGTGATTGCAAAGTTCATCGTTTGAATGCCTGCAGAATCGGTGAACTTTTTTTTTTTTTGTTTTTTTAAGCCACTTGTCATGGTAGGCATTAATGTTTGCCCCCTTACAACTTCCAGTTTATATTCTGCCAATCTGCCATCCATTTACGGAATTCCGTTAAGGTAGGTTACACATTGTTTCCCTCTTCTTATCTTGCCTTCAATATATCCCATGGGTGTCAGATTCTCTAAGCTCCTTTTTCTCATTGTCCCACAGAAATTTTAACTCTTTCTGATTTTAAGCGTTTCATTTTACTTCTCATTTTCTTTAAATGTTCCAAATTGCTCACACGCTTCATCCATGTAATTCTTGGTACTCTTTTGAAGAACCAAATTTCTGTTGCCTCAAGTCTTCCCTTCGTCTGTGGAAGATTCCTAGCATTCCCTACCAAATAGGAAGGCTGATATTTCATAGCAGTTTTAAGAAAACTTAATGCCTCTTTATTGTATATACTCCTGTATAAGATGACAATGCCCAGAGCGTTCTCTGAATTTATTGCATAAATTTTAAACCCTGCAAAAAAGATTTGTGTATAGCGCAGCGATGCATGATTTATAACCGTTTCGAAAATATACGTGCGTGTAGTGCGAGCTGATCATAAGATTTTCACTTTGCTTGAGTATATACGATAGTTTTTGGATGACGTCTTCCTCTATTTCAATATATACGCTTCGGGTACAAGTGTTGCGTTTTTCATTGTCCTTTAAAACATTTTCCGTACAAGATGAAGTACAACTTGAGGACATAATTAAGCAAGTACATTTATATTTATACTTGCTTAATTATGTCTTCAAGTTATACTTCATCTTCAGCCGCCTCTCTTGCTAAAGACTAATTTTAAATAGACCTGGATTGATACATTTTATAATGAGCTTAGCAAACTACAAAAACTATTATATTTTTGCGTGACTATAATATATTGTACAGGGTGACCCCCAAAAAACGGAACCCATAAATATTGTAATAAATCCTATAAAAATTCAGTTATTATCAAGAAACTTGGTGGATTTACACTGCAGTCTGTGTACGATCATTCCTCAACGTTTTAGTTAAATTGGTCTCTTTGCATAAATCACGATCTTTCTAAAATATGCTCTAAATAGGGTCCGCGGCGTTGGAGGCAAACTTGCAAACGTCGCTCAAAATTGTTAATGAATCGGACTCATTCTTTGGGGATTCCACTGATATTTGCTGCGATTGCTGCATTCAGTTCACCAATCGTTTGATAACATTTAGATACCTCCACAAATAAAAAAATCTGTGTGTGTGGGGGGGTCAAGTCTGGTGAGTGCCGTGCCCACTCAACGTCATACGTTCTGCTGATTAGTCAGTTAAGTGCCATACGTGATAATCGCTTGGGCGATTATGTCCCGAAAGAGACATGACTGGCTAGGCAGAAGATTATCCCGCAGTAGGTTGCCATTGCTTTCTGCGATAGACTGGTTGCCGACCAAGGCTATAGAACCCAATCTGTCCTGTTATTTAACCCATAACTGGAAGGAATATACGGATTAATACCTTTCCTAAGTTGCGTAAGTGAATGCAATGAATTCAACTGGAATTCGAACTCGGCTCCCCGATTTCTCGTTCCGAGCCGATATCCAATGCACCACAACGCACATCAGTCTATCTCAGCCAGACAAGGGAGTCATTTGTTGTGTGTGGGAGGGAGTAGCCTCATCTTGCTGGAATCACTGTTCATCTCAATTTTTCCCTCTGCCCTGTCTCAGTGATTAAGTTTTATTCAAAAATTTGTTTTTTATTGGGGGCGGGGAAGTCACCCTGTATATTAAAAAAAAAAAGCATTTTTATTTCTTTTTAAGGTCTTATCGATCTTCGGCACAGGATGGAAGAAATCGAAAGACAGAATTACATACAGGAACGTGAGTTTCTCCGCTTAAAATGTGGCGGTCAAACTTTGGAAATCTTAGAGGAACAATTTCAAAATCTCCACCTTGATCCTTTACTTGCTCGTATAAATGAAGGAAGAGAGTTGAAGTTCCGTCCGTACGAGCAGAAGATTTACAACGGACGAATACCGAAAAAACTGAAACAATTGAAAGCCGTCGGGGCCAACAGTTCAGTGAGTCACAAGAAAATCGTCGCCCAAAAAAGGGAACTCAATTGGTTCCAGAAAAAATGTATGGTCGTGCACAGCGAATTGAATGTGTTTCATAATCTCCCGCCAAGCCTTTCCAAAATCCAAGTCGCTGTACAAGAGATGGATGACGAAAGGAAGAAGTTGGAGCGCCACCTGTCTGATTACATTGATTCTCGTGTCCTGTGAAGAATGCGTTCTCTTAACTCTGATGGATTCATTTAGTGTAATTCCGTCTGTATTTGTCAATCTTCATTTCAGAAAGTAAAGTTTAAAGAAAACGTTTTTAATAAATGCTCGTTCTATTAACATGATACAGTTAAATATCGATTATTTTCTGAAGCTTTTGTATCTGCTTGCAATTTCTGACGTTAGCCTGAGACTTTCCTAAAATTTCGCTTTAGGTTAAATTGCAAACAATGTTTTGCTATGAAATAAAAACATTTTTTTTCCTTTTTGTACTTTCCTTTCTTCGTTCAACTTAATGTGTTCCTTTTCATGATTAAATATGAATCTCACTTTGTCCTATGTCCGTGTTTCATTCTGTGTTAGTGCGGGTAACTAACATTAAAACGTAAGCACATCACAAAACATGTCGTTAGTATTAAGATATTTCGTTCTTTCTGACTTTTTAATCGAAGTTACAAAATGAAATGCAAATTCGGGCTCTGCCTATCCGTTAGTTTCTTTGGCCGCATCAGTTAAAGCGTTGTCCATGAAAAACTAGCTATCGGGGATTAAGGATGCGAATTAAAATCTTGTCAAAATCTACTTTAGCCTACTAATTATTAAAGGCATTCCGTCTCAACCGTTTTTCTAAAATTGATAAAAGCAATAAGGTAAGAATATACCTATTCGAATCGATATTTAACTACCGATAATTCTGTTTAGCAAAATATTTTGAAGTGCGTTTTGTTTCTAAACATAATATAGCTGACTGAAAGAAAAAGGTACTTCATAATAGCATTTTAATTGCCAATTCGAAAATTGGGAAGCCGTTTGAAGTTTATAACTTGACCTTGTTTTGAGCGTTTGAAATTAATCAGTAAATGTAAATCTATAAAAAAAATAATTCGAGAAATTTTCTCAATTCAAAAATTGTAGTATGAGCTCTATTTTTTTTTCTTTTAATTTCTTTTAACAAAACCAAACATAGTTACTTAGATATTAGGTTTATAAGTTTCCAAAATTAATAAACTAGTGTCCCCAACGACATATCGATAAAAGTTCAGTATATAAAAGCGTTGATTGAAATAATTCAAAAGTGACTTGACCCAAAGAGTTCAATATCTGGCCACAACAAAAACTTGGAGAGTTAATTGAGATATCAAGAAAAGGCATGGCAGGTGGGACTAGAATAATCTACTTCGTAGTTCGGCTAGAAATTTCAGCGTATATCATCTGAAGAAAGTTCGGGCATACAACGGCCGAAACTTTGTGAATAAGGTAATAAAGATGAGGACAACAGTCCGAACAATGTAAATACTTTGTCCTGTTTAAAAAAGTATATATCAACGCTCTAGAAAATCCAACGATAAGTCATATTATTTACACACATCTTTCATACACCCACTATATCAATAATCAAGCAGACTGGTAATCAATTATCAACTAATACACCAAGCCACGTTCAAACCGGCAGATAACGAATATACTGAATGACCTTGGAACAAGGAAACTACGCACACGTAATATATTTTACAAATAGCAAAACCACGAACAACACAATGCTTTCTAAACATATGAGAAATTAAACAAAAACACCAATAATATATGAAAAATAAGGAAAACAGCATCGGTCAATCACAGTAAATGAAAAAAAAAACTGTAAATTATGTAAGGAAGAGTAGCTATAATTACTTTCACAGATCAGCACAAATTAAAGAACTATCAGAACTCATTTCAAAATGCAGACACACAAAAAAAAATTTACTGCACTACTTAAAAATCGCAAACTTGAATCGGAGAAAATAAAATAAAAATAAGTAAAATAAATTAAGCAAATACTTAAACTCCAAACGCGCACAAAGAAATGTAATAACAATCAATACCAAGTTAGGAGAATGCGTTGGGATCTCTGAGGTTAAGAAGTTTCCATCCATTTATTAAATTGCCTTATAATATTCCGATAACCAGTACGTGGTGAAGAGTGACATGGGCCCAGGGCATGCAGTCGTGGTGAAGAGTGACATGGGCCCAGGGCATGCAGTCGTGGTGAAGAGTGACATGGGCCCAGGGCATGCAGTCGTGGTGAAGAGTGACATGGGCCCAGGGCATGCAGTCGTGGTGAAGAGTGACATGGGCCCAGGGCATGCAGTCGTGGTGAAGAGTGACATGGGCCCAGGGCATGCAGTCGCAAATATTTTGTCACTTATACTCACTACTCCAACAGATGCGTAAAAAATGAGACCTTATTTTCACATCATGCAACTGCCCAATGCTTCATTATTTCTGCGTTGACGGCTGGTGGTTTAGGCTGTTCATGGCAAGGCGACGTGTATTATGTTTGAACATATGACGATAGTGGGTACCAGGCAGATGAGATATTCTATATCAGATATTTGAGTTCTACGATGTCAGGATTGTGGCTGATCATGTCTTGGCTAGAATTGTTCGTGACAACAGGAAAGTCGCATTAGCTCAAATCCCATTTAAATTCAAAGCAAAAGGTAACAAACGCCTATCCAGCTGGTCTGTTTCATGGAATACTAGAGTATAGGCCCCTGTTAACTCCTCGTGGAACTTTCCAAAGCAATTCATTTGGGATCATTACATTATAAATTGATTCCTAAAGACCTGGTTTCGTTTGCGTAAACCGATCGGTCAAGGTTCCAGTAGTTTGTGGGTATTGGTAGGGTTTGTTAGTAACGCAGACGCCGTTTGTCAATAAGGCACCGTGAAAGCTTGAGGTGGTTCCATAATGGCGTGGGTCCCGGTGGTCTACCTAAACAAAGCATTGACCGCTAATCGAACTGTTGGATTCTTTTATAGCCCTTTGCACCAATTCATGCGCTCTGAGGACCCAAACAACGATTTATTTTTAGCACGGCATCATTAAACTCAAAGTTTCCTCAAATTGGTGTGCGCAATATTCTAGAAACCTTCGACGAGTATTCAAGCGTAATGAACTCAATCGAGCAAATCGCTGGGACGTGGTCGAGAGATTTATTCACACAAATATTCTTAAAAATGTCAGCGAATTGTGGACAAATATAGAGACAGCATCATGGTTTAACATCAATCCAGAAATCTCCCGTCCATTTGTAGAAAAGATGTGTTGTTGCTTTGGGCTGGACAAAACGAGCATCGTACACGATAATAGATCCCCCCCCACTTTTTTTTTTTTTTTTTAGACCTTTGACTAGTGGATATATAAGGATGATCGAGCGATTGATTGATCGGAATCATAGAAACATCATACTATTCCATGTCTCTTTCGTTGTGTAATTTTCCGGGGCTATAGAAAGTTTTGAATTTAGTTTATCCTACTCATAGACTGAAGAGCTCACCCTGTTCTATTTAACCTATAGCAGTGACGAGAAGGGATTGATACATTTCCAAAAGTAAATGAAATTCGTATTCAACTCTACAATTTCTTTCCGAAATCAACCGAATATACTTTTACACATCTTAATCCCGTAATGTTATATATAGTTTCATTAAAAATGAGAGACAATATATTATCATTAAATTTTTTACATAATTTTTCGTGCATTAGTATATTTTTCTTTTTGGAACTCAATTTATATAAGAATTGTTCAAAGGTTTTGTACTTTCAAGCGCTTTCAGCTATACTTTTAGCCATTATAAAAAATTAGTTTTGTTTTACTTGTAAATAAATTTGTGTAAAGTTTATGCATATAGTCTTGTGTATGTTAAGTTCCGAACACGGTAAGCACATTGTTACGGTTATTAGTTGATGTTATTAAGTGTAGGATTTCTATTTTTTATTAGTAATGCCTCCAATATTTTTAATCTTCTTTTGCATGTGGATATCACGGATAGTTACTGGAAGAACTCGATGTTTCTTTAAATGAGATCGGATGGAACTGTTGTAGGAAAGGTGCACGGTCAGTCTTCTCGTCCATGTTGTGGATGTATAGCCAATGTAATTGTTTACGGATTTTTTTATAATGGCTAAAGGTATAGCCAAAAGTGCTCGAAAGTACAAAACCTTTGGATAATTCTTATATAATTTGAGTTCCGAAAAAAAAATATTAAACGAACACATGGAAAATCATATAAAAAAATTAATGATAATACCTTGTCTGTCATTTTCAATGAAATATGTATAAAAGAGAGATCGTTGCCCAAATACACAATATATATCTGCAGCCTGTGCCAAGAAGAAAAGTTTGCCATTATATTATTTCCGGACCAAAAATATCATCTTTTATGGTGGATGTTTTATGTTAACGTCCTTGTAACCTCTCTGAAGATGGCTCATGTGAGCCGAAAGCTTAGAACCAACTTAATAAAAAATTATCCCAATGTTGGAGAATTTTTCTTTTTATTTTCACCTGAAATCAAAGCCAAAATACGATGATCAGAAACATGATTAAACATAATAAACATTCATTGTTTCTTATATTTAACAGTATATGTTTAGAAGATATATATATATATATATATATATATATATATATATATATATATATAAGCATGTGAAACAAAATATCAATATGCCTACGAGTATATAAATCCACATGAACACATACATACATAAATACATACATTGATACGTAGTAAACCCATACACCAAGTATATATATTCTAATCTAAAAAAGAACCCACATATATACAGTTAAAACATTCAAACACTAATACAAAATTCAGAAACTATGTGAAATTGACGCCTCAAGATTTAAAATTATTAAATATTAAATTAAAATTCGGTGCTATAATAAAAACTTATGTATTAATCAGATGCTATACGGTAGATTAAAATCTATCGAATATTAACATGGTAATCTATGTTATATTAAATACCTTATAACTATATAATTGGCGGTCTATGTCAATTTAGATACTTAGAAAATATTAATATAATAATAAGCTAAATTAAATGCCTCGCAAATATTGATGTGACACTCAGTGTCAGATCAAAATACACAATTGACACGAGCTAAAATAATATACATAAAATATTAATATAACAACCCATATTGTAAAGTACAAAAAACGAACCATGTTTACAGTGAACGATAAGTTCATTTCTTTGGTTTAAAAGATTAACTTTGGCCATAAAGCTGATGATTGGTAACTTCTCATTCAGAGAAAGATAGATGTTAATCTAAAATATATTAATGTTAGCCATTTGGTTCGAAGTGGGTGAATACCAAATGGTTTTTCTATTTCTATTTTTCCTGTTATAGTTATATCTTTTATGTATTTGATATGCTAGTTTTTGTAACCATTATTTTTTATGGCAATATTATATTAAAAAAAAACCTTTTGTTTATTAAATATTTCTTCACTAGAACAGTTTTTACTAATTCTATAATCTATGGAGGAGGATATATTATCAGTTCTAATTCTAACCTAAAAATTCCAGCCCTTTTAATCTTAAAAAAATCTTTAAAATTTAATTAATTGCAATGTTTTACTGATAGCTTATGCTCCTATATAACTTAAACATTATTTTACCAAAATAAATGACCCACACAATACTTAATTGGTTTTCGAAACTATAATATACCTTAGTATACAATAATTATTAAAATCCTGATTCTAAATTATACATACCACTCCCTTTATTTATGAGAGGAAGTACTTAATCTAATATATATACATAATAACCCTGAAGTCCAGCCTGCTGTTACAGATTGTTCGCTGCCCTTTTAAATGTATGTTCCCATAATGTACCTAACTCGGACAACATAATTCTCTTTTAAATTAAAAAAAATTACAATGTTTCATTTATAACTGATGCTCTAATATAACTTAAAAATGAATTATTTTACTAAAATAAATGACCCACACAATAATTAATTAGTTTTCTTAACTACAATATACTTTAATATTCCATAACTATTTAAGTCTAATTCTAACATAAACATTCCAGTCTCTTTACTTTACTCATCAAGTAGTTAATAAAAAATCCAACCTGCTGTTAAAAATTATTGTTTACCTATTTAAGTATTGTGCAGTCCCACATACACCTTATTCAGACAAAAGAATTTTCTTTAAAATTTAATTTATTATAATGTTCCATTTATAAATTGTACTCCAACATAATTTAAAAAAATAAAAATTATTTTACTAAAATAAAGGCCCCACACAATACTTAATTGTTGTCCTTACTACAATATCTCCTAAGTATACCTCAATTATTTAATTCTAATTCTAACCTAAACATTCCAACCCCTTTACTAAAGAGCTAGAAGTAAAAGAACAAAATTTTTTTCAATAAAAAAACCTAAAATCCAAACTTCTGTTAAAATTATTGTCTACCCATTTAAAAAATCTATGGTCACATTGTGTATCTTATCCAGACAAGATTAAAAAGTGATATGTCTAGACACCAGGCCACAACTCAAATGTTCAAACTTCATGGTTACATAATTCTCATTTTTGATTGAACAATATTAACACACCTAAAGCATTTTCTCCAATTACCACCTACTAATTTTTTAAATAAACTTGAATTTATCTTATATTTTCAAAATAAATCATTTTCACCATTTATTTTAACATATGACCTAAAGAAGAACAGTATTGTTCTGAAAATTTTTGTGTAGCGATATAATGCTTTTATAAACCATTGTAATAACAAAGTTAAAATATTAAGCTCTATTCTGTATCGAGCACTCTTTATAAAAGTAGAGGTTTGAACAGTGGGTTTTAATCTACGTGTTCTTTCACTTTCATATATATATATGTGTGTGTGTGTATATTCATGTATCTCTCAGAAGAAAAAGATTAGCAACAGAACAACAAAGAAAATCATGCCAAAGTTGTTTGGAAGACCAAATAGAAGCAAAACGATCGCTTTATAGACAAAAGTATCTGAGTGCTTCGCATGAAAACAAGTCTGTAATCTTATGAATAAGGAAATAAATAATTAATTAAACGGGTTATCTTTCTCGGGAAATAATTTTGTCTAAATGTAGATAAATATTTTGTATAGTCGATTTTCTAAGCGCCGCTTAGATGTGGTACAAGGTTGAAAGTATGGGGTACACAGTGAGGATCGACCTCACTTCTCAGTTGTAATAGGTTCTAGCGAGACAAGCTTGCTAACTATTATACCACGTCGAGATACCCAAAATATTTTTGTGCAGATTTTTAAACGACTAAAGGAAGTAAATTCTCATAAATGTATTAACTTGATTTACTTCTCTCCCCACTATAGACAAAGCAGGAAATAGATAAATAAATACATATTGCTAATCATTATATGGTTATATATATATATATATATATATATATATATATATATATATTACTGAAATCACATTTCAATCTGGTCACAACACATTAAGTTGCATTTAGACATATGGTTCTGTTAATATTTCGGTCTCTCACGTGGTGTGATGTCATAGAACCGCATTGCAAATTTACGAACTGCGTCTACTATTCGGTGACTGTTATCGTTGCTTAGCAGTGTTTCATGTCAACACAAGAATCTTTTATGGTGGACGTCTTTATGTTAACGTCCATGTAACTTCTCTAAAGATGGCTCATATGAGCCGAAAGCTTAGGAGCAGCATTATAAAATAACGTCTAATATATATATATATATATATATATATATATATAAAGTACGTATATTTTGGCAGCATCTTTTCTTTTAAACAAGTTGTGTTAAACGTTAGAAACAACATAGTCTTGTATATTTTCTTTTGAATTTTTTCATATTTTCTGATTAGACTTTTTATTTCGGAATTATATTTGTATAAAAATTGTCCGAAAGTTGTCCTAGTACTTACGAACGTGATCGTTTATCATCAGTGACTATATTACAGTTTAAAAATCAAATATTGCCTTGTAGCAGGAAAAGTGTTACAACATTTTAAAAGAAAATAAATAAACCTTATGAAGAATTTTTAAATTCACAGGCAGTAATAATGTAAGCAAGATGCACACGTGAAGATATGTGCTCACGTTTATGCGTGGATTATATGGAATACGTGGTTGTTAAAGATTTTAAATGCCGTAAAAATACGTTAGAGAATTTGAACTTCGAAGGAACTAATTATGTAAATAATCAAATTACTCAGAGGCAAAGAATTATCCACCTTAATTATATTTTAAATAAACCCTCTAAACACAACTCAGTACATGTCCAGAAAATTGGTAAGCTGTGCGATTATAAGAGTTTTTTTTTATTCTGATATAGAAAATAAAATAACATATATATATATATATATATATATATATATATATATATATATGTGATGTATGTGTGTGTTTGTGTGTAAAAGTATAACCAAAAGCATTCGATTCTTCAAAACATTTAAGCAATTTTTATGTCCTCAAAAAAAAAAAAATCATATGGTCATAAAAAAATACATAGAAAATTAAAACCATAATACCTTGTCTGCCATTTTTAATTACACCTACATAAAAAGAGAGATTGCTGCCCAAATATACAATATTTGCACACATGATAAAATATAGTCTTAATGTATTACTATATTTATTGGTTTATGTGCTCAAAATCAGGGATGGGGTGTATGTAAATATAAAAGTGGACATTTAAGTCAACACCCAGCGGCGACAGTTTGTTTCATGCATTAAAACAATCGTTAAACCATATGCGTTGAGTTTTTGCTCGACTGTTTATATATGCAGGTCAGTGATGCATTGTGGGTAGTCTATTGTATTGTTCTAACGGTTATTTTGTGGGGCAGTAACGGTTATGTTTTGAATTATTCTAGTGGGGTATTGGGTGAAAATAATTGTGAATCCGGATTCAATTTTTTGTCTATTCATGATGTTGTCTGTTAATCTTTTTAATTGTTGATTATTATTACATTTATTTGTGTTTGTGTGGTTTGTTAATTTCTTTATTATTTACTTAATTTATTTACTGATTGGATTAGTTTATTTTACTTAATTTTGTTTATTTTATTTTTTATTCGTTTTTAATTTCGACTTTACATAACGTAGTTCAAATTTGTTTTCGTGTCGGTATTTTTAGATGAGTTCTAATCGTTTATTTAGTAGTTTTTATTGGTCCGGGAAGACACACACACATAATTTCTTCTATATATGTCCTCTTCTCTACAATGATATGGTTGTTTCAGTGTGTGTTTGAGTCCAAACACTGAAATAACCATATGATTGTAGAGAAGAGGACATATATAGAAGAAATTATGTACATGTTCTAAAAAATAATTTATAATAAATATTCACAGCTCTATACATCACATACCGAGCACTGTTTTAAATTAATGTTTTGGACGGGGACATTTTTTTTCTTTTCTCTCCTCATTCTATACTCACTCTAATATATATATATATATATATATATATATATATATATATAATCCCGTAACGTTAGTCATATTTTTAAATATAATACTGATATTGTTCTATTACAAGTTTGTCTTCGAGGTAAACTGGTTAACTAAATTGTTATTATAGATAATTAAAAGCCTAGATTTATATTAGAATAAATTATTCTTAATAATTTACTTACTACTGCCGTAGCGCAACTGTCAGTAACATCGTCTTGAAGGTCACCGTGTTGGGCCCTCTTCTGTAGCCGTACGCCAGACAATAATCTGCGTAAATAACTTATGTTTTTCAGGTAAGAAAGTTATCATATGAATTGTTATTTACATTTTAGCCTTTATTGTACAAGATTCTCAAAAAAAAAAAAAAAAAAAAATGTTCCAGTCTTCTGTCACCTTTGCTTTATATATAATTATATAAAATTCTTATTCATAATAAGTGATTTTCTTACACATAACTTTAAAAATTCCCGCGTTTTGCATTTCTGTGGTTGCTCTAACCAGTGTCTTCTTTGTACACAAATGTATGTGTGTGTGTGTGTGTGAGAGAGAGAGAGAGAGAGAGAGAGAGAGAGATGCTTTATGGGGAAAAACACGCATAAAAAAACCCTTCCATACATATTTCTATCCAGACATACATGAATTAATCGATTCTTGTCATGAAAAATTCTTTGTTTATTGTTTTCTTTCATTTTTTGTCCTCATTTTTATTTTTATTTTTTTCAATTTCTCCTTTTCTTTCATCATTCAGTCATTTTCCCGTTTTCTTAATCAAGATTTTTTTTTTTTAGTTTTCACATTTTACTTTCTTTCGTTTTAGTCTGTTCTTATTTTTTACTTTTTTTTATTCAGTAATTTCTTTCTTTTTACTGGCTTCTTTTTCTTTTCTTTTTTTGCACGCTTTTCTTTCTTTCTTTCTTTCTTTAACCCCTATTAATGTTTTCCATATCTCCATAAGAGGCAACTTATGTCAGAAGACTTGAATCCTGTTTCACATATTTTCATATTCCCCATTCGCACTCCTAAGCTCCACCACCCTCTTTGGCTCACTTCCACCCAAAACCACCCCCCAGTCTTCTACTGCTGCTACCCGCTTTGTACCTAATTCTGTCGATATCCAACCACGGCAATCATACACTTTCTTGAACATGCCGTTTTTACATAGTTTTAGAGCTCTTCTATTTTTTCTCTATTTGCGTTAACTTTGAAATTCTTTTATTAAACAGATTGCAAGTTTAAAGAATCGGATTCATTTTCTGTAGAATCTTTTTCTTTTTTAACTTACACGAACGGCATTCCCATTCCGATAATGGCAATTTCATTCGCGCACACGTATGTTTCGCTTATGTACTCATTTCGGTACAAAGATTACAAAAAATATTTTAAACTTTAATCAAATATCTGAATGAATTAAATTTAAATTCTTACGTCTAATTGGTAGATGCAACATGTATATGCCTAATATATTTAGACATAATATATTTAGGTAGTAAACCTTCATTGAAACGTTTTATTAAAAATAACAGACAAAGAATGTAGTGTTAAGCTAACCCTAACCCTAACCCTAACCCCAACCCTAACCCCGGATCTTTTTTTTTTTTTTTTTAAACTCTTACCACCTGTTCTTGAAAATGACCCAACCATAACCAAAAATACTCCTGGTAACGTTTACTGTAAACGGTCCAGAGTTTAAAATCAACACGCCGATTAAAATGACCATAAAGGTGTTTTACATGCGAGCCGATTTTAAAACAAATTTTACTGATTGTGGATAGCTGTGTTTTGATGTGAAGAGTCTCGAAATGGGCTATAATAAAAAGGTATTGAAACTGGTGCTATAAAAAGAAAACTATAACAAATATTAATTCGTCATTAAATCTCCTTCAAAGTAGTCTTCTTTTGAAGCCATACACTTTATGCATTGATGGAAACATTCCTGGAACTCCTTTTCTTTTCTTTTTTTGGTATAGCAAGCAGTTGCCTTATCGCATTTTCTTGCATTTCTTTGACATATTGAAATCTTGTCCCTTGAAAGTGGGATTTGATTTTGAAGAGGAAAAGTCACAAAGGGCAAGATCTGGAATATATGGTGGTTGTTGGACTTTGGGAATGTTGATCTTAGCCAAAAACTGCTTCATAAGCCATGATCAATAATGGGATATCTGTTGTGTCGTGAGACAACCACACTCTACACACTTTCCTTCCAAGTACTGCTATAAACAACAAATGTGAGCAAGAACATTATAACTTAGTATGTGTGTGTGACAGAGTTGAAGGTCAGTCTATGCCAAGCGGCTTTACTCAGTGCACTTTAGCTCAATTACCATAGCAATAGTCGCAATACCTTTAGATCAGACCTTATATAAAAATTATTTTCCCGAAATGGGAATCTTCTCGTTACTTTTTATATTTTTCCGATGATTTAAACTTTAAAATTAGTAAATTGAAACAATTGATGAAATCCTGTCTTTCTTGCCGAAATTGTGTGTAATGTTTCTAGTATTTTCAGCTATTGTCGATCATTTTAAGGAAAGGTAGCCAGGGTAACGTTTATGTTTTTAACGGTCAGAAGTTTGAAATAAACGTCATTATCCACAAAAAAAAAAAAAAAAAAAATCACGTATATATTCAGAAATCAAAATTTTATAATTTCTGTAAGATGGAAATTGAAACAAGAATATCGGCATTCATCCATGACGTTGTCTTATAAGATACGATTGAAATCTTCGGTTGTTTTATTTATGCAATAAAAAAGCAATATATATATATATAAACCAATGAATACACAAATATAAAAGTAATTATGTGTGCGTGCATGTGAAACATTTTTTAAACTATCAGAAAATTTTACTTTTTTCATTTATTTTGTTTATTTAATTTAATTTTTATTTATCTTATTTTATTTTATTTATTTTTATCTATTTACTTTGTTTTATTTTATTTCATTTTATTATTTATTCATTTTCATCTGATTTAATTTGATTTTTTTATTGAATTTAATTCTTATATATTTTTTATTGTTTATTTTTGCGTTATTTAATTTTATTTTTATTTATTTTGAGTTATTTAATTTTATTTATACTTTACTTATTTTAGTTTATCTAAATTTTATATATTTTGGTTTATTTAATTTAATTCTTTTATTTATTTTCTTTAATTTAAAATTATTAAAATTTTATTTATTTTGTTTTATTTATTTAATTTTATTTTTATTCATTTCCTTTTGAATTTATTTTTAATTCTATATACTTACTTTATTTAAATTTAATTGAAAATTTATTTTTATTTATTTTGTTAATTAAGTTAGTTTCATTTATTTATTTTGTATTATCTATATTTTATTTATTTTATTTTTAATTTAATTTTTATTTATTTGGTTTTGTATTTTACTTTTATTTATCTTGTTTTTATATGCTTATTTTGCTTTATTTTGTTTCTTTATTTAACAATTTTTATTTAGTTATTTTGTTTTATTTTTAATTATATTCATTTTTTAATTGATTTTTAATTATTTATTTTTATTTTTTAATTTGTTTTATTTAATTAATTTAAGCTCTTGTAACTCAAAAAGGTAGCACAACTGTGAAATGGGACAAAAGGGATGCGAGTTCAAGCTTTGGTGAGATCTATTTTATTTTTGATCATCGCCGTTTATTTACGATCATAGAATGACGATCTAAATAGTTCTGAGGCAGATAAGACGATTAAGATGAAATCTACCATCAAAGTTAATAAGAAGTGTTATATTTATGTCAACATGATTTAGGAAACTGAAACAACTTGATTTTTTAGACAGAGGGATATAGAACGTTGTGGTGCAGTGGATATCGGGTCAGAACGAGAAATCAGGGAGCCGAGTTCGAATTCCAGTTGAATTACTTGCATTTACTTACGCACAAATACCCTTGGGAAAGGTATTAATCCGTCTCTTTCCTGCAGTTATAGGTTAAATAACAGAACAGATTGTGTTCTATAGCCTTGGCTGGCAACCAGTCTACCGCAAAAAAGCAATGGCAACCTACTGCGGGATAATCTTCTGCTAAGTCAGTCATGTCTCTTTCGAGACATGATCGCCCAAAGCGTGTATCACGTATGGCACTTAACTGACTGACTGAATATAATAGCTGGAATAATGATTAAGGCTTCTACTGGGCATAAAGTAGGGGATCAGTTTTATATTGTTATGAAGTAATAAACAGATCCCCCACTAATTACTACTTAACAATATAATACACCTTTTCTTTCTCTAGCTATGAGTCAAATAACAGAAGAGATTGGGTTCTATAACCTTGGTTGGCAACCAGTCTACCGCAAAAGGTATTGGCAACCAACTGCGGAATAATCTTCTGCCCAGCCAGTCATGTCTCTTTTGAGACATGATCGCTCAAGCGTGTATCACGTATGGCACTTAACTGACTGACTGACTGATATAGAACGACTGAGATTGAATGGCTCTAAGAAAAGTATAGAGACAGACGCATACTTGCTTCAATGAATAAATATCAAATAGCTTCACTTTAGAATCGAGATCGTGAATAATACTTTTACCAACTTTAGATGGTGTATTGATCTCTTCGACATTCGATGGTTTCATTAGAACGTGAAAATCTAATCCCAGTTTCAAGTTCTAATGAACGCTAAGCAATCTGTCAATCGTTACATTCAAAGCAAGAAGAAAACTTACAGTAATTTTTAGCAACAGTTTTGCAGTTATTTTTGTTACCACAACTTACACCCCTGAAGATGATCTCGGAAGAAGACTGAAAGTACTTGGGAACATGAAGAAATGGATAATAAAATCAACTGTCAAGGTTACAACGCATTTCAATTATAATACACGAAAGATTACCCGTGAGTACGAACGGATTTTCTAAAAAAATATGCAGACATAATGCTTGAAATTTATTTAATCTGACATGCCTAAAATTTGCTGCCTAAACAC